>JAEIFT010000261.1:0-379408 GCA_018904225.1 Lordiphosa mommai | reverse complement strand
CACTTGAAAACAGTCATTTGTGAAAAATCCTTAACCTTACAAGGGCCGTAGAACAGCCTATAATAGAGCCACAAATTTTGAATTTTTAAATATAAACTTTAATTTTAATCTTAATATTAGTTTTTATATCAATTTAGCAATAATATATATTTCAGTAATAATAAATATATATTATTTTTTTACATTGATTTTTTTCATTTTTTGTTCTTAGTCTGCGCCCACTGTGCCAAAAAGCAAATGGTGGAAATGCTTGGCTGTGATAGAGACTTGCAAAACAGTCATTTTTGAAAAATTCCTAACCTTCAAATGGCCGTATCTCAGCCAATAATGAGCTACAGAAATCTTACACTGCTTTTTGGAAACATTGGAAGCTGTACTTAAGATTCAATATTGATTTAAACCGAAATATTTAACACTTGAAAGCCATTTTCTTTTCGTCATTTTGAAAAGTTTCTTAAAATGGCCGTATCTCAGCCAATAATAGAGCTACAGAAATCTTACACTGCTTTTTGGAAACATTGGAGGCTGTACTTTAAGACTACATTCCAAGAAATATTTATTTAAAGCCGGAAATAATTTTTAAACACTTGAAAACAGTCATTTGTGAAAAATTCTTAACCTTAAAAGGGCCGTAGAACAGCCTATAATAGAGCCACAAATTTTGAATTTTTAAATATAAACTTTAATTTTAATCTTAATATTAGTTTTTATATCAATTTTAGCAATAATATATATTTCAGTAATAATAAATATATATTTATTTTTTTGACATTGATTTTTTCATTTTTTTGTTCTTAGTCTGCGCCCACTGTGCCAAAAAGCAAATGGTGGAAATGCTTGGCTGTGATAGAGACTTGCAAAACAGTCATTTTTGAAAAATTCCTAACCTTCAAATGGCCGTATCTCAGCCAATAATAGAGCTACAGAAATCTTACACTGCTTTTTGGAAACATTAGAAGCTGTACTTTAAGATTACGTTTCAAGAAATATTGATTTAAAGCCGGAAATAATTTTTAAACACTTGAAAAGCCATTTATGTCATAATTTTCAGTCATTTTTGAAAAGTTTCTTACCTTAAAATGGCCGTATCTCAGCCAATAATAGAGCTACAGAAATCTTACACTGCTTTTTGGAAACATTGGAAGCTGTACTTTAAGACTACATTCCAAGAAATATTTATTTAAAGCCGGAAATAATTTTTAAACACTTGAAAACAGTCATTTGTGAAAAATTCTTAACCTTAAAAGGGCCGTAGAACAGCCTATAATAGAGCCACAAATTTTGAATTTTTAAATATAAACTTTAATTTTAATCTTAATATTAGTTTTTATATCAATTTTAGCAATAATATATATTTCAGTAATAATAAATATATATTTATTTTTTGACATTGATTTTTTTCATTTTTTTTTTGTTCTTAGTCTGCGCCCACTGTGCCAAAAAGCAAATGGTGGAAATGCTTGGCTGTGATAAACTCGTAAACCATTTTTGAAAAATTCCTAACCTTCAAATGGCGTATCTCAGCCAATAATAGAGCTACAGAAATCTTACACTGCTTTTTGGAAACATTAGAAGCTGTACTTTTAAGATTACGTTTCAAGAAATATTGATTTAAAGCGAAATAATTTTTTAAACACTTGAAAAGCCATTTATGTCATAATTTTCAGTCATTTTTGAAAAAGTTTCTTACCTTAAATGGCCGTATCTCAGCCAATAATAGAGCTACAGAAATCTTACACTGCTTTTTGGAAACATTGGAAGCTGTACTTTAAGACTACATTCCAAGAAATATTTATTTAAAGCCGGAAATAATTTTTAAACACTTGAAAACAGTCATTTGTGAAAAATTCTTAACCTTAAAAGGGCCGTAGAACAGCCTATAATAGAGCCACAAATTTTGAATTTTTAAATATAAACTTTAATTTTAATCTTAATATTAGTTTTTATATCAATTTTAGCAATAATATATATTTCAGTAATAATAAATATATATTTATTTTTTGACATTGATTTTTTTCATTTTTTTTTGTTCTTAGTCTGCGCCCACTGTGCCAAAAAGCAAATGGTGGAAATGCTTGGCTGTGATAGAGACTTGCAAAACAGTCATTTTTGAAAAATTCCTAACCTTCAAATGGCCGTATCTCAGCCAATAATAGAGCTACAGAAATCTTACACTGCTTTTTGGAAACATTAGAAGCTGTACTTTAAGATTACGTTTCAAGAAATATTGATTTAAAGCCGGAAATAATTTTTAAACACTTGAAAAGCCATTTATGTCATAATTTTCAGTCATTTTTGAAAAGTTTCTTACCTTAAAATGGCCGTATCTCAGCCAATAATAGAGCTACAGAAATCTTACACTGCTTTTTGGAAACATTGGAAGCTGTACTTTAAGACTACATTCCAAGAAATATTTATTTAAAGCCGGAAATAATTTTTAAACACTTGAAAACAGTCATTTGTGAAAAATTCTTAACCTTAAAAGGGCCGTAGAACAGCCTATAATAGGAGCCACAAATTTTGAATTTTTAAATATAAACTTTAATTTTAATCTTAATATTAGTTTTTATATCAATTTTAGCAATAATATATATTTCAGTAATAATAAATATATATTTATTTTTTGACATTGATTTTTTTCATTTTTTTTGTTCTTAGTCTGCGCCCACTGTGCCAAAAGCAAATGGTGGAAATGCTTGGCTGTGATAGAGACTTGCAAAACAGTCATTTTTGAAAAATTCTAACCTTCAAATGGCCGTATCTCAGCCAATAATAGAGCTACAATCTTACACTGTTTTGGAACATTAGAAGCTGTATTTTAGATTACGTTTCAAGAAATATTGATTTAAAGCTTGGAAATAATTTTAAACACTTGAAAAGCCATTTATGTCATAATTTCAGTCATTTTGAAAAAGTTTACCTTAAAATGGCCGCATTCAGCCAATAATAGAGCTACAGAAATCTTACACTGCTTTTTGGAAACATTGGAAGCTGTACTTTAAGACTACATTCCAAGAAATATTTATTTAAAGCCGGAAATAATTTTTAAACACTTGAAAACAGTCATTTGTGAAAAATTCTTAACCTTAAAAGGGCCGTAGAACAGCCTATAATAGAGCTACAAATTTTGAATTTCTAAATATAAACTTTAATTTTAATCTTAATATTAGTTTTTATATCAATTTTAGCAATAATATATATTTCAGTAATAATAAATATATATTCATTTTTTGACATTGATTTTTTTCATTTTTTTTTGTTCTTAGTCTGCGCCCACTGTGCCAAAAAGCAAATGGTGGAAATGCTTGGCTGTGATAGAGACTTGCAAAACAGTCATTTTTGAAAAATTCCTTACCTTCAAATGGCCGTATCTCAGCCAATAATAGAGCTACAGAAATCTTACACTGCTTTTTGGAAACATTAGAAGCTGTACTTTAAGATTACGTTTCAAGAAATATTGATTTAAAGCCGGAAATAATTTTTAAACACTTGAAAAGCCATTTATGTCATAACTTTCAGTCATTTTTGAAAAAGTTTCTTACCTTAAAATGGCCGTATCTCAGCCAATAATAGAGCTACAGAAATCTTACACTGCTTTTTGGAAACATTGGAAGCTGTACTTTAAGACTACATTCCAAGAAATATTGATTTAAAGCCGGAAATAATTTTTAAACACTTGAAAACAGTCATTTTTGAAAAATTCTTAACCTTACAAGGGCCGTAGAACAGCCTATAATAGAGCTACAAATTTTGAATTTTAAATATAAACTTAATTTTAATCTTAATATTAATTTTTATATCAATTTTTAGCAATAATATATATTTCATTAATAATAAATATATATTCATTTTTTACTTTGATTTTTTTCATTTTTTTGTTCTTAGTCTGCGCCCACTGTGCCAAAAAGCAAATGGTGGAAATGCTTGGCTGTGATAGAGACTTGCAAAACAGTCATTTTTGAAAAATTCCTAACCTTCAAATGGCCGTATCTCAGCCAATAATAGAGCTACAGAAATCTTACACTGCTTTTTGAAACATTAGAAGCTGTACTTTAAGATTACGTTTCAAGAAAATATTGATTTAAAGCCGGAAATAATTTTTAAACACTTCTGAAAGCCATTTATGTCATACAGTCCTGAAAAGCCTCTACCAAAATGGCCCGTATCTCAGCCAATAATAGAGCTACAGAAATCTTACACTGCTTTTTGGAAACATTGGAAGCTGTACTTTAAGACTACATTCCAAGAAATATTGATTTAAAGCCGGAAATAATTTTTAAACACTTGAAAACAGTCATTTTTGAAAAATTCCTAACCTTACAAGGGCCGTAGAACAGCCTATAATAGAGCTACAAATTTTGAATTTTTAAATATAAACTTCAATTTTAATCTTAATATTAATTTTATATCAATTTTAGCAATAATATATATTTCATTAATAAAAATATATATTCATTTTTTTACTTTGATTTTTTTCATTTTTTTTGTTCTTAGTCTGCGCCCACTGTGCCAAAAACAATGGTGGAATGCTTGGCTGTGATAGAGACTTGCAAAACAGTCATTTTGAAAAATTCCTAACCTTCAAATGGCCGTATCTCAGCCAATAATAGAGCTACAGAAATCTTACACTGCTTTTGGAAACATTAGAAGCTGTACTTTAAGATTACGTTTCAAGAAATATTGATTTAAAGCCGGAAATAATTTTTAAACACTTGAAAAAGCCATTTATGTCATAATTTTCAGTCATTTTTGAAAAGTTTCTTACCTTAAAATGGCCGTATCTCAGCCAATAATAGAGCTACAGAAATCTTACACTGCTTTTTGGAAACATCGGAAGCTGTACTTTAAGACTACATCCCAAGAAATATTGATTTAAAGCCGGAAATAATTTTTAAACACTTGAAAACAGTCATTTTTGAAAAATTCTTAACCTTACAAGGGCCGTAGAACAGCCTATAATAGAGCTACAAATTTTGAATTTTTTAAATATAAACTTCAATTTTAATCTTAATATTAATTTTTATATCAATTTTAGCAATAATATATATTTCATTAATAATAAATATATATTCATTTTTTTACTTTGATTTTTTTCATTTTTTTTGTTCTTAGTCTGCGCCCACTGTGCCAAAAAGCAAATGGTGGAAATGCTTGGCTGTGATAGAGACTTGCAAAACAGTCATTTTGAAAAATTCCTAACCTTCAAATGGCCGTATCTCAGCCAATAATAGAGCTACAGAAATCTTACACTGCTTTTTGGAAACATCGGAAGCTGTACTTTAAGACTACATCCCAAGAAATATTGATTTAAAGCCGGAAATAATTTTTAAACACTTGAAAAGCCATTTATGTCATAATTTTCAGTCATTTTTGAAAAGTTTCTTACCTTAAAATGGCCGTATCTCAGCCAATAATAGAGCTACAGAAATCTTACACTGCTTTTTGGAAACATCGGAAGCTGTACTTTAAGACTACATCCCAAGAAATATTGATTTAAAGCCGGAAATAATTTTTAAACACTTGAAAACAGTCATTTTTGAAAAATTCTTAACCTTACAAGGGCCGTAGAACAGCCTATAATAGAGCTACAAATTTTGAATTTTTAAATATAAACTTCAATTTTAATCTTAATATTAATTTTTATATCAATTTTAGCAATAATATATATTTCATTAATAATAAATATATATTCATTTTTTTTTACTTTGATTTTTTTTCATTTTTTTTTGTTCTTAGTCTGCGCCCACTGTGCCAAAAAGCAAATGGTGGAAATGCTTGGCTGTGATAGAGACTTGCAAAACAGTCATTTTTGAAAAATTCCTAACCTTCAAATGGCCGTATCTCAGCCAATAATAGAGCTACAGAAATCTTACACTGCTTTTGGAAACATTAGAAGCTGTACTTTAAGATTACGTTTCAAGAAATATTGATTTAAAGCCGGAAATAATTTTTAAACACTTGAAAAGCCATTTATGTCATAATTTTCAGTCATTTTTGAAAAGTTTCTTACCTTAAAATGGCCGTATCTCAGCCAAATAATAGAGCTACAGAAATCTTACACTGCTTTTTGGAAACATCGGAAGCTGTACTTTAAGACTACATCCCAAGAAATATTGATTTAAAGCCGGAAATAATTTTTAAACACTTGAAAACAGTCATTTTTGAAAAAATTCTTAACCTTACAAGGGCCGTAGAACAGCCTATAATAGAGCTACAAATTTTGAATTTTTAAATATAAACTTCAATTTTAATCTTAATATTAATTTTTATATCAATTTTAGCAATAATATATATTTCATTAATAATAAATATATATTCATTTTTTTACTTTGATTTTTTTCATTTTTTTTTTGTTCTTAGTCTGCGCCCACTGTGCCAAAAAGCAAATGGTGGAAATGCTTGGCTGTGATAGAGACTTGCAAAACAGTCATTTTTGAAAAAATTCCTAACCTTCAAATGGCCGTATCTCAGCCAATAATAGAGCTACAGAAATCTTACACTGCTTTTTGGAAACATCGGAAGCTGTACTTTAAGACTACATCCCAAGAAATATTGATTTAAAGCCGGAAATAATTTTTAAACACTTGAAAAGCCATTTATGTCATAATTTTCAGTCATTTTTGAAAAGTTTCTTACCTTAAAATGGCCGTATCTCAGCCAATAATAGAGCTACAGAAATCTTACACTGCTTTTTGGAAACATCGGAAGCTGTACTTTAAGACTACATCCCAAGAAATATTGATTTAAAGCCGGAAATAATTTTTAAACACTTGAAAACAGTCATTTTTGAAAAATTCTTAACCTTACAAGGGCCGTAGAACAGCCTATAATAGAGCTACAAATTTTGAATTTTTAAATATAAACTTCAATTTTAATCTTAATATTAATTTTTATATCAATTTTAGCAATAATATATATTTCATTAATAATAAATATATATTCATTTTTTTACTTTGATTTTTTCATTTTTTTTTTGTTCTTAGTCTGCGCCCACTGTGCCAAAAAGCAAATGGTGGAAATGCTTGGCTGTGATAGAGACTTGCAAAACAGTCATTTTTGAAAAATTCCTAACCTTCAAATGGCCGTATCTCAGCCAATAATAGAGCTACAGAAATCTTACACTGCTTTTTGGAAACATTAGAAGCTGTACTTTAAGATTACGTTTCAAGAAATATTGATTTAAAGCCGGAAATAATTTTTAAACACTTGAAAAGCCATTTATGTCATAATTTTCAGTCATTTTTGAAAAGTTTCTTACCTTAAAATGGCCGTATCTCAGCCAATAATAGAGCTACAGAAATCTTACACTGCTTTTTGGAAACATCGGAAGCTGTACTTTAAGACTACATCCCAAGAAATATTGATTTAAAGCCGGAAATAATTTTTAAACACTTGAAAACAGTCATTTTTGAAAAATTCTTAACCTTACAAGGGCCGTAGAACAGCCTATAATAGAGCTACAAATTTTGAATTTTTAAATATAAACTTCAATTTTAATCTTAATATTAATTTTTATATCAATTTTAGCAATAATATATATTTCATTAATAATAAATATATATTCATTTTTTTACTTTGATTTTTTTCATTTTTTTTTGTTCTTAGTCTGCGCCCACTGTGCCAAAAAGCAAATGGTGGAAATGCTTGGCTGTGATAGAGACTTGCAAAACAGTCATTTTTGAAAAATTCCTAACCTTCAAATGGCCGTATCTCAGCCAATAATAGAGCTACAGAAATCTTACACTGCTTTTTTGGAAACATTAGAAGCTGTACTTTAAGATTACGTTTCAAGAAATATTGATTTAAAGCCGGAAATAATTTTTAAACACTTGAAAAGCCATTTATGTCATAATTTTCAGTCATTTTTGAAAAGTTTCTTACCTTAAAATGGCCGTATCTCAGCCAATAATAGAGCTACAGAAATCTTACACTGCTTTTTGGAAACATCGGAAGCTGTACTTTAAGACTACATCCCAAGAAATATTGATTTAAAGCCGGAAATAATTTTTAAACACTTGAAAACAGTCATTTTTGAAAAATTCTTAACCTTACAAGGGCCGTAGAACAGCCTATAATAGAGCTACAAATTTTGAATTTTTAAATATAAACTTCAATTTTAATCTTAATATTAATTTTTATATCAATTTTAGCAATAATATATATTTCATTAATAATAAATATATATTCATTTTTTTACTTTGATTTTTTCATTTTTTTTGTTCTTAGTCTGCGCCCACTGTGCCAAAAAGCAAATGGTGGAAATGCTTGGCTGTGATAGAGACTTGCAAAACAGTCATTTTTGAAAAATTCCTAACCTTCAAATGGCCGTATCTCAGCCAATAATAGAGCTACAGAAATCTTACACTGCTTTTTGGAAACATTGGAAGCTGTACTTTAAGATTACGTTTCAAGAAATATTGATTTAAAGCCGGAAATAATTTTTAAACACTTGAAAAGCCATTTATGTCATAATTTTCAGTCATTTTTGAAAAGTTTCTTACCTTAAAATGGCCGTATCTCAGCCAATAATAGAGCTACAGAAATCTTACACTGCTTTTTGGAAACATCGGAAGCTGTACTTTAAGACTACATCCCAAGAAATATTGATTTAAAGCCGGAAATAATTTTTAAACACTTGAAAACAGTCATTTTTGAAAAATTCTTAACCTTACAAGGGCCGTAGAACAGCCTATAATAGAGCTACAAATTTTGAATTTTTAAATATAAACTTCAATTTTAATCTTAATATTAATTTTTATATCAATTTTAGCAATAATATATATTTCATTAATAATAAATATATATTCATTTTTTTACTTTGATTTTTTCATTTTTTTTTGTTCTTAGTCTGCGCCCACTGTGCCAAAAAGCAAATGGTGGAAATGCTTGGCTGTGATAGAGACTTGCAAAACAGTCATTTTTGAAAAATTCCTAACCTTCAAATGGCCGTATCTCAGCCAATAATAGAGCTACAGAAATCTTACACTGCTTTTTGGAAACATTAGAAGCTGTACTTTAAGATTACGTTTCAAGAAATATTGATTTAAAGCCGGAAATAATTTTTAAACACTTGAAAAGCCATTTATGTCATAATTTTCAGTCATTTTTGAAAAGTTTCTTACCTTAAAATGGCCGTATCTCAGCCAATAATAGAGCTACAGAAATCTTACACTGCTTTTTGGAAACATCGGAAGCTGTACTTTAAGACTACATCCCAAGAAATATTGATTTAAAGCCGGAAATAATTTTTAAACACTTGAAAACAGTCATTTTTGAAAAATTCTTAACCTTACAAGGGCCGTAGAACAGCCTATAATAGAGCTACAAATTTTGAATTTTTAAATATAAACTTCAATTTTAATCTTAATATTAATTTTTATATCAATTTTAGCAATAATATATATTTCATTAATAATAAATATATATTCATTTTTTTACTTTGATTTTTTTCATTTTTTTTTGTTCTTAGTCTGCGCCCACTGTGCCAAAAAGCAAATGGTGGAAATGCTTGGCTGTGATAGAGACTTGCAAAACAGTCATTTTTGAAAAATTCCTAACCTTCAAATGGCCGTATCTCAGCCAATAATAGAGCTACAGAAATCTTACACTGCTTTTTGGAAACATTAGAAGCTGTACTTTAAGATTACGTTTCAAGAAATATTGATTTAAAGCCGGAAATAATTTTTAAACACTTGAAAAGCCATTTATGTCATAATTTTCAGTCATTTTTGAAAAGTTTCTTACCTTAAAATGGCCGTATCTCAGCCAATAATAGAGCTACAGAAATCTTACACTGCTTTTTGGAAACATCGGAAGCTGTACTTTAAGACTACATCCCAAGAAATATTGATTTAAAGCCGGAAATAATTTTTAAACACTTGAAAACAGTCATTTTTGAAAAATTCTTAACCTTACAAGGGCCGTAGAACAGCCTATAATAGAGCTACAAATTTTGAATTTTTAAATATAAACTTCAATTTTAATCTTAATATTAATTTTTATATCAATTTTAGCAATAATATATATTTCATTAATAATAAATATATATTCATTTTTTTACTTTGATTTTTTTCATTTTTTTTTGTTCTTAGTCTGCGCCCACTGTGCCAAAAAGCAAATGGTGGAAATGCTTGGCTGTGATAGAGACTTGCAAAACAGTCATTTTTGAAAAATTCCTAACCTTCAAATGGCCGTATCTCAGCCAATAATAGAGCTACAGAAATCTTACACTGCTTTTTGGAAACATTAGAAGCTGTACTTTAAGATTACGTTTCAAGAAATATTGATTTAAAGCCGGAAATAATTTTTAAACACTTGAAAAGCCATTTATGTCATAATTTTCAGTCATTTTTGAAAAGTTTCTTACCTTAAAATGGCCGTATCTCAGCCAATAATAGAGCTACAGAAATCTTACACTGCTTTTTGGAAACATCGGAAGCTGTACTTTAAGACTACATCCCAAGAAATATTGATTTAAAGCCGGAAATAATTTTTAAACACTTGAAAACAGTCATTTTTGAAAAATTCTTAACCTTACAAGGGCCGTAGAACAGCCTATAATAGAGCTACAAATTTTGAATTTTTAAATATAAACTTCAATTTTAATCTTAATATTAATTTTTATATCAATTTTAGCAATAATATATATTTCATTAATAATAAATATATATTCATTTTTTTACTTTGATTTTTTTCATTTTTTTTTGTTCTTAGTCTGCGCCCACTGTGCCAAAAAGCAAATGGTGGAAATGCTTGGCTGTGATAGAGACTTGCAAAACAGTCATTTTTGAAAAATTCCTAACCTTCAAATGGCCGTATCTCAGCCAATAATAGAGCTACAGAAATCTTACACTGCTTTTTGGAAACATTAGAAGCTGTACTTTAAGATTACGTTTCAAGAAATATTGATTTAAAGCCGGAAATAATTTTTAAACACTTGAAAAGCCATTTATGTCATAATTTTCAGTCATTTTTGAAAAGTTTCTTACCTTAAAATGGCCGTATCTCAGCCAATAATAGAGCTACAGAAATCTTACACTGCTTTTTGGAAACATCGGAAGCTGTACTTTAAGACTACATCCCAAGAAATATTGATTTAAAGCCGGAAATAATTTTTAAACACTTGAAAACAGTCATTTTTGAAAAATTCTTAACCTTACAAGGGCCGTAGAACAGCCTATAATAGAGCTACAAATTTTGAATTTTTAAATATAAACTTCAATTTTAATCTTAATATTAATTTTTATATCAATTTTAGCAATAATATATATTTCATTAATAATAAATATATATTCATTTTTTTACTTTGATTTTTTTCATTTTTTTTTGTGTCTTAGTCTGCGCCCACTGTGCCAAAAAGCAAATGGTGGAAATGCTTGGCTGTGATAGAGACTTGCAAAACAGTCATTTTTGAAAAATTCCTAACCTTCAAATGGCCGTATCTCAGCCAATAATAGAGCTACAGAAATCTTACACTGCTTTTTGGAAACATCGGAAGCTGTACTTTAAGATTACGTTTCAAGAAATATTGATTTAAAGCCGGAAATAATTTTTAAACACTTGAAAAGCCATTTATGTCATAATTTTCAGTCATTTTTGAAAAGTTTCTTACCTTAAAATGGCCGTATCTCAGCCAATAATAGAGCTACAGAAATCTTACACTGCTTTTTGGAAACATCGGAAGCTGTACTTTAAGACTACATCCCAAGAAATATTGATTTAAAGCCGGAAATAATTTTTAAACACTTGAAAACAGTCATTTTTGAAAAATTCTTAACCTTACAAGGGCCGTAGAACAGCCTATAATAGAGCTACAAATTTTGAATTTTTAAATATAAACTTCAATTTTAATCTTAATATTAATTTTTATATCAATTTTAGCAATAATATATATTTCATTAATAATAAATATATATTCATTTTTTTACTTTGATTTTTTTCATTTTTTTTTTGTTCTTAGTCTGCGCCCACTGTGCCAAAAAGCAAATGGTGGAAATGCTTGGCTGTGATAGAGACTTGCAAAACAGTCATTTTTGAAAAATTCCTAACCTTCAAATGGCCGTATCTCAGCCAATAATAGAGCTACAGAAATCTTACACTGCTTTTTGGAAACATTAGAAGCTGTACTTTAAGATTACGTTTCAAGAAATATTGATTTAAAGCCGGAAATAATTTTTAAACACTTGAAAAGCCATTTATGTCATAATTTTCAGTCATTTTTGAAAAGTTTCTTACCTTAAAATGGCCGTATCTCAGCCAATAATAGAGCTACAGAAATCTTACACTGCTTTTTGGAAACATCGGAAGCTGTACTTTAAGACTACATCCCAAGAAATATTGATTTAAAGCCGGAAATAATTTTTAAACACTTGAAAACAGTCATTTTTGAAAAATTCTTAACCTTACAAGGGCCGTAGAACAGCCTATAATAGAGCTACAAATTTTGAATTTTTAAATATAAACTTCAATTTTAATCTTAATATTAATTTTTATATCAATTTTAGCAATAATATATATTTCATTAATAATAAATATATATTCATTTTTTTACTTTGATTTTTTTCATTTTTTTTTGTTCTTAGTCTGCGCCCACTGTGCCAAAAAGCAAATGGTGGAAATGCTTGGCTGTGATAGAGACTTGCAAAACAGTCATTTTTGAAAAATTCCTAACCTTCAAATGGCCGTATCTCAGCCAATAATAGAGCTACAGAAATCTTACACTGCTTTTTGGAAACATTAGAAGCTGTACTTTAAGATTACGTTTCAAGAAATATTGATTTAAAGCCGGAAATAATTTTTAAACACTTGAAAAGCCATTTATGTCATAATTTTCAGTCATTTTTGAAAAGTTTCTTACCTTAAAATGGCCGTATCTCAGCCAATAATAGAGCTACAGAAATCTTACACTGCTTTTTGGAAACATCGGAAGCTGTACTTTAAGACTACATCCCAAGAAATATTGATTTAAAGCCGGAAATAATTTTTAAACACTTGAAAACAGTCATTTTTGAAAAATTCTTAACCTTACAAGGGCCGTAGAACAGCCTATAATAGAGCTACAAATTTTGAATTTTTAAATATAAACTTCAATTTTAATCTTAATATTAATTTTTATATCAATTTTAGCAATAATATATATTTCATTAATAATAAATATATATTCATTTTTTTACTTTGATTTTTTTCATTTTTTTTTGTTCTTAGTCTGCGCCCACTGTGCCAAAAAGCAAATGGTGGAAATGCTTGGCTGTGATAGAGACTTGCAAAACAGTCATTTTTGAAAAATTCCTAACCTTCAAATGGCCGTATCTCAGCCAATAATAGAGCTACAGAAATCTTACACTGCTTTTTGGAAACATTAGAAGCTGTACTTTAAGATTACGTTTCAAGAAATATTGATTTAAAGCCGGAAATAATTTTTAAACACTTGAAAAGCCATTTATGTCATAATTTTCAGTCATTTTTGAAAAGTTTCTTACCTTAAAATGGCCGTATCTCAGCCAATAATAGAGCTACAGAAATCTTACACTGCTTTTTGGAAACATCGGAAGCTGTACTTTAAGACTACATCCCAAGAAATATTGATTTAAAGCCGGAAATAATTTTTAAACACTTGAAAACAGTCATTTTTGAAAAATTCTTAACCTTACAAGGGCCGTAGAACAGCCTATAATAGAGCTACAAATTTTGAATTTTTAAATATAAACTTCAATTTTAATCTTAATATTAATTTTTATATCAATTTTAGCAATAATATATATTTCATTAATAATAAATATATATTCATTTTTTTACTTTGATTTTTTTCATTTTTTTTTGTTCTTAGTCTGCGCCCACTGTGCCAAAAAGCAAATGGTGGAAATGCTTGGCTGTGATAGAGACTTGCAAAACAGTCATTTTTGAAAAATTCCTAACCTTCAAATGGCCGTATCTCAGCCAATAATAGAGCTACAGAAATCTTACACTGCTTTTTGGAAACATCGGAAGCTGTACTTTAAGACTACGTTTCAAGAAATATTGATTTAAAGCCGGAAATAATTTTTAAACACTTGAAAAGCCATTTATGTCATAATTTTCAGTCATTTTTGAAAAGTTTCTTACCTTAAAATGGCCGTATCTCAGCCAATAATAGAGCTACAGAAATCTTACACTGCTTTTTGGAAACATCGGAAGCTGTACTTTAAGACTACATCCCAAGAAATATTGATTTAAAGCCGGAAATAATTTTTAAACACTTGAAAACAGTCATTTTTGAAAAATTCTTAACCTTACAAGGGCCGTAGAACAGCCTATAATAGAGCTACAAATTTTGAATTTTTAAATATAAACTTCAATTTTAATCTTAATATTAATTTTTATATCAATTTTAGCAATAATATATATTTCATTAATAATAAATATATATTCATTTTTTTACTTTGATTTTTTCATTTTTTTTTGTTCTTAGTCTGCGCCCACTGTGCCAAAAAAGCAAATGGTGGAAATGCTTGGCTGTGATAGAGACTTGCAAAACAGTCATTTTTGAAAAATTCCTAACCTTCAAATGGCCGTATCTCAGCCAATAATAGAGCTACAGAAATCTTACACTGCTTTTTGGAAACATTAGAAGCTGTACTTTAAGATTACGTTTCAAGAAATATTGATTTAAAGCCGGAAATAATTTTTAAACACTTGAAAAGCCATTTATGTCATAATTTTCAGTCATTTTTGAAAAGTTTCTTACCTTAAAATGGCCGTATCTCAGCCAATAATAGAGCTACAGAAATCTTACACTGCTTTTTGGAAACATCGGAAGCTGTACTTTAAGACTACATCCCAAGAAATATTGATTTAAAGCCGGAAATAATTTTTTAAACACTTGAAAACAGTCATTTTTGAAAAATTCTTAACCTTACAAGGGCCGTAGAACAGCCTATAATAGAGCTACAAATTTTGAATTTTTAAATATAAACTTCAATTTTAATCTTAATATTAATTTTTATATCAATTTTAGCAATAATATATATTTCATTAATAATAAATATATATTCATTTTTTTACTTTGATTTTTTTCATTTTTTTTTGTTCTTAGTCTGCGCCCACTGTGCCAAAAAGCAAATGGTGGAAATGCTTGGCTGTGATAGAGACTTGCAAAACAGTCATTTTTGAAAAATTCCTAACCTTCAAATGGCCGTATCTCAGCCAATAATAGAGCTACAGAAATCTTACACTGCTTTTTGGAAACATCGGAAGCTGTACTTTAAGATTACGTTTCAAGAAATATTGATTTAAAGCCGGAAATAATTTTTAAACACTTGAAAAGCCATTTATGTCATAATTTTCAGTCATTTTTGAAAAGTTTCTTACCTTAAAATGGCCGTATCTCAGCCAATAATAGAGCTACAGAAATCTTACACTGCTTTTTGGAAACATCGGAAGCTGTACTTTAAGACTACATCCCAAGAAATATTGATTTAAAGCCGGAAATAATTTTTAAACACTTGAAAACAGTCATTTTTGAAAAATTCTTAACCTTACAAGGGCCGTAGAACAGCCTATAATAGAGCTACAAATTTTGAATTTTTAAATATAAACTTCAATTTTAATCTTAATATTAATTTTTATATCAATTTTAGCAATAATATATATTTCATTAATAATAAATATATATTCATTTTTTTACTTTGATTTTTTTCATTTTTTTTTGTTCTTAGTCTGCGCCCACTGTGCCAAAAAGCAAATGGTGGAAATGCTTGGCTGTGATAGAGACTTGCAAAACAGTCATTTTTGAAAAATTCCTAACCTTCAAATGGCCGTATCTCAGCCAATAATAGAGCTACAGAAATCTTACACTGCTTTTTGGAAACATTAGAAGCTGTACTTTAAGATTACGTTTCAAGAAATATTGATTTAAAGCCGGAAATAATTTTTAAACACTTGAAAAGCCATTTATGTCATAATTTTCAGTCATTTTTGAAAAGTTTCTTACCTTAAAATGGCCGTATCTCAGCCAATAATAGAGCTACAGAAATCTTACACTGCTTTTTGGAAACATCGGAAGCTGTACTTTAAGACTACATCCCAAGAAATATTGATTTAAAGCCGGAAATAATTTTTAAACACTTGAAAACAGTCATTTTTGAAAAATTCTTAACCTTACAAGGGCCGTAGAACAGCCTATAATAGAGCTACAAATTTTGAATTTTTAAATATAAACTTCAATTTTAATCTTAATATTAATTTTTATATCAATTTTAGCAATAATATATATTTCATTAATAATAAATATATATTCATTTTTTTACTTTGATTTTTTTCATTTTTTTTTGTTCTTAGTCTGCGCCCACTGTGCCAAAAAGCAAATGGTGGAAATGCTTGGCTGTGATAGAGACTTGCAAAACAGTCATTTTTGAAAAATTCCTAACCTTCAAATGGCCGTATCTCAGCCAATAATAGAGCTACAGAAATCTTACACTGCTTTTTGGAAACATTAGAAGCTGTACTTTAAGATTACGTTTCAAGAAATATTGATTTAAAGCCGGAAATAATTTTTAAACACTTGAAAAGCCATTTATGTCATAATTTTCAGTCATTTTTGAAAAGTTTCTTACCTTAAAATGGCCGTATCTCAGCCAATAATAGAGCTACAGAAATCTTACACTGCTTTTTGGAAACATCGGAAGCTGTACTTTAAGACTACATCCCAAGAAATATTGATTTAAAGCCGGAAATAATTTTTAAACACTTGAAAACAGTCATTTTTGAAAAATTCTTAACCTTACAAGGGCCGTAGAACAGCCTATAATAGAGCTACAAATTTTGAATTTTTAAATATAAACTTCAATTTTAATCTTAATATTAATTTTTATATCAATTTTAGCAATAATATATATTTCATTAATAATAAATATATATTCATTTTTTTTACTTTGATTTTTTTCATTTTTTTTTTGTTCTTAGTCTGCGCCCACTGTGCCAAAAAAGCAAATGGTGGAAATGCTTGGCTGTGATAGAGACTTGCAAAACAGTCATTTTTGAAAAATTCCTAACCTTCAAATGGCCGTATCTCAGCCAATAATAGAGCTACAGAAATCTTACACTGCTTTTTGGAAACATTAGAAGCTGTACTTTAAGATTACGTTTCAAGAAATATTGATTTAAAGCCGGAAATAATTTTTAAACACTTGAAAAGCCATTTATGTCATAATTTTCAGTCATTTTTGAAAAGTTTCTTACCTTAAAATGGCCGTATCTCAGCCAATAATAGAGCTACAGAAATCTTACACTGCTTTTTGGAAACATCGGAAGCTGTACTTTAAGACTACATCCCAAGAAATATTGATTTAAAGCCGGAAATAATTTTTAAACACTTGAAAACAGTCATTTTTGAAAAATTCTTAACCTTACAAGGGCCGTAGAACAGCCTATAATAGAGCTACAAATTTTGAATTTTTAAATATAAACTTCAATTTTAATCTTAATATTAATTTTTATATCAATTTTAGCAATAATATATATTTCATTAATAATAAATATATATTCATTTTTTTACTTTGATTTTTTTCATTTTTTTTTGTTCTTAGTCTGCGCCCACTGTGCCAAAAAGCAAATGGTGGAAATGCTTGGCTGTGATAGAGACTTGCAAAACAGTCATTTTTGAAAAATTCCTAACCTTCAAATGGCCGTATCTCAGCCAATAATAGAGCTACAGAAATCTTACACTGCTTTTTGGAAACATTAGAAGCTGTACTTTAAGATTACGTTTCAAGAAATATTGATTTAAAGCCGGAAATAATTTTTAAACACTTGAAAAGCCATTTATGTCATAATTTTCAGTCATTTTTGAAAAGTTTCTTACCTTAAAATGGCCGTATCTCAGCCAATAATAGAGCTACAGAAATCTTACACTGCTTTTTGGAAACATCGGAAGCTGTACTTTAAGACTACATCCCAAGAAATATTGATTTAAAGCCGGAAATAATTTTTAAACACTTGAAAACAGTCATTTTTGAAAAATTCTTAACCTTACAAGGGCCGTAGAACAGCCTATAATAGAGCTACAAATTTTGAATTTTTAAATATAAACTTCAATTTTAATCTTAATATTAATTTTTATATCAATTTTAGCAATAATATATATTTCATTAATAATAAATATATATTCATTTTTTACTTTGATTTTTTCATTTTTTTTTGTTCTTAGTCTGCGCCCACTGTGCCAAAAAGCAAATGGTGGAAATGCTTGGCTGTGATAGAGACTTGCAAAACAGTCATTTTTGAAAAATTCCTAACCTTCAAATGGCCGTATCTCAGCCAATAATAGAGCTACAGAAATCTTACACTGCTTTTTGGAAACATTAGAAGCTGTACTTTAAGATTACGTTTCAAGAAATATTGATTTAAAGCCGGAAATAATTTTTAAACACTTGAAAAGCCATTTATGTCATAATTTTCAGTCATTTTTGAAAAGTTTCTTACCTTAAAATGGCCGTATCTCAGCCAATAATAGAGCTACAGAAATCTTACACTGCTTTTTGGAAACATCGGAAGCTGTACTTTAAGACTACATCCCAAGAAATATTGATTTAAAGCCGGAAATAATTTTTAAACACTTGAAAACAGTCATTTTTGAAAAATTCTTAACCTTACAAGGGCCGTAGAACAGCCTATAATAGAGCTACAAATTTTGAATTTTTAAATATAAACTTCAATTTTAATCTTAATATTAATTTTTATATCAATTTTAGCAATAATATATATTTCATTAATAATAAATATATATTCATTTTTTTACTTTGATTTTTTTCATTTTTTTTTGTTCTTAGTCTGCGCCCACTGTGCCAAAAAAGCAAATGGTGGAAATGCTTGGCTGTGATAGAGACTTGCAAAACAGTCATTTTTGAAAAATTCCTAACCTTCAAATGGCCGTATCTCAGCCAATAATAGAGCTACAGAAATCTTACACTGCTTTTTGGAAACATTAGAAGCTGTACTTTAAGATTACGTTTCAAGAAATATTGATTTAAAGCCGGAAATAATTTTTAAACACTTGAAAAGCCATTTATGTCATAATTTTCAGTCATTTTTGAAAAGTTTCTTACCTTAAAATGGCCGTATCTCAGCCAATAATAGAGCTACAGAAATCTTACACTGCTTTTTGGAAACATCGGAAGCTGTACTTTAAGACTACATCCCAAGAAATATTGATTTAAAGCCGGAAATAATTTTTAAACACTTGAAAACAGTCATTTTTGAAAAATTCTTAACCTTACAAGGGCCGTAGAACAGCCTATAATAGAGCTACAAATTTTGAATTTTTAAATATAAACTTCAATTTTAATCTTAATATTAATTTTTATATCAATTTTAGCAATAATATATATTTCATTAATAATAAATATATATTCATTTTTTTACTTTGATTTTTTTCATTTTTTTTTGTTCTTAGTCTGCGCCCACTGTGCCAAAAAGCAAATGGTGGAAATGCTTGGCTGTGATAGAGACTTGCAAAACAGTCATTTTTGAAAAATTCCTAACCTTCAAATGGCCGTATCTCAGCCAATAATAGAGCTACAGAAATCTTACACTGCTTTTTGGAAACATTAGAAGCTGTACTTTAAGATTACGTTTCAAGAAATATTGATTTAAAGCCGGAAATAATTTTTAAACACTTGAAAAGCCATTTATGTCATAATTTTCAGTCATTTTTGAAAAGTTTCTTACCTTAAAATGGCCGTATCTCAGCCAATAATAGAGCTACAGAAATCTTACACTGCTTTTTGGAAACATCGGAAGCTGTACTTTAAGACTACATCCCAAGAAATATTGATTTAAAGCCGGAAATAATTTTTAAACACTTGAAAACAGTCATTTTTGAAAAATTCTTAACCTTACAAGGGCCGTAGAACAGCCTATAATAGAGCTACAAATTTTGAATTTTTAAATATAAACTTCAATTTTAATCTTAATATTAATTTTTATATCAATTTTAGCAATAATATATATTTCATTAATAATAAATATATATTCATTTTTTTACTTTGATTTTTTCATTTTTTTTTGTTCTTAGTCTGCGCCCACTGTGCCAAAAAGCAAATGGTGGAAATGCTTGGCTGTGATAGAGACTTGCAAAACAGTCATTTTTGAAAAATTCCTAACCTTCAAATGGCCGTATCTCAGCCAATAATAGAGCTACAGAAATCTTACACTGCTTTTTGGAAACATTAGAAGCTGTACTTTAAGATTACGTTTCAAGAAATATTGATTTAAAGCCGGAAATAATTTTTAAACACTTGAAAAGCCATTTATGTCATAATTTTCAGTCATTTTTGAAAAGTTTCTTACCTTAAAATGGCCGTATCTCAGCCAATAATAGAGCTACAGAAATCTTACACTGCTTTTTGGAAACATCGGAAGCTGTACTTTAAGACTACATCCCAAGAAATATTGATTTAAAGCCGGAAATAATTTTTAAACACTTGAAAACAGTCATTTTTGAAAAATTCTTAACCTTACAAGGGCCGTAGAACAGCCTATAATAGAGCTACAAATTTTGAATTTTTAAATATAAACTTTAATTTTAATCTTAATATTAATTTTTATATCAATTTTAGCAATAATATATATTTCATTAATAATAAATATATATTCATTTTTTTACTTTGATTTTTTTCATTTTTTTTTGTTCTTAGTCTGCGCCCACTGTGCCAAAAAGCAAATGGTGGAAATGCTTGGCTGTGATAGAGACTTGCAAAACAGTCATTTTTGAAAAATTCCTAACCTTCAAATGGCCGTATCTCAGCCAATAATAGAGCTACAGAAATCTTACACTGCTTTTTGGAAACATTAGAAGCTGTACTTTAAGATTACGTTTCAAGAAATATTGATTTAAAGCCGGAAATAATTTTTAAACACTTGAAAAGCCATTTATGTCATAATTTTCAGTCATTTTTGAAAAGTTTCTTACCTTAAAATGGCCGTATCTCAGCCAATAATAGAGCTACAGAAATCTTACACTGCTTTTTGGAAACATCGGAAGCTGTACTTTAAGACTACATCCCAAGAAATATTGATTTAAAGCCGGAAATAATTTTTAAACACTTGAAAACAGTCATTTTTGAAAAATTCTTAACCTTACAAGGGCCGTAGAACAGCCTATAATAGAGCTACAAATTTTGAATTTTTAAATATAAACTTTAATTTTAATCTTAATATTAATTTTTATATCAATTTTAGCAATAATATATATTTCATTAATAATAAATATATATTCATTTTTTTACTTTGATTTTTTTCATTTTTTTTTGTTCTTAGTCTGCGCCCACTGTGCCAAAAAGCAAATGGTGGAAATGCTTGGCTGTGATAGAGACTTGCAAAACAGTCATTTTTGAAAAATTCCTAACCTTCAAATGGCCGTATCTCAGCCAATAATAGAGCTACAGAAATCTTACACTGCTTTTTGGAAACATTAGAAGCTGTACTTTAAGATTACGTTTCAAGAAATATTGATTTAAAGCCGGAAATAATTTTTAAACACTTGAAAAGCCATTTATGTCATAATTTTCAGTCATTTTTGAAAAGTTTCTTACCTTAAAATGGCCGTATCTCAGCCAATAATAGAGCTACAGAAATCTTACACTGCTTTTTGGAAACATCGGAAGCTGTACTTTAAGACTACATCCCAAGAAATATTGATTTAAAGCCGGAAATAATTTTTAAACACTTGAAAACAGTCATTTTTGAAAAATTCTTAACCTTACAAGGGCCGTAGAACAGCCTATAATAGAGCTACAAATTTTGAATTTTTAAATATAAACTTTAATTTTAATCTTAATATTAATTTTTATATCAATTTTAGCAATAATATATATTTCATTAATAATAAATATATATTCATTTTTTTACTTTGATTTTTTTCATTTTTTTTTGTTCTTAGTCTGCGCCCACTGTGCCAAAAAGCAAATGGTGGAAATGCTTGGCTGTGATAGAGACTTGCAAAACAGTCATTTTTGAAAAATTCCTAACCTTCAAATGGCCGTATCTCAGCCAATAATAGAGCTACAGAAATCTTACACTGCTTTTTGGAAACATTAGAAGCTGTACTTTAAGATTACGTTTCAAGAAATATTGATTTAAAGCCGGAAATAATTTTTAAACACTTGAAAAGCCATTTATGTCATAATTTTCAGTCATTTTTGAAAAGTTTCTTACCTTAAAATGGCCGTATCTCAGCCAATAATAGAGCTACAGAAATCTTACACTGCTTTTTGGAAACATCGGAAGCTGTACTTTAAGACTACATCCCAAGAAATATTGATTTAAAGCCGGAAATAATTTTTAAACACTTGAAAACAGTCATTTTTGAAAAATTCTTAACCTTACAAGGGCCGTAGAACAGCCTATAATAGAGCTACAAATTTTGAATTTTTAAATATAAACTTTAATTTTAATCTTAATATTAATTTTTATATCAATTTTAGCAATAATATATATTTCATTAATAATAAATATATATTCATTTTTTTACTTTGATTTTTTTTTTTTTTTTGTTCTTAGTCTGCGCCCACTGTGCCAAAAAGCAAATGGTGGAAATGCTTGGCTGTGATAGAGACTTGCAAAACAGTCATTTTTGAAAAATTCCTAACCTTCAAATGGCCGTATCTCAGCCAATAATAGAGCTACAGAAATCTTACACTGCTTTTGGAAACATTAGAAGCTGTACTTTAAGATTACGTTTCAAGAAATATTGATTTAAAGCCGGAAATAATTTTTAAACACTTGAAAAGCCATTTATGTCATAATTTTCAGTCATTTTTGAAAAGTTTCTTACCTTAAAATGGCCGTATCTCAGCCAATAATAGAGCTACAGAAATCTTACACTGCTTTTTGGAAACATCGGAAGCTGTACTTTAAGACTACATCCCAAGAAATATTGATTTAAAGCCGGAAATAATTTTTAAACACTTGAAAACAGTCATTTTTGAAAAATTCTTAACCTTACAAGGGCCGTAGAACAGCCTATAATAGAGCTACAAATTTTGAATTTTTAAATATAAACTTTAATTTTAATCTTAATATTAATTTTTATATCAATTTTAGCAATAATATATATTTCATTAATAATAAATATATATTCATTTTTTTACTTTGATTTTTTTCATTTTTTTTTGTTCTTAGTCTGCGCCCACTGTGCCAAAAAGCAAATGGTGGAAATGCTTGGCTGTGATAGAGACTTGCAAAACAGTCATTTTTGAAAAATTCCTAACCTTCAAATGGCCGTATCTCAGCCAATAATAGAGCTACAGAAATCTTACACTGCTTTTTGGAAACATTAGAAGCTGTACTTTAAGATTACGTTTCAAGAAATATTGATTTAAAGCCGGAAATAATTTTTAAACACTTGAAAAGCCATTTATGTCATAATTTTCAGTCATTTTTGAAAAGTTTCTTACCTTAAAATGGCCGTATCTCAGCCAATAATAGAGCTACAGAAATCTTACACTGCTTTTTGGAAACATCGGAAGCTGTACTTTAAGACTACATCCCAAGAAATATTGATTTAAAGCCGGAAATAATTTTTAAACACTTGAAAACAGTCATTTTTGAAAAATTCTTAACCTTACAAGGGCCGTAGAACAGCCTATAATAGAGCTACAAATTTTGAATTTTTAAATATAAACTTTAATTTTAATCTTAATATTAATTTTTATATCAATTTTAGCAATAATATATATTTCATTAATAATAAATATATATTCATTTTTTTACTTTGATTTTTTTCATTTTTTTTTGTTCTTAGTCTGCGCCCACTGTGCCAAAAAGCAAATGGTGGAAATGCTTGGCTGTGATAGAGACTTGCAAAACAGTCATTTTTGAAAAATTCCTAACCTTCAAATGGCCGTATCTCAGCCAATAATAGAGCTACAGAAATCTTACACTGCTTTTTGGAAACATTAGAAGCTGTACTTTAAGATTACGTTTCAAGAAATATTGATTTAAAGCCGGAAATAATTTTTAAACACTTGAAAAGCCATTTATGTCATAATTTTCAGTCATTTTTGAAAAGTTTCTTACCTTAAAATGGCCGTATCTCAGCCAATAATAGAGCTACAGAAATCTTACACTGCTTTTTGGAAACATCGGAAGCTGTACTTTAAGACTACATCCCAAGAAATATTGATTTAAAGCCGGAAATAATTTTTAAACACTTGAAAACAGTCATTTTTGAAAAATTCTTAACCTTACAAGGGCCGTAGAACAGCCTATAATAGAGCTACAAATTTTGAATTTTTAAATATAAACTTTAATTTTAATCTTAATATTAATTTTTATATCAATTTTAGCAATAATATATATTTCATTAATAATAAATATATATTCATTTTTTTACTTTGATTTTTTTCATTTTTTTTTTGTTCTTAGTCTGCGCCCACTGTGCCAAAAAGCAAATGGTGGAAATGCTTGGCTGTGATAGAGACTTGCAAAACAGTCATTTTTGAAAAATTCCTAACCTTCAAATGGCCGTATCTCAGCCAATAATAGAGCTACAGAAATCTTACACTGCTTTTTGGAAACATTAGAAGCTGTACTTTAAGATTACGTTTCAAGAAATATTGATTTAAAGCCGGAAATAATTTTTAAACACTTGAAAAGCCATTTATGTCATAATTTTCAGTCATTTTTGAAAAGTTTCTTACCTTAAAATGGCCGTATCTCAGCCAATAATAGAGCTACAGAAATCTTACACTGCTTTTTGGAAACATCGGAAGCTGTACTTTAAGACTACATCCCAAGAAATATTGATTTAAAGCCGGAAATAATTTTTAAACACTTGAAAACAGTCATTTTTGAAAAATTCTTAACCTTACAAGGGCCGTAGAACAGCCTATAATAGAGCTACAAATTTTGAATTTTTAAATATAAACTTTAATTTTAATCTTAATATTAATTTTTATATCAATTTTAGCAATAATATATATTTCATTAATAATAAATATATATTTATTTTTTTACTTTGATTTTTTTCATTTTTTTTTGTTCTTAGTCTGCGCCCACTGTGCCAAAAAGCAAATGGTGGAAATGCTTGGCTGTGATAGAGACTTGCAAAACAGTCATTTTTGAAAAATTCCTAACCTTCAAATGGCCGTATCTCAGCCAATAATAGAGCTACAGAAATCTTACACTGCTTTTTGGAAACATTAGAAGCTGTACTTTAAGATTACGTTTCAAGAAATATTGATTTAAAGCCGGAAATAATTTTTAAACACTTGAAAAGCCATTTATGTCATAATTTTCAGTCATTTTTGAAAAGTTTCTTACCTTAAAATGGCCGTATCTCAGCCAATAATAGAGCTACAGAAATCTTACACTGCTTTTTGGAAACATCGGAAGCTGTACTTTAAGACTACATCCCAAGAAATATTGATTTAAAGCCGGAAATAATTTTTAAACACTTGAAAACAGTCATTTTTGAAAAATTCTTAACCTTACAAGGGCCGTAGAACAGCCTATAATAGAGCTACAAATTTTGAATTTTTAAATATAAACTTTAATTTTAATCTTAATATTAATTTTTATATCAATTTTAGCAATAATATATATTTCATTAATAATAAATATATATTCATTTTTTTACTTTGATTTTTTTCATTTTTTTTTGTTCTTAGTCTGCGCCCACTGTGCCAAAAAGCAAATGGTGGAAATGCTTGGCTGTGATAGAGACTTGCAAAACAGTCATTTTTGAAAAATTCCTAACCTTCAAATGGCCGTATCTCAGCCAATAATAGAGCTACAGAAATCTTACACTGCTTTTTGGAAACATTAGAAGCTGTACTTTAAGATTACGTTTCAAGAAATATTGATTTAAAGCCGGAAATAATTTTTAAACACTTGAAAAGCCATTTATGTCATAATTTTCAGTCATTTTTGAAAAGTTTCTTACCTTAAAATGGCCGTATCTCAGCCAATAATAGAGCTACAGAAATCTTACACTGCTTTTTGGAAACATCGGAAGCTGTACTTTAAGACTACATCCCAAGAAATATTGATTTAAAGCCGGAAATAATTTTTAAACACTTGAAAACAGTCATTTTTGAAAAATTCTTAACCTTACAAGGGCCGTAGAACAGCCTATAATAGAGCTACAAATTTTGAATTTTTAAATATAAACTTTAATTTTAATCTTAATATTAATTTTTATATCAATTTTAGCAATAATATATATTTCATTAATAATAAATATATATTCATTTTTTTACTTTGATTTTTTTCATTTTTTTTTGTTCTTAGTCTGCGCCCACTGTGCCAAAAAGCAAATGGTGGAAATGCTTGGCTGTGATAGAGACTTGCAAAACAGTCATTTTTGAAAAATTCCTAACCTTCAAATGGCCGTATCTCAGCCAATAATAGAGCTACAGAAATCTTACACTGCTTTTTGGAAACATTAGAAGCTGTACTTTAAGATTACGTTTCAAGAAATATTGATTTAAAGCCGGAAATAATTTTTAAACACTTGAAAAGCCATTTATGTCATAATTTTCAGTCATTTTTGAAAAGTTTCTTACCTTAAAATGGCCGTATCTCAGCCAATAATAGAGCTACAGAAATCTTACACTGCTTTTTGGAAACATCGGAAGCTGTACTTTAAGACTACATCCCAAGAAATATTGATTTAAAGCCGGAAATAATTTTTAAACACTTGAAAACAGTCATTTTTGAAAAATTCTTAACCTTACAAGGGCCGTAGAACAGCCTATAATAGAGCTACAAATTTTGAATTTTTAAATATAAACTTTAATTTTAATCTTAATATTAATTTTTATATCAATTTTAGCAATAATATATATTTCATTAATAATAAATATAT
This sequence comes from Lordiphosa mommai, assembly GCA_018904225.1. Taxonomy (NCBI): domain Eukaryota; kingdom Metazoa; phylum Arthropoda; class Insecta; order Diptera; family Drosophilidae; genus Lordiphosa; species Lordiphosa mommai. Next base: position 352,566 of record JAEIFT010000261.1, on the reverse strand, counting down.
ATTTATTTTTTTACTTTGATTTTTTCATTTTTTTTTTGTTCTTAGTCTGCGCCCACTGTGCCAAAAAGCAAATGGTGGAAATGCTTGGCTGTGATAGAGACTTGCAAAACAGTCATTTTTGAAAAATTCCTAACCTTCAAATGGCCGTATCTCAGCCAATAATAGAGCTACAGAAATCTTACACTGCTTTTTGGAAACATCGGAAGCTGTACTTTAAGATTACGTTTCAAGAAATATTGATTTAAAGCCGGAAATAATTTTTAAACACTTGAAAAGCCATTTATGTCATAATTTTCAGTCATTTTTGAAAAGTTTCTTACCTTAAAATGGCCGTATCTCAGCCAATAATAGAGCTACAGAAATCTTACACTGCTTTTTGGAAACATCGGAAGCTGTACTTTAAGACTACATCCCAAGAAATATTGATTTAAAGCCGGAAATAATTTTTAAACACTTGAAAACAGTCATTTTTGAAAAATTCTTAACCTTACAAGGGCCGTAGAACAGCCTATAATAGAGCTACAAATTTTGAATTTTTAAATATAAACTTTAATTTTAATCTTAATATTAATTTTTATATCAATTTTAGCAATAATATATATTTCATTAATAATAAATATATATTTATTTTTTTACTTTGATTTTTTTCATTTTTTTTTGTTCTTAGTCTGCGCCCACTGTGCCAAAAAGCAAATGGTGGAAATGCTTGGCTGTGATAGAGACTTGCAAAACAGTCATTTTTGAAAAATTCCTAACCTTCAAATGGCCGTATCTCAGCCAATAATAGAGCTACAGAAATCTTACACTGCTTTTTGGAAACATTAGAAGCTGTACTTTAAGATTACGTTTCAAGAAATATTGATTTAAAGCCGGAAATAATTTTTAAACACTTGAAAAGCCATTTATGTCATAATTTTCAGTCATTTTTGAAAAGTTTCTTACCTTAAAATGGCCGTATCTCAGCCAATAATAGAGCTACAGAAATCTTACACTGCTTTTTGGAAACATCGGAAGCTGTACTTTAAGACTACATCCCAAGAAATATTGATTTAAAGCCGGAAATAATTTTTAAACACTTGAAAACAGTCATTTTTGAAAAATTCTTAACCTTACAAGGGCCGTAGAACAGCCTATAATAGAGCTACAAATTTTGAATTTTTAAATATAAACTTTAATTTTAATCTTAATATTAATTTTTATATCAATTTTAGCAATAATATATATTTCATTAATAATAAATATATATTCATTTTTTTACTTTGATTTTTTTCATTTTTTTTTGTTCTTAGTCTGCGCCCACTGTGCCAAAAAGCAAATGGTGGAAATGCTTGGCTGTGATAGAGACTTGCAAAACAGTCATTTTTGAAAAATTCCTAACCTTCAAATGGCCGTATCTCAGCCAATAATAGAGCTACAGAAATCTTACACTGCTTTTTGGAAACATTAGAAGCTGTACTTTAAGATTACGTTTCAAGAAATATTGATTTAAAGCCGGAAATAATTTTTAAACACTTGAAAAGCCATTTATGTCATAATTTTCAGTCATTTTTGAAAAGTTTCTTACCTTAAAATGGCCGTATCTCAGCCAATAATAGAGCTACAGAAATCTTACACTGCTTTTTGGAAACATCGGAAGCTGTACTTTAAGACTACATCCCAAGAAATATTGATTTAAAGCCGGAAATAATTTTTAAACACTTGAAAACAGTCATTTTTGAAAAATTCTTAACCTTACAAGGGCCGTAGAACAGCCTATAATAGAGCTACAAATTTTGAATTTTTAAATATAAACTTTAATTTTAATCTTAATATTAATTTTTATATCAATTTTAGCAATAATATATATTTCATTAATAATAAATATATATTCATTTTTTTACTTTGATTTTTTTCATTTTTTTTTTGTTCTTAGTCTGCGCCCACTGTGCCAAAAAGCAAATGGTGGAAATGCTTGGCTGTGATAGAGACTTGCAAAACAGTCATTTTTGAAAAATTCCTAACCTTCAAATGGCCGTATCTCAGCCAATAATAGAGCTACAGAAATCTTACACTGCTTTTTGGAAACATCGGAAGCTGTACTTTAAGATTACGTTTCAAGAAATATTGATTTAAAGCCGGAAATAATTTTTAAACACTTGAAAAGCCATTTATGTCATAATTTTCAGTCATTTTTGAAAAGTTTCTTACCTTAAAATGGCCGTATCTCAGCCAATAATAGAGCTACAGAAATCTTACACTGCTTTTTGGAAACATCGGAAGCTGTACTTTAAGACTACATCCCAAGAAATATTGATTTAAAGCCGGAAATAATTTTTAAACACTTGAAAACAGTCATTTTTGAAAAATTCTTAACCTTACAAGGGCCGTAGAACAGCCTATAATAGAGCTACAAATTTTGAATTTTTAAATATAAACTTTAATTTTAATCTTAATATTAATTTTTATATCAATTTTAGCAATAATATATATTTCATTAATAATAAATATATATTCATTTTTTTACTTTGATTTTTTTCATTTTTTTTTGTTCTTAGTCTGCGCCCACTGTGCCAAAAAGCAAATGGTGGAAATGCTTGGCTGTGATAGAGACTTGCAAAACAGTCATTTTTGAAAAATTCCTAACCTTCAAATGGCCGTATCTCAGCCAATAATAGAGCTACAGAAATCTTACACTGCTTTTTGGAAACATCGGAAGCTGTACTTTAAGACTACATCCCAAGAAATATTGATTTAAAGCCGGAAATAATTTTTAAACACTTGAAAACAGTCATTTTTGAAAAATTCTTAACCTTACAAGGGCCGTAGAACAGCCTATAATAGAGCTACAAATTTTGAATTTTTAAATATAAACTTTAATTTTAATCTTAATATTAATTTTTATATCAATTTTAGCAATAATATATATTTCATTAATAATAAATATATATTCATTTTTTTACTTTGATTTTTTTCATTTTTTTTTGTTCTTAGTCTGCGCCCACTGTGCCAAAAAGCAAATGGTGGAAATGCTTGGCTGTGATAGAGACTTGCAAAACAGTCATTTTTGAAAAATTCCTAACCTTCAAATGGCCGTATCTCAGCCAATAATAGAGCTACAGAAATCTTACACTGCTTTTTGGAAACATTAGAAGCTGTACTTTAAGATTACGTTTCAAGAAATATTGATTTAAAGCCGGAAATAATTTTTAAACACTTGAAAAGCCATTTATGTCATAATTTTCAGTCATTTTTGAAAAGTTTCTTACCTTAAAATGGCCGTATCTCAGCCAATAATAGAGCTACAGAAATCTTACACTGCTTTTTTGGAAACATCGGAAGCTGTACTTTAAGACTACATCCCAAGAAATATTGATTTAAAGCCGGAAATAATTTTTAAACACTTGAAAACAGTCATTTTTGAAAAATTCTTAACCTTACAAGGGCCGTAGAACAGCCTATAATAGAGCTACAAATTTTGAATTTTTAAATATAAACTTTAATTTTAATCTTAATATTAATTTTTATATCAATTTTAGCAATAATATATATTTCATTAATAATAAATATATATTCATTTTTTTACTTTGATTTTTTTTTTTTTTTTGTTCTTAGTCTGCGCCCACTGTGCCAAAAAGCAAATGGTGGAAATGCTTGGCTGTGATAGAGACTTGCAAAACAGTCATTTTTGAAAAATTCCTAACCTTCAAATGGCCGTATCTCAGCCAATAATAGAGCTACAGAAATCTTACACTGCTTTTTGGAAACATTAGAAGCTGTACTTTAAGATTACGTTTCAAGAAATATTGATTTAAAGCCGGAAATAATTTTTAAACACTTGAAAAGCCATTTATGTCATAATTTTCAGTCATTTTTGAAAAGTTTCTTACCTTAAAATGGCCGTATCTCAGCCAATAATAGAGCTACAGAAATCTTACACTGCTTTTTGGAAACATCGGAAGCTGTACTTTAAGACTACATCCCAAGAAATATTGATTTAAAGCCGGAAATAATTTTTAAACACTTGAAAACAGTCATTTTTGAAAAATTCTTAACCTTACAAGGGCCGTAGAACAGCCTATAATAGAGCTACAAATTTTGAATTTTTAAATATAAACTTTAATTTTAATCTTAATATTAATTTTTATATCAATTTTAGCAATAATATATATTTCATTAATAATAAATATATATTCATTTTTTTACTTTGATTTTTTTCATTTTTTTTTTGTTCTTAGTCTGCGCCCACTGTGCCAAAAAGCAAATGGTGGAAATGCTTGGCTGTGATAGAGACTTGCAAAACAGTCATTTTTGAAAAATTCCTAACCTTCAAATGGCCGTATCTCAGCCAATAATAGAGCTACAGAAATCTTACACTGCTTTTTGGAAACATTAGAAGCTGTACTTTAAGATTACGTTTCAAGAAATATTGATTTAAAGCCGGAAATAATTTTTAAACACTTGAAAAGCCATTTATGTCATAATTTTCAGTCATTTTTGAAAAGTTTCTTACCTTAAAATGGCCGTATCTCAGCCAATAATAGAGCTACAGAAATCTTACACTGCTTTTTGGAAACATCGGAAGCTGTACTTTAAGACTACATCCCAAGAAATATTGATTTAAAGCCGGAAATAATTTTTAAACACTTGAAAACAGTCATTTTTGAAAAATTCTTAACCTTACAAGGGCCGTAGAACAGCCTATAATAGAGCTACAAATTTTGAATTTTTAAATATAAACTTTAATTTTAATCTTAATATTAATTTTTATATCAATTTTAGCAATAATATATATTTCATTAATAATAAATATATATTCATTTTTTTACTTTGATTTTTTTCATTTTTTTTTGTTCTTAGTCTGCGCCCACTGTGCCAAAAAGCAAATGGTGGAAATGCTTGGCTGTGATAGAGACTTGCAAAACAGTCATTTTTGAAAATTCCTAACCTTCAAATGGCCGTATCTCAGCCAATAATAGAGCTACAGAAATCTTACACTGCTTTTTGGAAACATTAGAAGCTGTACTTTAAGATTACGTTTCAAGAAATATTGATTTAAAGCCGGAAATAATTTTTAAACACTTGAAAAGCCATTTATGTCATAATTTTCAGTCATTTTTGAAAAGTTTCTTACCTTAAAATGGCCGTATCTCAGCCAATAATAGAGCTACAGAAATCTTACACTGCTTTTTGGAAACATCGGAAGCTGTACTTTAAGACTACATCCCAAGAAATATTGATTTAAAGCCGGAAATAATTTTTTAAACACTTGAAAACAGTCATTTTTGAAAAATTCTTAACCTTACAAGGGCCGTAGAACAGCCTATAATAGAGCTACAAATTTTGAATTTTTAAATATAAACTTTAATTTTAATCTTAATATTAATTTTTATATCAATTTTAGCAATAATATATATTTCATTAATAATAAATATATATTCATTTTTTTACTTTGATTTTTTTCATTTTTTTTTGTTCTTAGTCTGCGCCCACTGTGCCAAAAAGCAAATGGTGGAAATGCTTGGCTGTGATAGAGACTTGCAAAACAGTCATTTTTGAAAAAATTCCTAACCTTCAAATGGCCGTATCTCAGCCAATAATAGAGCTACAGAAATCTTACACTGCTTTTTGGAAACATTAGAAGCTGTACTTTAAGATTACGTTTCAAGAAATATTGATTTAAAGCCGGAAATAATTTTTAAACACTTGAAAAGCCATTTATGTCATAATTTTCAGTCATTTTTGAAAAGTTTCTTACCTTAAAATGGCCGTATCTCAGCCAATAATAGAGCTACAGAAATCTTACACTGCTTTTTGGAAACATCGGAAGCTGTACTTTAAGACTACATCCCAAGAAATATTGATTTAAAGCCGGAAATAATTTTTAAACACTTGAAAACAGTCATTTTTGAAAAATTCTTAACCTTACAAGGGCCGTAGAACAGCCTATAATAGAGCTACAAATTTTGAATTTTTAAATATAAACTTTAATTTTAATCTTAATATTAATTTTTATATCAATTTTAGCAATAATATATATTTCATTAATAATAAATATATATTCATTTTTTTACTTTGATTTTTTTCATTTTTTTTTGTTCTTAGTCTGCGCCCACTGTGCCAAAAAGCAAATGGTGGAAATGCTTGGCTGTGATAGAGACTTGCAAAACAGTCATTTTTGAAAAATTCCTAACCTTCAAATGGCCGTATCTCAGCCAATAATAGAGCTACAGAAATCTTACACTGCTTTTTGGAAACATTAGAAGCTGTACTTTAAGATTACGTTTCAAGAAATATTGATTTAAAGCCGGAAATAATTTTTAAACACTTGAAAAGCCATTTATGTCATAATTTTCAGTCATTTTTGAAAAGTTTCTTACCTTAAAATGGCCGTATCTCAGCCAATAATAGAGCTACAGAAATCTTACACTGCTTTTTGGAAACATCGGAAGCTGTACTTTAAGACTACATCCCAAGAAATATTGATTTAAAGCCGGAAATAATTTTTAAACACTTGAAAACAGTCATTTTTGAAAAATTCTTAACCTTACAAGGGCCGTAGAACAGCCTATAATAGAGCTACAAATTTTGAATTTTTAAATATAAACTTTAATTTTAATCTTAATATTAATTTTTATATCAATTTTAGCAATAATATATATTTCATTAATAATAAATATATATTCATTTTTTTACTTTGATTTTTTTCCTTTTTTTTGTTCTTAGTCTGCGCCCACTGTGCCAAAAAGCAAATGGTGGAAATGCTTGGCTGTGATAGAGACTTGCAAAACAGTCATTTTTGAAAAATTCCTAACCTTCAAATGGCCGTATCTCAGCCAATAATAGAGCTACAGAAATCTTACACTGCTTTTTTGGAAACATTAGAAGCTGTACTTTAAGATTACGTTTCAAGAAATATTGATTTAAAGCCGGAAATAATTTTTAAACACTTGAAAAGCCATTTATGTCATAATTTTCAGTCATTTTTGAAAAGTTTCTTACCTTAAAATGGCCGTATCTCAGCCAATAATAGAGCTACAGAAATCTTACACTGCTTTTTGGAAACATCGGAAGCTGTACTTTAAGACTACATCCCAAGAAATATTGATTTAAAGCCGGAAATAATTTTTAAACACTTGAAAACAGTCATTTTTGAAAAATTCTTAACCTTACAAGGGCCGTAGAACAGCCTATAATAGAGCTACAAATTTTGAATTTTTAAATATAAACTTTAATTTTAATCTTAATATTAATTTTTATATCAATTTTAGCAATAATATATATTTCATTAATAATAAATATATATTCATTTTTTTACTTTGATTTTTTCATTTTTTTTGTTCTTAGTCTGCGCCCACTGTGCCAAAAAGCAAATGGTGGAAATGCTTGGCTGTGATAGAGACTTGCAAAACAGTCATTTTTGAAAATTCCTAACCTTCAAATGGCCGTATCTCAGCCAATAATAGAGCTACAGAAATCTTACACTGCTTTTTGGAAACATTAGAAGCTGTACTTTAAGATTACGTTTCAAGAAATATTGATTTAAAGCCGGAAATAATTTTTAAACACTTGAAAAGCCATTTATGTCATAATTTTCAGTCATTTTTGAAAAGTTTCTTACCTTAAAATGGCCGTATCTCAGCCAATAATAGAGCTACAGAAATCTTACACTGCTTTTTGGGAAACATCGGAAGCTGTACTTTAAGACTACATCCCAAGAAATATTGATTTAAAGCCGGAAATAATTTTTAAACACTTGAAAACAGTCATTTTTGAAAAATTCTTAACCTTACAAGGGCCGTAGAACAGCCTATAATAGAGCTACAAATTTTGAATTTTTAAATATAAACTTTAATTTTAATCTTAATATTAATTTTTATATCAATTTTAGCAATAATATATATTTCATTAATAATAAATATATATTCATTTTTTTACTTTGATTTTTTTCATTTTTTTTTGTTCTTAGTCTGCGCCCACTGTGCCAAAAAAGCAAATGGTGGAAATGCTTGGCTGTGATAGAGACTTGCAAAACAGTCATTTTTGAAAAATTCCTAACCTTCAAATGGCCGTATCTCAGCCAATAATAGAGCTACAGAAATCTTACACTGCTTTTTGGAAACATTAGAAGCTGTACTTTAAGATTACGTTTCAAGAAATATTGATTTAAAGCCGGAAATAATTTTTAAACACTTGAAAAGCCATTTATGTCATAATTTTCAGTCATTTTTGAAAAGTTTCTTACCTTAAAATGGCCGTATCTCAGCCAATAATAGAGCTACAGAAATCTTACACTGCTTTTTGGAAACATCGGAAGCTGTACTTTAAGACTACATCCCAAGAAATATTGATTTAAAGCCGGAAATAATTTTTAAACACTTGAAAACAGTCATTTTTGAAAAATTCTTAACCTTACAAGGGCCGTAGAACAGCCTATAATAGAGCTACAAATTTTGAATTTTTAAATATAAACTTTAATTTTAATCTTAATATTAATTTTTATATCAATTTTAGCAATAATATATATTTCATTAATAATAAATATATATTTATTTTTTTTTTTGATTTTTTTCATTTTTTTTTGTTCTTAGTCTGCGCCCACTGTGCCAAAAAGCAAATGGTGGAAATGCTTGGCTGTGATAGAGACTTGCAAAACAGTCATTTTTGAAAAATTCCTAACCTTCAAATGGCCGTATCTCAGCCAATAATAGAGCTACAGAAATCTTACACTGCTTTTTGGAAACATTAGAAGCTGTACTTTAAGATTACGTTTCAAGAAATATTGATTTAAAGCCGGAAATAATTTTTAAACACTTGAAAAGCCATTTATGTCATAATTTTCAGTCATTTTTGAAAAGTTTCTTACCTTAAAATGGCCGTATCTCAGCCAATAATAGAGCTACAGAAATCTTACACTGCTTTTTGGAAACATCGGAAGCTGTACTTTAAGACTACATCCCAAGAAATATTGATTTAAAGCCGGAAATAATTTTTAAACACTTGAAAACAGTCATTTTTGAAAAATTCTTAACCTTACAAGGGCCGTAGAACAGCCTATAATAGAGCTACAAATTTTGAATTTTTAAATATAAACTTTAATTTTAATCTTAATATTAATTTTTATATCAATTTTAGCAATAATATATATTTCATTAATAATAAATATATATTCATTTTTTTACTTTGATTTTTTTCATTTTTTTTTTGTTCTTAGTCTGCGCCCACTGTGCCAAAAAGCAAATGGTGGAAATGCTTGGCTGTGATAGAGACTTGCAAAACAGTCATTTTTGAAAAATTCCTAACCTTCAAATGGCCGTATCTCAGCCAATAATAGAGCTACAGAAATCTTACACTGCTTTTTGGAAACATCGGAAGCTGTACTTTAAGACTACATCCCAAGAAATATTGATTTAAAGCCGGAAATAATTTTTAAACACTTGAAAAGCCATTTATGTCATAATTTTCAGTCATTTTTGAAAAGTTTCTTACCTTAAAATGGCCGTATCTCAGCCAATAATAGAGCTACAGAAATCTTACACTGCTTTTTGGAAACATCGGAAGCTGTACTTTAAGACTACATCCCAAGAAATATTGATTTAAAGCCGGAAATAATTTTTAAACACTTGAAAACAGTCATTTTTGAAAAATTCTTAACCTTACAAGGGCCGTAGAACAGCCTATAATAGAGCTACAAATTTTGAATTTTTAAATATAAACTTTAATTTTAATCTTAATATTAATTTTTATATCAATTTTAGCAATAATATATATTTCATTAATAATAAATATATATTCATTTTTTTACTTTGATTTTTTTCATTTTTTTTTGTTCTTAGTCTGCGCCCACTGTGCCAAAAAGCAAATGGTGGAAATGCTTGGCTGTGATAGAGACTTGCAAAACAGTCATTTTTGAAAAATTCCTAACCTTCAAATGGCCGTATCTCAGCCAATAATAGAGCTACAGAAATCTTACACTGCTTTTTGGAAACATTAGAAGCTGTACTTTAAGATTACGTTTCAAGAAATATTGATTTAAAGCCGGAAATAATTTTTAAACACTTGAAAAGCCATTTATGTCATAATTTTCAGTCATTTTTGAAAAGTTTCTTACCTTAAAATGGCCGTATCTCAGCCAATAATAGAGCTACAGAAATCTTACACTGCTTTTTGGAAACATCGGAAGCTGTACTTTAAGACTACATCCCAAGAAATATTGATTTAAAGCCGGAAATAATTTTTAAACACTTGAAAACAGTCATTTTTGAAAAATTCTTAACCTTACAAGGGCCGTAGAACAGCCTATAATAGAGCTACAAATTTTGAATTTTTAAATATAAACTTTAATTTTAATCTTAATATTAATTTTTATATCAATTTTAGCAATAATATATATTTCATTAATAATAAATATATATTCATTTTTTTACTTTTTTTTTTCATTTTTTTTTTGTTCTTAGTCTGCGCCCACTGTGCCAAAAAAGCAAATGGTGGAAATGCTTGGCTGTGATAGAGACTTGCAAAACAGTCATTTTTGAAAAATTCCTAACCTTCAAATGGCCGTATCTCAGCCAATAATAGAGCTACAGAAATCTTACACTGCTTTTTGGAAACATTAGAAGCTGTACTTTAAGATTACGTTTCAAGAAATATTGATTTAAAGCCGGAAATAATTTTTAAACACTTGAAAAGCCATTTATGTCATAATTTTCAGTCATTTTTGAAAAGTTTCTTACCTTAAAATGGCCGTATCTCAGCCAATAATAGAGCTACAGAAATCTTACACTGCTTTTTGGAAACATCGGAAGCTGTACTTTAAGACTACATCCCAAGAAATATTGATTTAAAGCCGGAAATAATTTTTAAACACTTGAAAACAGTCATTTTTGAAAAATTCTTAACCTTACAAGGGCCGTAGAACAGCCTATAATAGAGCTACAAATTTTGAATTTTTAAATATAAACTTTAATTTTAATCTTAATATTAATTTTTATATCAATTTTAGCAATAATATATATTTCATTAATAATAAATATATATTCATTTTTTTACTTTGATTTTTTTCATTTTTTTTTGTTCTTAGTCTGCGCCCACTGTGCCAAAAAGCAAATGGTGGAAATGCTTGGCTGTGATAGAGACTTGCAAAACAGTCATTTTTGAAAAATTCCTAACCTTCAAATGGCCGTATCTCAGCCAATAATAGAGCTACAGAAATCTTACACTGCTTTTTGGAAACATTAGAAGCTGTACTTTAAGATTACGTTTCAAGAAATATTGATTTAAAGCCGGAAATAATTTTTAAACACTTGAAAAGCCATTTATGTCATAATTTTCAGTCATTTTTGAAAAGTTTCTTACCTTAAAATGGCCGTATCTCAGCCAATAATAGAGCTACAGAAATCTTACACTGCTTTTTGGAAACATCGGAAGCTGTACTTTAAGACTACATCCCAAGAAATATTGATTTAAAGCCGGAAATAATTTTTAAACACTTGAAAACAGTCATTTTTGAAAAATTCTTAACCTTACAAGGGCCGTAGAACAGCCTATAATAGAGCTACAAATTTTGAATTTTTAAATATAAACTTTAATTTTAATCTTAATATTAATTTTTATATCAATTTTAGCAATAATATATATTTCATTAATAATAAATATATATTCATTTTTTTACTTTTGATTTTTTTTTTTTTTTTGTTCTTAGTCTGCGCCCACTGTGCCAAAAAAGCAAATGGTGGAAATGCTTGGCTGTGATAGAGACTTGCAAAACAGTCATTTTTGAAAAATTCCTAACCTTCAAATGGCCGTATCTCAGCCAATAATAGAGCTACAGAAATCTTACACTGCTTTTTGGAAACATTAGAAGCTGTACTTTAAGATTACGTTTCAAGAAATATTGATTTAAAGCCGGAAATAATTTTTAAACACTTGAAAAGCCATTTATGTCATAATTTTCAGTCATTTTTGAAAAGTTTCTTACCTTAAAATGGCCGTATCTCAGCCAATAATAGAGCTACAGAAATCTTACACTGCTTTTTGGAAACATCGGAAGCTGTACTTTAAGACTACATCCCAAGAAATATTGATTTAAAGCCGGAAATAATTTTTAAACACTTGAAAACAGTCATTTTTGAAAAATTCTTAACCTTACAAGGGCCGTAGAACAGCCTATAATAGAGCTACAAATTTTGAATTTTTAAATATAAACTTTAATTTTAATCTTAATATTAATTTTTATATCAATTTTAGCAATAATATATATTTCATTAATAATAAATATATATTTATTTTTTTACTTTGATTTTTTTCATTTTTTTTTGTTCTTAGTCTGCGCCCACTGTGCCAAAAAGCAAATGGTGGAAATGCTTGGCTGTGATAGAGACTTGCAAAACAGTCATTTTTGAAAAATTCCTAACCTTCAAATGGCCGTATCTCAGCCAATAATAGAGCTACAGAAATCTTACACTGCTTTTTGGAAACATTAGAAGCTGTACTTTAAGATTACGTTTCAAGAAATATTGATTTAAAGCCGGAAATAATTTTTAAACACTTGAAAAGCCATTTATGTCATAATTTTCAGTCATTTTTGAAAAGTTTCTTACCTTAAAATGGCCGTATCTCAGCCAATAATAGAGCTACAGAAATCTTACACTGCTTTTTGGAAACATCGGAAGCTGTACTTTAAGACTACATCCCAAGAAATATTTATTTAAAGCCGGAAATAATTTTTAAACACTTGAAAACAGTCATTTTTGAAAAATTCTTAACCTTACAAGGGCCGTAGAACAGCCTATAATAGAGCTACAAATTTTGAATTTTTAAATATAAACTTTAATTTTAATCTTAATATTAATTTTTATATCAATTTTAGCAATAATATATATTTCATTAATAATAAATATATATTCATTTTTTTACTTTGATTTTTTTCATTTTTTTTTGTTCTTAGTCTGCGCCCACTGTGCCAAAAAGCAAATGGTGGAAATGCTTGGCTGTGATAGAGACTTGCAAAACAGTCATTTTTGAAAAATTCCTAACCTTCAAATGGCCGTATCTCAGCCAATAATAGAGCTACAGAAATCTTACACTGCTTTTTGGAAACATTAGAAGCTGTACTTTAAGATTACGTTTCAAGAAATATTGATTTAAAGCCGGAAATAATTTTTAAACACTTGAAAAGCCATTTATGTCATAATTTTCAGTCATTTTTGAAAAGTTTCTTACCTTAAAATGGCCGTATCTCAGCCAATAATAGAGCTACAGAAATCTTACACTGCTTTTTGGAAACATCGGAAGCTGTACTTTAAGACTACATCCCAAGAAATATTTATTTAAAGCCGGAAATAATTTTTAAACACTTGAAAACAGTCATTTTTGAAAAATTCTTAACCTTACAAGGGCCGTAGAACAGCCTATAATAGAGCTACAAATTTTGAATTTTTAAATATAAACTTTAATTTTAATCTTAATATTAATTTTTATATCAATTTTAGCAATAATATATATTTCATTAATAATAAATATATATTTATTTTTTTACTTTGATTTTTTTCATTTTTTTTTGTTCTTAGTCTGCGCCCACTGTGCCAAAAAAGCAAATGGTGGAAATGCTTGGCTGTGATAGAGACTTGCAAAACAGTCATTTTTGAAAAATTCCTAACCTTCAAATGGCCGTATCTCAGCCAATAATAGAGCTACAGAAATCTTACACTGCTTTTTGGAAACATTGGAAGCTGTACTTTAAGATTACGTTTCAAGAAATATTGATTTAAAGCCGGAAATAATTTTTAAACACTTGAAAAGCCATTTATGTCATAATTTTCAGTCATTTTTGAAAAGTTTCTTACCTTAAAATGGCCGTATCTCAGCCAATAATAGAGCTACAGAAATCTTACACTGCTTTTTGGAAACATCGGAAGCTGTACTTTAAGACTACATCCCAAGAAATATTGATTTAAAGCCGGAAATAATTTTTAAACACTTGAAAACAGTCATTTTTGAAAAATTCTTAACCTTACAAGGGCCGTAGAACAGCCTATAATAGAGCTACAAATTTTGAATTTTTAAATATAAACTTTAATTTTAATCTTAATATTAATTTTTATATCAATTTTAGCAATAATATATATTTCATTAATAATAAATATATATTCATTTTTTACTTTGATTTTTTTCATTTTTTTTTGTTCTTAGTCTGCGCCCACTGTGCCAAAAAGCAAATGGTGGAAATGCTTGGCTGTGATAGAGACTTGCAAAACAGTCATTTTTGAAAAATTCCTAACCTTCAAATGGCCGTATCTCAGCCAATAATAGAGCTACAGAAATCTTACACTGCTTTTTGGAAACATCGGAAGCTGTACTTTAAGATTACGTTTCAAGAAATATTGATTTAAAGCCGGAAATAATTTTTAAACACTTGAAAAGCCATTTATGTCATAATTTTCAGTCATTTTTGAAAAGTTTCTTACCTTAAAATGGCCGTATCTCAGCCAATAATAGAGCTACAGAAATCTTACACTGCTTTTTGGAAACATCGGAAGCTGTACTTTAAGACTACATCCCAAGAAATATTGATTTAAAGCCGGAAATAATTTTTAAACACTTGAAAACAGTCATTTTTGAAAAATTCTTAACCTTACAAGGGCCGTAGAACAGCCTATAATAGAGCTACAAATTTTGAATTTTTAAATATAAACTTTAATTTTAATCTTAATATTAATTTTTATATCAATTTTAGCAATAATATATATTTCATTAATAATAAATATATATTCATTTTTTTACTTTGATTTTTTTTCATTTTTTTTTGTTCTTAGTCTGCGCCCACTGTGCCAAAAAGCAAATGGTGGAAATGCTTGGCTGTGATAGAGACTTGCAAAACAGTCATTTTTGAAAAATTCTAACCTTCAAATGGCCGTATCTCAGCCAATAATAGAGCTACAGAAATCTTACACTGCTTTTTGGAAACATTAGAAGCTGTACTTTAAGATTACGTTTCAAGAAATATTGATTTAAAGCCGGAAATAATTTTTAAACACTTGAAAAGCCATTTATGTCATAATTTTCAGTCATTTTTGAAAAGTTTCTTACCTTAAAATGGCCGTATCTCAGCCAATAATAGAGCTACAGAAATCTTACACTGCTTTTTGGAAACATCGGAAGCTGTACTTTAAGACTACATCCCAAGAAATATTGATTTAAAGCCGGAAATAATTTTTAAACACTTGAAAACAGTCATTTTTGAAAAATTCTTAACCTTACAAGGGCCGTAGAACAGCCTATAATAGAGCTACAAATTTTGAATTTTTAAATATAAACTTTAATTTTAATCTTAATATTAATTTTTATATCAATTTTAGCAATAATATATATTTCATTAATAATAAATATATATTCATTTTTTTACTTTGATTTTTTTCATTTTTTTTTGTTCTTAGTCTGCGCCCACTGTGCCAAAAAGCAAATGGTGGAAATGCTTGGCTGTGATAGAGACTTGCAAAACAGTCATTTTTGAAAAATTCCTAACCTTCAAATGGCCGTATCTCAGCCAATAATAGAGCTACAGAAATCTTACACTGCTTTTTGGAAACATTAGAAGCTGTACTTTAAGATTACGTTTCAAGAAATATTGATTTAAAGCCGGAAATAATTTTTAAACACTTGAAAAGCCATTTATGTCATAATTTTCAGTCATTTTTGAAAAGTTTCTTACCTTAAAATGGCCGTATCTCAGCCAATAATAGAGCTACAGAAATCTTACACTGCTTTTTGGAAACATCGGAAGCTGTACTTTAAGACTACATCCCAAGAAATATTTATTTAAAGCCGGAAATAATTTTTAAACACTTGAAAACAGTCATTTTTGAAAAATTCTTAACCTTACAAGGGCCGTAGAACAGCCTATAATAGAGCTACAAATTTTGAATTTTTAAATATAAACTTTAATTTTAATCTTAATATTAATTTTTATATCAATTTTAGCAATAATATATATTTCATTAATAATAAATATATATTTATTTTTTACTTTGATTTTTTTCATTTTTTTTGTTCTTAGTCTGCGCCCACTGTGCCAAAAAGCAAATGGTGGAAATGCTTGGCTGTGATAGAGACTTGCAAAACAGTCATTTTTGAAAAATTCCTAACCTTCAAATGGCCGTATCTCAGCCAATAATAGAGCTACAGAAATCTTACACTGCTTTTTGGAAACATTAGAAGCTGTACTTTAAGATTACGTTTCAAGAAATATTGATTTAAAGCCGGAAATAATTTTTAAACACTTGAAAAGCCATTTATGTCATAATTTTCAGTCATTTTTGAAAAGTTTCTTACCTTAAAATGGCCGTATCTCAGCCAATAATAGAGCTACAGAAATCTTACACTGCTTTTTGGAAACATCGGAAGCTGTACTTTAAGACTACATCCCAAGAAATATTGATTTAAAGCCGGAAATAATTTTTAAACACTTGAAAACAGTCATTTTTGAAAAATTCTTAACCTTACAAGGGCCGTAGAACAGCCTATAATAGAGCTACAAATTTTGAATTTTTAAATATAAACTTTAATTTTAATCTTAATATTAATTTTTATATCAATTTTAGCAATAATATATATTTCATTAATAATAAATATATATTCATTTTTTACTTTGATTTTTTTCATTTTTTTTTTGTTCTTAGTCTGCGCCCACTGTGCCAAAAAAGCAAATGGTGGAAATGCTTGGCTGTGATAGAGACTTGCAAAACAGTCATTTTTGAAAAATTCCTAACCTTCAAATGGCCGTATCTCAGCCAATAATAGAGCTACAGAAATCTTACACTGCTTTTTGGAAACATCGGAAGCTGTACTTTAAGATTACGTTTCAAGAAATATTGATTTAAAGCCGGAAATAATTTTTTAAACACTTGAAAAGCCATTTATGTCATAATTTTCAGTCATTTTTGAAAAGTTTCTTACCTTAAAATGGCCGTATCTCAGCCAATAATAGAGCTACAGAAATCTTACACTGCTTTTTGGAAACATCGGAAGCTGTACTTTAAGACTACATCCCAAGAAATATTGATTTAAAGCCGGAAATAATTTTTAAACACTTGAAAACAGTCATTTTTGAAAAATTCTTAACCTTACAAGGGCCGTAGAACAGCCTATAATAGAGCTACAAATTTTGAATTTTTAAATATAAACTTTAATTTTAATCTTAATATTAATTTTTATATCAATTTTAGCAATAATATATATTTCATTAATAATAAATATATATTCATTTTTTTACTTTGATTTTTTCATTTTTTTTTGTTCTTAGTCTGCGCCCACTGTGCCAAAAAGCAAATGGTGGAAATGCTTGGCTGTGATAGAGACTTGCAAAACAGTCATTTTTGAAAAATTCCTAACCTTCAAATGGCCGTATCTCAGCCAATAATAGAGCTACAGAAATCTTACACTGCTTTTTGGAAACATCGGAAGCTGTACTTTAAGACTACATCCCAAGAAATATTGATTTAAAGCCGGAAATAATTTTTAAACACTTGAAAAGCCATTTATGTCATAATTTTCAGTCATTTTTGAAAAGTTTCTTACCTTAAAATGGCCGTATCTCAGCCAATAATAGAGCTACAGAAATCTTACACTGCTTTTTGGAAACATCGGAAGCTGTACTTTAAGACTACATCCCAAGAAATATTGATTTAAAGCCGGAAATAATTTTTAAACACTTGAAAACAGTCATTTTTGAAAAATTCTTAACCTTACAAGGGCCGTAGAACAGCCTATAATAGAGCTACAAATTTTGAATTTTTAAATATAAACTTTAATTTTAATCTTAATATTAATTTTTATATCAATTTTAGCAATAATATATATTTCATTAATAATAAATATATATTCATTTTTTACTTTGATTTTTTTCATTTTTTTTTTGTTCTTAGTCTGCGCCCACTGTGCCAAAAAGCAAATGGTGGAAATGCTTGGCTGTGATAGAGACTTGCAAAACAGTCATTTTTGAAAAATTCCTAACCTTCAAATGGCCGTATCTCAGCCAATAATAGAGCTACAGAAATCTTACACTGCTTTTTGGAAACATTAGAAGCTGTACTTTAAGATTACGTTTCAAGAAATATTGATTTAAAGCCGGAAATAATTTTTAAACACTTGAAAAGCCATTTATGTCATAATTTTCAGTCATTTTTGAAAAGTTTCTTACCTTAAAATGGCCGTATCTCAGCCAATAATAGAGCTACAGAAATCTTACACTGCTTTTTGGAAACATCGGAAGCTGTACTTTAAGACTACATCCCAAGAAATATTGATTTAAAGCCGGAAATAATTTTTAAACACTTGAAAACAGTCATTTTTGAAAAATTCTTAACCTTACAAGGGCCGTAGAACAGCCTATAATAGAGCTACAAATTTTGAATTTTTAAATATAAACTTTAATTTTAATCTTAATATTAATTTTTATATCAATTTTAGCAATAATATATATTTCATTAATAATAAATATATATTCATTTTTTTACTTTGATTTTTTTCATTTTTTTTTGTTCTTAGTCTGCGCCCACTGTGCCAAAAAGCAAATGGTGGAAATGCTTGGCTGTGATAGAGACTTGCAAAACAGTCATTTTTGAAAAATTCCTAACCTTCAAATGGCCGTATCTCAGCCAATAATAGAGCTACAGAAATCTTACACTGCTTTTTGGAAACATTAGAAGCTGTACTTTAAGATTACGTTTCAAGAAATATTGATTTAAAGCCGGAAATAATTTTTAAACACTTGAAAAGCCATTTATGTCATAATTTTCAGTCATTTTTGAAAAGTTTCTTACCTTAAAATGGCCGTATCTCAGCCAATAATAGAGCTACAGAAATCTTACACTGCTTTTTGGAAACATCGGAAGCTGTACTTTAAGACTACATCCCAAGAAATATTGATTTAAAGCCGGAAATAATTTTTAAACACTTGAAAACAGTCATTTTTGAAAAATTCTTAACCTTACAAGGGCCGTAGAACAGCCTATAATAGAGCTACAAATTTTGAATTTTTAAATATAAACTTTAATTTTAATCTTAATATTAATTTTTATATCAATTTTAGCAATAATATATATTTCATTAATAATAAATATATATTCATTTTTTTACTTTGATTTTTTCATTTTTTTTTTGTTCTTAGTCTGCGCCCACTGTGCCAAAAAGCAAATGGTGGAAATGCTTGGCTGTGATAGAGACTTGCAAAACAGTCATTTTTGAAAAATTCCTAACCTTCAAATGGCCGTATCTCAGCCAATAATAGAGCTACAGAAATCTTACACTGCTTTTTGGAAACATTAGAAGCTGTACTTTAAGATTACGTTTCAAGAAATATTGATTTAAAGCCGGAAATAATTTTTAAACACTTGAAAAGCCATTTATGTCATAATTTTCAGTCATTTTTGAAAAGTTTCTTACCTTAAAATGGCCGTATCTCAGCCAATAATAGAGCTACAGAAATCTTACACTGCTTTTTGGAAACATCGGAAGCTGTACTTTAAGACTACATCCCAAGAAATATTGATTTAAAGCCGGAAATAATTTTTAAACACTTGAAAACAGTCATTTTTGAAAAATTCTTAACCTTACAAGGGCCGTAGAACAGCCTATAATAGAGCTACAAATTTTGAATTTTTAAATATAAACTTTAATTTTAATCTTAATATTAATTTTTATATCAATTTTAGCAATAATATATATTTCAGTAATAATAAATATATATTTATTTTTTACTTTGATTTTTTTCATTTTTTTTTGTTCTTAGTCTGCGCCCACTGTGCCAAAAAGCAAATGGTGGAAATGCTTGGCTGTGATAGAGACTTGCAAAACAGTCATTTTTGAAAAATTCCTAACCTTCAAATGGCCGTATCTCAGCCAATAATAGAGCTACAGAAATCTTACACTGCTTTTTGGAAACATTAGAAGCTGTACTTTAAGATTACGTTTCAAGAAATATTGATTTAAAGCCGGAAATAATTTTTAAACACTTGAAAAGCCATTTATGTCATAATTTTCAGTCATTTTTGAAAAGTTTCTTACCTTAAAATGGCCGTATCTCAGCCAATAATAGAGCTACAGAAATCTTACACTGCTTTTTGGAAACATTGGAAGCTGTACTTTAAGACTACGTCCCAAGAAATATTGATTTAAAGCCGGAAATAATTTTTAAACACTTGAAAACAGTCATTTTGAAAAATTCTTAACCTTACAAGGGCCGTAGAACAGCCTATAATAGAGCTACAAATTTTGAATTTTTAAATATAAACTTTAATTTTAATCTTAATATTAATTTTTATATCAATTTTAGCAATAATATATATTTCAGTAATAATAAATATATATTCATTTTTTTACTTTGATTTTTTTCATTTTTTTTTTGTTCTTAGTCTGCGCCCACTGTGCCAAAAAGCAAATGGTGGAAATGCTTGGCTGTGATAGAGACTTGCAAAACAGTCATTTTTGAAAAATTCCTAACCTTCAAATGGCCGTATCTCAGCCAATAATAGAGCTACAGAAATCTTACACTGCTTTTTGGAAACATTAGAAGCTGTACTTTAAGATTACGTTTCAAGAAATATTGATTTAAAGCCGGAAATAATTTTTAAACACTTGAAAAGCCATTTATGTCATAATTTTCAGTCATTTTTGAAAAGTTTCTTACCTTAAAATGGCCGTATCTCAGCCAATAATAGAGCTACAGAAATCTTACACTGCTTTTTGGAAACATTGGAAGCTGTACTTTAAGACTACATTCCAAGAAATATTTATTTAAAGCCGGAAATAATTTTTAAACACTTGAAAACAGTCATTTTTGAAAAATTCTCTAACCTTACAAGGGCCGTAGAACAGCCTATAATAGAGCTACAAATTTTGAATTTTTAAATATAAACTTTAATTTTAATCTTAATATTAATTTTTATATCAATTTTAGCAATAATATATATTTCAGTAATAATAAATATATATTTATTTTTTTACTTTGATTTTTTTCATTTTTTTTTGTTCTTAGTCTGCGCCCACTGTGCCAAAAAGCAAATGGTGGAAATGCTTGGCTGTGATAGAGACTTGCAAAACAGTCATTTTTGAAAAATTCCTAACCTTCAAATGGCCGTATCTCAGCCAATAATAGAGCTACAGAAATCTTACACTGCTTTTGGAAACATTAGAAGCTGTACTTTAAGATTACGTTTCAAGAAATATTGATTTAAAGCCGGAAATAATTTTTAAACACTTGAAAAGCCATTTATGTCATAATTTTCAGTCATTTTTGAAAAGTTTCTTACCTTAAAATGGCCGTATCTCAGCCAATAATAGAGCTACAGAAATCTTACACTGCTTTTTGGAAACATTGGAAGCTGTACTTTAAGACTACATTCCAAGAAATATTTATTTAAAGCCGGAAATAATTTTTAAACACTTGAAAACAGTCATTTTTGAAAAATTCTTAACCTTACAAGGGCCGTAGAACAGCCTATAATAGAGCTACAAATTTTGAATTTTTAAATATAAACTTTAATTTTAATCTTAATATTAATTTTTATATCAATTTTAGCAATAATATATATTTCAGTAATAATAAATATATATTCATTTTTTTACTTTGATTTTTTTCATTTTTTTTTGTTCTTAGTCTGCGCCCACTGTGCCAAAAAGCAAATGGTGGAAATGCTTGGCTGTGATAGAGACTTGCAAAACAGTCATTTTTGAAAAATTCCTAACCTTCAAATGGCCGTATCTCAGCCAATAATAGAGCTACAGAAATCTTACACTGCTTTTTGGAAACATTAGAAGCTGTACTTTAAGATTACGTTTCAAGAAATATTGATTTAAAGCCGGAAATAATTTTTAAACACTTGAAAAGCCATTTATGTCATAATTTTCAGTCATTTTTGAAAAGTTTCTTACCTTAAAATGGCCGTATCTCAGCCAATAATAGAGCTACAGAAATCTTACACTGCTTTTTGGAAACATTGGAAGCTGTACTTTAAGACTACATTCCAAGAAATATTTATTTAAAGCCGGAAATAATTTTTAAACACTTGAAAACAGTCATTTTTGAAAAATTCTTAACCTTACAAGGGCCGTAGAACAGCCTATAATAGAGCTACAAATTTTGAATTTTTAAATATAAACTTTAATTTTAATCTTAATATTAATTTTTATATCAATTTTAGCAATAATATATATTTCAGTAATAATAAATATATATTTATTTTTTTACTTTGATTTTTTCATTTTTTTTTGTTCTTAGTCTGCGCCCACTGTGCCAAAAAGCAAATGGTGGAAATGCTTGGCTGTGATAGAGACTTGCAAAACAGTCATTTTTGAAAAATTCCTAACCTTCAAATGGCCGTATCTCAGCCAATAATAGAGCTACAGAAATCTTACACTGCTTTTTGGAAACATTAGAAGCTGTACTTTAAGATTACGTTTCAAGAAATATTGATTTAAAGCCGGAAATAATTTTTAAACACTTGAAAAGCCATTTATGTCATAATTTTCAGTCATTTTTGAAAAGTTTCTTACCTTAAAATGGCCGTATCTCAGCCAATAATAGAGCTACAGAAATCTTACACTGCTTTTTGGAAACATTGGAAGCTGTACTTTAAGACTACATTCCAAGAAATATTTATTTAAAGCCGGAAATAATTTTTAAACACTTGAAAACAGTCATTTTTGAAAAATTCTTAACCTTACAAGGGCCGTAGAACAGCCTATAATAGAGCTACAAATTTTGAATTTTTAAATATAAACTTTAATTTTAATCTTAATATTAATTTTTATATCAATTTTAGCAATAATATATATTTCAGTAATAATAAATATATATTCATTTTTTGACATTGATTTTTTTCATTTTTTTTTGTTCTTAGTCTGCGCCCACTGTGCCAAAAAGCAAATGGTGGAAATGCTTGGCTGTGATAGAGACTTGCAAAACAGTCATTTTTGAAAAATTCCTAACCTTCAAATGGCCGTATCTCAGCCAATAATAGAGCTACAGAAATCTTACACTGCTTTTTGGAAACATTAGAAGCTGTACTTTAAGATTACGTTTCAAGAAATATTGATTTAAAGCCGGAAATAATTTTTAAACACTTGAAAAGCCATTTATGTCATAATTTTCAGTCATTTTTGAAAAGTTTCTTACCTTAAAATGGCCGTATCTCAGCCAATAATAGAGCTACAGAAATCTTACACTGCTTTTTGGAAACATTGGAAGCTGTACTTTAAGACTACATTCCAAGAAATATTTATTTAAAGCCGGAAATAATTTTTAAACACTTGAAAACAGTCATTTTTGAAAAATTCTTAACCTTACAAGGGCCGTAGAACAGCCTATAATAGAGCTACAAATTTTGAATTTTTAAATATAAACTTTAATTTTAATCTTAATATTAATTTTTATATCAATTTTAGCAATAATATATATTTCAGTAATAATAAATATATATTCATTTTTTGACATTGATTTTTTTCATTTTTTTTTGTTCTTAGTCTGCGCCCACTGTGCCAAAAAGCAAATGGTGGAAATGCTTGGCTGTGATAGAGACTTGCAAAACAGTCATTTTTGAAAAATTCCTAACCTTCAAATGGCCGTATCTCAGCCAATAATAGAGCTACAGAAATCTTACACTGCTTTTTGGAAACATTAGAAGCTGTACTTTAAGATTACGTTTCAAGAAATATTGATTTAAAGCCGGAAATAATTTTTAAACACTTGAAAAGCCATTTATGTCATAATTTTCAGTCATTTTTGAAAAGTTTCTTACCTTAAAATGGCCGTATCTCAGCCAATAATAGAGCTACAGAAATCTTACACTGCTTTTTGGAAACATTGGAAGCTGTACTTTAAGACTACATTCCAAGAAATATTTATTTAAAGCCGGAAATAATTTTTAAAC
This sequence comes from Lordiphosa mommai, assembly GCA_018904225.1. Taxonomy (NCBI): domain Eukaryota; kingdom Metazoa; phylum Arthropoda; class Insecta; order Diptera; family Drosophilidae; genus Lordiphosa; species Lordiphosa mommai. The sequence continues at coordinate 328,666 of JAEIFT010000261.1, read as the reverse complement.
ACTTGAAAACAGTCATTTTTGAAAAATTCTTAACCTTACAAGGGCCGTAGAACAGCCTATAATAGAGCTACAAATTTTGAATTTTTAAATATAAACTTTAATTTTAATCTTAATATTAATTTTTATATCAATTTTAGCAATAATATATATTTCAGTAATAATAAATATATATTCATTTTTTGACATTGATTTTTTTCATTTTTTTTTGTTCTTAGTCTGCGCCCACTGTGCCAAAAAGCAAATGGTGGAAATGCTTGGCTGTGATAGAGACTTGCAAAACAGTCATTTTTGAAAAATTCCTAACCTTCAAATGGCCGTATCTCAGCCAATAATAGAGCTACAGAAATCTTACACTGCTTTTTGGAAACATTAGAAGCTGTACTTTAAGATTACGTTTCAAGAAATATTGATTTAAAGCCGGAAATAATTTTTAAACACTTGAAAAGCCATTTATGTCATAATTTTCAGTCATTTTTGAAAAGTTTCTTACCTTAAAATGGCCGTATCTCAGCCAATAATAGAGCTACAGAAATCTTACACTGCTTTTTGGAAACATTGGAAGCTGTACTTTAAGACTACATTCCAAGAAATATTTATTTAAAGCCGGAAATAATTTTTAAACACTTGAAAACAGTCATTTTTGAAAAATTCTTAACCTTACAAGGGCCGTAGAACAGCCTATAATAGAGCTACAAATTTTGAATTTTTAAATATAAACTTTAATTTTAATCTTAATATTAATTTTTATATCAATTTTAGCAATAATATATATTTCAGTAATAATAAATATATATTCATTTTTTGACATTGATTTTTTTCATTTTTTTTGTTCTTAGTCTGCGCCCACTGTGCCAAAAAGCAAATGGTGGAAATGCTTGGCTGTGATAGAGACTTGCAAAACAGTCATTTTTGAAAAATTCCTAACCTTCAAATGGCCGTATCTCAGCCAATAATAGAGCTACAGAAATCTTACACTGCTTTTTGGAAACATTAGAAGCTGTACTTTAAGATTACGTTTCAAGAAATATTGATTTAAAGCCGGAAATAATTTTTAAACACTTGAAAAGCCATTTATGTCATAATTTTCAGTCATTTTTGAAAAGTTTCTTACCTTAAAATGGCCGTATCTCAGCCAATAATAGAGCTACAGAAATCTTACACTGCTTTTTGGAAACATTGGAAGCTGTACTTTAAGACTACATTCCAAGAAATATTTATTTAAAGCCGGAAATAATTTTTAAACACTTGAAAACAGTCATTTTTGAAAAATTCCTTAACCTTACAAGGGCCGTAGAACAGCCTATAATAGAGCTACAAATTTTGAATTTTTAAATATAAACTTTAATTTTAATCTTAATATTAATTTTTATATCAATTTTAGCAATAATATATATTTCAGTAATAATAAATATATATTCATTTTTTTGACATTGATTTTTTTCATTTTTTTTTGTTCTTAGTCTGCGCCCACTGTGCCAAAAAGCAAATGGTGGAAATGCTTGGCTGTGATAGAGACTTGCAAAACAGTCATTTTTGAAAAATTCCTAACCTTCAAATGGCCGTATCTCAGCCAATAATAGAGCTACAGAAATCTTACACTGCTTTTTGGAAACATTAGAAGCTGTACTTTAAGATTACGTTTCAAGAAATATTGATTTAAAGCCGGAAATAATTTTTAAACACTTGAAAAGCCATTTATGTCATAATTTTCAGTCATTTTTGAAAAGTTTCTAACCTTAAAATGGCCGTATCTCAGCCAATAATAGAGCTACAGAAATCTTACACTGCTTTTTGGAAACATTAGAAGCTGTACTTTAAGATTACGTTTCAAGAAATATTGATTTAAAGCCGGAAATAATTTTTAAACACTTGAAAACAGTCATTTTTGAAAAATTCTTAACCTTACAAGGGCCGTAGAACAGCCTATAATAGAGCTACAAATTTTGAATTTTTAAATATAAACTTTAATTTTAATCTTAATATTAATTTTTATATCAATTTTAGCAATAATATATATTTCAGTAATAATAAATATATATTCATTTTTTGACATTGATTTTTTTATTTTTTTTTTGTTCTTAGTCTGCGCCCACTGTGCCAAAAAGCAAATGGTGGAAATGCTTGGCTGTGATAGAGACTTGCAAAACAGTCATTTTTGAAAAATTCCTAACCTTCAAATGGCCGTATCTCAGCCAATAATAGAGCTACAGAAATCTTACACTGCTTTTTGGAAACATTAGAAGCTGTACTTTAAGATTACGTTTCAAGAAATATTGATTTAAAGCCGGAAATAATTTTTAAACACTTGAAAAGCCATTTATGTCATAATTTTCAGTCATTTTTGAAAAGTTTCTTACCTTAAAATGGCCGTATCTCAGCCAATAATAGAGCTACAGAAATCTTACACTGCTTTTTGGAAACATTGGAAGCTGTACTTTAAGACTACATTCCAAGAAATATTGATTTAAAGCCGGAAATAATTTTTAAACACTTGAAAACAGTCATTTTTGAAAAATTCCTAACCTTACAAGGGCCGTAGAACAGCCTATAATAGAGCTACAAATTTTGAATTTTTAAATATAAACTTTAATTTTAATCTTAATTTTAATTTTTATATCAATTTTAGCAATAATATATATTTCAGTAATAATAAATATATATTCATTTTTTGACATTGATTTTTTTCATTTTTTTTTGTTCTTAGTCTGCGCCCACTGTGCCAAAAAGCAAATGGTGGAAATGCTTGGCTGTGATAGAGACTTGCAAAACAGTCATTTTTGAAAAATTCCTAACCTTCAAATGGCCGTATCTCAGCCAATAATAGAGCTACAGAAATCTTACACTGCTTTTTGGAAACATTAGAAGCTGTACTTTAAGATTACGTTTCAAGAAATATTGATTTAAAGCCGGAAATAATTTTTAAACACTTGAAAAGCCATTTATGTCATAATTTTCAGTCATTTTTGAAAAGTTTCTTACCTTAAAATGGCCGTATCTCAGCCAATAATAGAGCTACAGAAATCTTACACTGCTTTTTGGAAACATTAGAAGCTGTACTTTAAGATTACGTTTCAAGAAATATTGATTTAAAGCCGGAAATAATTTTTAAACACTTGAAAACAGTCATTTTTGAAAAATTCCTAACCTTACAAGGGCCGTAGAACAGCCTATAATAGAGCTACAAATTTTGAATTTTTAAATATAAACTTTAATTTTAATCTTAATATTAATTTTTATATCAATTTTAGCAATAATATATATTTCAGTAATAATAAATATATATTCATTTTTTGACATTGATTTTTTTCATTTTTTTTTGTTCTTAGTCTGCGCCCACTGTGCCAAAAAGCAAATGGTGGAAATGCTTGGCTGTGATAGAGACTTGCAAAACAGTCATTTTTGAAAAATTCCTAACCTTCAAATGGCCGTATCTCAGCCAATAATAGAGCTACAGAAATCTTACACTGCTTTTTGGAAACATTAGAAGCTGTACTTTAAGATTACGTTTCAAGAAATATTGATTTAAAGCCGGAAATAATTTTTAAACACTTGAAAAGCCATTTATGTCATAATTTTCAGTCATTTTTGAAAAGTTTCTTACCTTAAAATGGCCGTATCTCAGCCAATAATAGAGCTACAGAAATCTTACACTGCTTTTTGGAAACATTAGAAGCTGTACTTTAAGATTACGTTTCAAGAAATATTGATTTAAAGCCGGAAATAATTTTTAAACACTTGAAAACAGTCATTTTTGAAAAATTCTTAACCTTACAAGGGCCGTAGAACAGCCTATAATAGAGCTACAAATTTTGAATTTTTAAATATAAACTTTAATTTTAATCTTAATATTAATTTTTATATCAATTTTAGCAATAATATATATTTCAGTAATAATAAATATATATTCATTTTTTGACATTGATTTTTTTCATTTTTTTTTGTTCTTAGTCTGCGCCCACTGTGCCAAAAAGCAAATGGTGGAAATGCTTGGCTGTGATAGAGACTTGCAAAACAGTCATTTTTGAAAAATTCCTAACCTTCAAATGGCCGTATCTCAGCCAATAATAGAGCTACAGAAATCTTACACTGCTTTTTGGAAACATTAGAAGCTGTACTTTAAGATTACGTTTCAAGAAATATTGATTTAAAGCCGGAAATAATTTTTAAACACTTGAAAAGCCATTTATGTCATAATTTTCAGTCATTTTTGAAAAGTTTCTTACCTTAAAATGGCCGTATCTCAGCCAATAATAGAGCTACAGAAATCTTACACTGCTTTTTGGAAACATTAGAAGCTGTACTTTAAGATTACGTTTCAAGAAATATTGATTTAAAGCCGGAAATAATTTTTAAACACTTGAAAACAGTCATTTTTGAAAAATTCTTAACCTTACAAGGGCCGTAGAACAGCCTATAATAGAGCTACAAATTTTGAATTTTTAAATATAAACTTTAATTTTAATCTTAATATTAATTTTTATATCAATTTTAGCAATAATATATATTTCAGTAATAATAAATATATATTCATTTTTTTACATTGATTTTTTTCATTTTTTTTTTGTTCTTAGTCTGCTCCCACTGTGCCAAAAAGCAAATGGTGGAAATGCTTGGCTGTGATAGAGACTTGCAAAACAGTCATTTTTGAAAAATTCCTAACCTTCAAATGGCCGTATCTCAGCCAATAATAGAGCTACAGAAATCTTACACTGCTTTTTGGAAACATTAGAAGCTGTACTTTAAGATTACGTTTCAAGAAATATTGATTTAAAGCCGGAAATAATTTTTAAACACTTGAAAAGCCATTTATGTCATAATTTTCAGTCATTTTTGAAAAGTTTCTTACCTTAAAATGGCCGTATCTCAGCCAATAATAGAGCTACAGAAATCTTACACTGCTTTTTGGAAACATTGGAAGCTGTACTTTAAGACTACATTCCAAGAAATATTTATTTAAAGCCGGAAATAATTTTTAAACACTTGAAAACAGTCATTTTTGAAAAATTCTTAACCTTACAAGGGCCGTAGAACAGCCTATAATAGAGCTACAAATTTTGAATTTTTAAATATAAACTTTAATTTTAATCTTAATATTAATTTTTATATCAATTTTAGCAATAATATATATTTCAGTAATAATAAATATATATTCATTTTTTGACATTGATTTTTTTCATTTTTTTTTGTTCTTAGTCTGCGCCCACTGTGCCAAAAAGCAAATGGTGGAAATGCTTGGCTGTGATAGAGACTTGCAAAACAGTCATTTTTGAAAAATTCCTAACCTTCAAATGGCCGTATCTCAGCCAATAATAGAGCTACAGAAATCTTACACTGCTTTTTGGAAACATTAGAAGCTGTACTTTAAGATTACGTTTCAAGAAATATTGATTTAAAGCCGGAAATAATTTTTAAACACTTGAAAAGCCATTTATGTCATAATTTTCAGTCATTTTTGAAAAGTTTCTTACCTTAAAATGGCCGTATCTCAGCCAATAATAGAGCTACAGAAATCTTACACTGCTTTTTGGAAACATTGGAAGCTGTACTTTAAGACTACATTCCAAGAAATATTGATTTAAAGCCGGAAATAATTTTTAAACACTTGAAAACAGTCATTTTTGAAAAATTCCTAACCTTACAAGGGCCGTAGAACAGCCTATAATAGAGCTACAAATTTTGAATTTTTAAATATAAACTTCAATTTTAATCTTAATTTTAATTTTTATATCAATTTTAGCAATAATATATATTTCAGTAATAATAAATATATATTCATTTTTTGACATTGATTTTTTTCATTTTTTTTTTGTTCTTAGTCTGCGCCCACTGTGCCAAAAAGCAAATGGTGGAAATGCTTGGCTGTGATAGAGACTTGCAAAACAGTCATTTTTGAAAAATTCCTAACCTTCAAATGGCCGTATCTCAGCCAATAATAGAGCTACAGAAATCTTACACTGCTTTTTGGAAACATTAGAAGCTGTACTTTAAGATTACGTTTCAAGAAATATTGATTTAAAGCCGGAAATAATTTTTAAACACTTGAAAAGCCATTTATGTCATAATTTTCAGTCATTTTTGAAAAGTTTCTTACCTTAAAATGGCCGTATCTCAGCCAATAATAGAGCTACAGAAATCTTACACTGCTTTTTGGAAACATCGGAAGCTGTACTTTAAGACTACATCCCAAGAAATATTGATTTAAAGCCGGAAATAATTTTTAAACACTTGAAAACAGTCATTTTTGAAAAATTCTTAACCTTACAAGGGCCGTAGAACAGCCTATAATAGAGCTACAAATTTTGAATTTTTAAATATAAACTTTAATTTTAATCTTAATATTAATTTTTATATCAATTTTAGCAATAATATATATTTCAGTAATAATAAATATATATTTATTTTTTGACATTGATTTTTTTCATTTTTTTTTTGTTCTTAGTCTGCGCTCACTGTGCCAAAAAGCAAATGGTGGAAATGCTTGGCTGTGATAGAGACTTGCAAAACAGTCATTTTTGAAAAATTCCTAACCTTCAAATGGCCGTATCTCAGCCAATAATAGAGCTACAGAAATCTTACACTGCTTTTTGGAAACATTAGAAGCTGTACTTTAAGATTACGTTTCAAGAAATATTGATTTAAAGCCGGAAATAATTTTTAAACACTTGAAAAGCCATTTATGTCATAATTTTCAGTCATTTTTGAAAAGTTTCTTACCTTAAAATGGCCGTATCTCAGCCAATAATAGAGCTACAGAAATCTTACACTGCTTTTTGGAAACATTGGAAGCTGTACTTTAAGACTACATTCCAAGAAATATTGATTTAAAGCCGGAAATAATTTTTAAACACTTGAAAACAGTCATTTTTGAAAAATTCTTAACCTTACAAGGGCCGTAGAACAGCCTATAATAGAGCTACAAATTTTGAATTTTTAAATATAAACTTTAATTTTAATCTTAATATTAATTTTTATATCAATTTTAGCAATAATATATATTTCAGTAATAATAAATATATATTCATTTTTTGACATTGATTTTTTTCATTTTTTTTGTTCTTAGTCTGCGCCCACTGTGCCAAAAAGCAAATGGTGGAAATGCTTGGCTGTGATAGAGACTTGCAAAACAGTCATTTTTGAAAAATTCCTAACCTTCAAATGGCCGTATCTCAGCCAATAATAGAGCTACAGAAATCTTACACTGCTTTTTGGAAACATTAGAAGCTGTACTTTAAGATTACGTTTCAAGAAATATTGATTTAAAGCCGGAAATAATTTTTAAACACTTGAAAAGCCATTTATGTCATAATTTTCAGTCATTTTTGAAAAGTTTCTTACCTTAAAATGGCCGTATCTCAGCCAATAATAGAGCTACAGAAATCTTACACTGCTTTTTGGAAACATCGGAAGCTGTACTTTAAGACTACATCCCAAGAAATATTGATTTAAAGCCGGAAATAATTTTTAAACACTTGAAAACAGTCATTTTTGAAAAATTCCTAACCTTACAAGGGCCGTAGAACAGCCTATAATAGAGCTACAAATTTTGAATTTTTAAATATAAACTTTAATTTTAATCTTAATATTAATTTTTATATCAATTTTAGCAATAATATATATTTCAGTAATAATAAATATATATTCATTTTTTTGACATTGATTTTTTTCATTTTTTTTTGTTCTTAGTCTGCGCCCACTGTGCCAAAAAGCAAATGGTGGAAATGCTTGGCTGTGATAGAGACTTGCAAAACAGTCATTTTTGAAAAATTCCTAACCTTCAAATGGCCGTATCTCAGCCAATAATAGAGCTACAGAAATCTTACACTGCTTTTTGGAAACATTAGAAGCTGTACTTTAAGATTACGTTTCAAGAAATATTGATTTAAAGCCGGAAATAATTTTTAAACACTTGAAAAGCCATTTATGTCATAATTTTCAGTCATTTTTGAAAAGTTTCTTACCTTAAAATGGCCGTATCTCAGCCAATAATAGAGCTACAGAAATCTTACACTGCTTTTTGGAAACATCGGAAGCTGTACTTTAAGACTACATCCCAAGAAATATTGATTTAAAGCCGGAAATAATTTTTAAACACTTGAAAACAGTCATTTTTGAAAAATTCCTAACCTTACAAGGGCCGTAGAACAGCCTATAATAGAGCTACAAATTTTGAATTTTTAAATATAAACTTTAATTTTAATCTTAATATTAATTTTTATATCAATTTTAGCAATAATATATATTTCAGTAATAATAAATATATATTCATTTTTTGACATTGATTTTTTTCATTTTTTTTTGTTCTTAGTCTGCGCCCACTGTGCCAAAAAGCAAATGGTGGAAATGCTTGGCTGTGATAGAGACTTGCAAAACAGTCATTTTTGAAAAATTCCTAACCTTCAAATGGCCGTATCTCAGCCAATAATAGAGCTACAGAAATCTTACACTGCTTTTTGGAAACATTAGAAGCTGTACTTTAAGATTACGTTTCAAGAAATATTGATTTAAAGCCGGAAATAATTTTTAAACACTTGAAAAGCCATTTATGTCATAATTTTCAGTCATTTTTGAAAAGTTTCTTACCTTAAAATGGCCGTATCTCAGCCAATAATAGAGCTACAGAAATCTTACACTGCTTTTTGGAAACATCGGAAGCTGTACTTTAAGACTACATCCCAAGAAATATTGATTTAAAGCCGGAAATAATTTTTAAACACTTGAAAACAGTCATTTTTGAAAAATTCCTAACCTTACAAGGGCCGTAGAACAGCCTATAATAGAGCTACAAATTTTGAATTTTTAAATATAAACTTTAATTTTAATCTTAATATTAATTTTTATATCAATTTTAGCAATAATATATATTTCAGTAATAATAAATATATATTCATTTTTTTACATTGATTTTTTTCATTTTTTTTTGTTCTTAGTCTGCGCCCACTGTGCCAAAAAGCAAATGGTGGAAATGCTTGGCTGTGATAGAGACTTGCAAAACAGTCATTTTTGAAAAATTCCTAACCTTCAAATGGCCGTATCTCAGCCAATAATAGAGCTACAGAAATCTTACACTGCTTTTTGGAAACATCGGAAGCTGTACTTTAAGATTACGTTTCAAGAAATATTGATTTAAAGCCGGAAATAATTTTTAAACACTTGAAAAGCCATTTATGTCATAATTTTCAGTCATTTTTGAAAAGTTTCTTACCTTAAAATGGCCGTATCTCAGCCAATAATAGAGCTACAGAAATCTTACACTGCTTTTTGGAAACATCGGAAGCTGTACTTTAAGACTACATCCCAAGAAATATTGATTTAAAGCCGGAAATAATTTTTAAACACTTGAAAACAGTCATTTTTGAAAAATTCTTAACCTTACAAGGGCCGTAGAACAGCCTATAATAGAGCTACAAATTTTGAATTTTTAAATATAAACTTTAATTTTAATCTTAATATTAATTTTTATATCAATTTTAGCAATAATATATATTTCAGTAATAATAAATATATATTCATTTTTTGACATTGATTTTTTTCATTTTTTTTTGTTCTTAGTCTGCGCCCACTGTGCCAAAAAGCAAATGGTGGAAATGCTTGGCTGTGATAGAGACTTGCAAAACAGTCATTTTTGAAAAATTCCTAACCTTCAAATGGCCGTATCTCAGCCAATAATAGAGCTACAGAAATCTTACACTGCTTTTTGGAAACATCGGAAGCTGTACTTTAAGATTACGTTTCAAGAAATATTGATTTAAAGCCGGAAATAATTTTTAAACACTTGAAAAGCCATTTATGTCATAATTTTCAGTCATTTTTGAAAAGTTTCTTACCTTAAAATGGCCGTATCTCAGCCAATAATAGAGCTACAGAAATCTTACACTGCTTTTTGGAAACATCGGAAGCTGTACTTTAAGACTACATCCCAAGAAATATTGATTTAAAGCCGGAAATAATTTTTAAACACTTGAAAACAGTCATTTTTGAAAAATTCTTAACCTTACAAGGGCCGTAGAACAGCCTATAATAGAGCTACAAATTTTGAATTTTTAAATATAAACTTTAATTTTAATCTTAATATTAATTTTTATATCAATTTTAGCAATAATATATATTTCAGTAATAATAAATACATATTCATTTTTTGACATTGATTTTTTTAATTTTTTTTTGTTCTTAGTCTGCGCCCACTGTGCCAAAAAGCAAATGGTGGAAATGCTTGGCTGTGATAGAGACTTGCAAAACAGTCATTTTTGAAAAATTCCTAACCTTCAAATGGCCGTATCTCAGCCAATAATAGAGCTACAGAAATCTTACACTGCTTTTTGAAACATTAGAAGCTGTACTTTAAGACTACATCCCAAGAAATATTGATTTAAAGCCGGAAATAATTTTTAAACACTTGAAAAGCCATTTATGTCATAATTTTCAGTCATTTTTGAAAAGTTTCTTACCTTAAAATGGCCGTATCTCAGCCAATAATAGAGCTACAGAAATCTTACACTGCTTTTTGGAAACATCGGAAGCTGTACTTTAAGACTACATCCCAAGAAATATTGATTTAAAGCCGGAAATAATTTTTAAACACTTGAAAACAGTCATTTTTGAAAAATTCTTAACCTTACAAGGGCCGTAGAACAGCCTATAATAGAGCTACAAATTTTGAATTTTTAAATATAAACTTTAATTTTAATCTTAATATTAATTTTTATATCAATTTTAGCAATAATATATATTTCAGTAATAATAAATATATATTCATTTTTTGACATTGATTTTTTTCATTTTTTTTTGTTCTTAGTCTGCGCCCACTGTGCCAAAAAGCAAATGGTGGAAATGCTTGGCTGTGATAGAGACTTGCAAAACAGTCATTTTTGAAAAATTCCTAACCTTCAAATGGCCGTATCTCAGCCAATAATAGAGCTACAGAAATCTTACACTGCTTTTTGGAAACATTAGAAGCTGTACTTTAAGATTACGTTTCAAGAAATATTGATTTAAAGCCGGAAATAATTTTTAAACACTTGAAAAGCCATTTATGTCATAATTTTCAGTCATTTTTGAAAAGTTTCTTACCTTAAAATGGCCGTATCTCAGCCAATAATAGAGCTACAGAAATCTTACACTGCTTTTTGGAAACATCGGAAGCTGTACTTTAAGACTACATCCCAAGAAATATTGATTTAAAGCCGGAAATAATTTTTAAACACTTGAAAACAGTCATTTTTGAAAAATTCCTAACCTTACAAGGGCCGTAGAACAGCCTATAATAGAGCTACAAATTTTGAATTTTTAAATATAAACTTTAATTTTAATCTTAATATTAATTTTTATATCAATTTTAGCAATAATATATATTTCAGTAATAATAAATATATATTCATTTTTTGACATTGATTTTTTTCATTTTTTTTTGTTCTTAGTCTGCGCCCACTGTGCCAAAAAGCAAATGGTGGAAATGCTTGGCTGTGATAGAGACTTGCAAAACAGTCATTTTTGAAAAATTCCTAACCTTCAAATGGCCGTATCTCAGCCAATAATAGAGCTACAGAAATCTTACACTGCTTTTTGGAAACATTAGAAGCTGTACTTTAAGATTACGTTTCAAGAAATATTGATTTAAAGCCGGAAATAATTTTTAAACACTTGAAAAGCCATTTATGTCATAATTTTCAGTCATTTTTGAAAAGTTTCTTACCTTAAAATGGCCGTATCTCAGCCAATAATAGAGCTACAGAAATCTTACACTGCTTTTTGGAAACATCGGAAGCTGTACTTTAAGACTACATCCCAAGAAATATTGATTTAAAGCCGGAAATAATTTTTAAACACTTGAAAACAGTCATTTTTGAAAAATTCCTAACCTTACAAGGGCCGTAGAACAGCCTATAATAGAGCTACAAATTTTGAATTTTTAAATATAAACTTTAATTTTAATCTTAATATTAATTTTTATATCAATTTTAGCAATAATATATATTTCAGTAATAATAAATATATATTCATTTTTTGACATTGATTTTTTTAATTTTTTTTTGTTCTTAGTCTGCGCCACTGTGCCAAAAAGCAAATGGTGGAAATGCTTGGCTGTGATAGAGACTTGCAAAACAGTCATTTTTGAAAAATTCCTAACCTTCAAATGGCCGTATCTCAGCCAATAATAGAGCTACAGAAATCTTACACTGCTTTTTGGAAACATTAGAAGCTGTACTTTAAGATTACGTTTCAAGAAATATTGATTTAAAGCCGGAAATAATTTTTAAACACTTGAAAAGCCATTTATGTCATAATTTTCAGTCATTTTTGAAAAGTTTCTTACCTTAAAATGGCCGTATCTCAGCCAATAATAGAGCTACAGAAATCTTACACTGCTTTTTGGAAACATCGGAAGCTGTACTTTAAGACTACATCCCAAGAAATATTGATTTAAAGCCGGAAATAATTTTTAAACACTTGAAAACAGTCATTTTTGAAAAATTCCTAACCTTACAAGGGCCGTAGAACAGCCTATAATAGAGCTACAAATTTTGAATTTTTAAATATAAACTTTAATTTTAATCTTAATATTAATTTTTATATCAATTTTAGCAATAATATATATTTCAGTAATAATAAATATATATTTATTTTTTGACATTGATTTTTTTCATTTTTTTTTGTTCTTAGTCTGCGCCCACTGTGCCAAAAAGCAAATGGTGGAAATGCTTGGCTGTGATAGAGACTTGCAAAACAGTCATTTTTGAAAAATTCCTAACCTTCAAATGGCCGTATCTCAGCCAATAATAGAGCTACAGAAATCTTACACTGCTTTTTGGAAACATTAGAAGCTGTACTTTAAGATTACGTTTCAAGAAATATTGATTTAAAGCCGGAAATAATTTTTAAACACTTGAAAAGCCATTTATGTCATAATTTTCAGTCATTTTTGAAAAGTTTCTTACCTTAAAATGGCCGTATCTCAGCCAATAATAGAGCTACAGAAATCTTACACTGCTTTTTGGAAACATCGGAAGCTGTACTTTAAGACTACATCCCAAGAAATATTGATTTAAAGCCGGAAATAATTTTTAAACACTTGAAAACAGTCATTTTTGAAAAATTCTTAACCTTACAAGGGCCGTAGAACAGCCTATAATAGAGCTACAAATTTTGAATTTTTAAATATAAACTTTAATTTTAATCTTAATATTAATTTTTATATCAATTTTAGCAATAATATATATTTCAGTAATAATAAATATATATTCATTTTTTGACATTGATTTTTTTCATTTTTTTTTGTTCTTAGTCTGCGCCCACTGTGCCAAAAAGCAAATGGTGGAAATGCTTGGCTGTGATAGAGACTTGCAAAACAGTCATTTTTGAAAAATTCCTAACCTTCAAATGGCCGTATCTCAGCCAATAATAGAGCTACAGAAATCTTACACTGCTTTTTGGAAACATTAGAAGCTGTACTTTAAGATTACGTTTCAAGAAATATTGATTTAAAGCCGGAAATAATTTTTAAACACTTGAAAAGCCATTTATGTCATAATTTTCAGTCATTTTTGAAAAGTTTCTTACCTTAAAATGGCCGTATCTCAGCCAATAATAGAGCTACAGAAATCTTACACTGCTTTTTGGAAACATCGGAAGCTGTACTTTAAGACTACATCCCAAGAAATATTGATTTAAAGCCGGAAATAATTTTTAAACACTTGAAAACAGTCATTTTTGAAAAATTCTTAACCTTACAAGGGCCGTAGAACAGCCTATAATAGAGCTACAAATTTTGAATTTTTAAATATAAACTTTAATTTTAATCTTAATATTAATTTTTATATCAATTTTAGCAATAATATATATTTCAGTAATAATAAATATATATTCATTTTTTTGACATTGATTTTTTTCATTTTTTTTTTGTTCTTAGTCTGCGCCCACTGTGCCAAAAAGCAAATGGTGGAAATGCTTGGCTGTGATAGAGACTTGCAAAACAGTCATTTTTGAAAAATTCCTAACCTTCAAATGGCCGTATCTCAGCCAATAATAGAGCTACAGAAATCTTACACTGCTTTTTGGAAACATTAGAAGCTGTACTTTAAGATTACGTTTCAAGAAATATTGATTTAAAGCCGGAAATAATTTTTAAACACTTGAAAAGCCATTTATGTCATAATTTTCAGTCATTTTTGAAAAGTTTCTTACCTTAAAATGGCCGTATCTCAGCCAATAATAGAGCTACAGAAATCTTACACTGCTTTTTGGAAACATCGGAAGCTGTACTTTAAGACTACATCCCAAGAAATATTGATTTAAAGCCGGAAATAATTTTTAAACACTTGAAAACAGTCATTTTTGAAAAATTCCTAACCTTACAAGGGCCGTAGAACAGCCTATAATAGAGCTACAAATTTTGAATTTTTAAATATAAACTTTAATTTTAATCTTAATATTAATTTTTATATCAATTTTAGCAATAATATATATTTCAGTAATAATAAATATATATTCATTTTTTGACATTGATTTTTTTCATTTTTTTTTTGTTCTTAGTCTGCGCCCACTGTGCCAAAAAGCAAATGGTGGAAATGCTTGGCTGTGATAGAGACTTGCAAAACAGTCATTTTTGAAAAATTCCTAACCTTCAAATGGCCGTATCTCAGCCAATAATAGAGCTACAGAAATCTTACACTGCTTTTTGGAAACATCGGAAGCTGTACTTTAAGATTACGTTTCAAGAAATATTGATTTAAAGCCGGAAATAATTTTTAAACACTTGAAAAGCCATTTATGTCATAATTTTCAGTCATTTTTGAAAAGTTTCTTACCTTAAAATGGCCGTATCTCAGCCAATAATAGAGCTACAGAAATCTTACACTGCTTTTTGGAAACATCGGAAGCTGTACTTTAAGACTACATCCCAAGAAATATTGATTTAAAGCCGGAAATAATTTTTAAACACTTGAAAACAGTCATTTTTGAAAAATTCTTAACCTTACAAGGGCCGTAGAACAGCCTATAATAGAGCTACAAATTTTGAATTTTTAAATATAAACTTTAATTTTAATCTTAATATTAATTTTTATATCAATTTTAGCAATAATATATATTTCAGTAATAATAAATATATATTCATTTTTTTACATTGATTTTTTTCATTTTTTTTTGTTCTTAGTCTGCGCCCACTGTGCCAAAAAGCAAATGGTGGAAATGCTTGGCTGTGATAGAGACTTGCAAAACAGTCATTTTTGAAAAATTCCTAACCTTCAAATGGCCGTATCTCAGCCAATAATAGAGCTACAGAAATCTTACACTGCTTTTTGGAAACATTAGAAGCTGTACTTTAAGATTACGTTTCAAGAAATATTGATTTAAAGCCGGAAATAATTTTTAAACACTTGAAAAGCCATTTATGTCATAATTTTCAGTCATTTTTGAAAAGTTTCTTACCTTAAAATGGCCGTATCTCAGCCAATAATAGAGCTACAGAAATCTTACACTGCTTTTTGGAAACATCGGAAGCTGTACTTTAAGACTACATCCCAAGAAATATTGATTTAAAGCCGGAAATAATTTTTAAACACTTGAAAACAGTCATTTTTGAAAAATTCTTAACCTTACAAGGGCCGTAGAACAGCCTATAATAGAGCTACAAATTTTGAATTTTTAAATATAAACTTTAATTTTAATCTTAATATTAATTTTTATATCAATTTTAGCAATAATATATATTTCAGTAATAATAAATATATATTCATTTTTTGACATTGATTTTTTTCATTTTTTTTTGTTCTTAGTCTGCGCCCACTGTGCCAAAAAGCAAATGGTGGAAATGCTTGGCTGTGATAGAGACTTGCAAAACAGTCATTTTTGAAAAATTCCTAACCTTCAAATGGCCGTATCTCAGCCAATAATAGAGCTACAGAAATCTTACACTGCTTTTTGGAAACATTAGAAGCTGTACTTTAAGATTACGTTTCAAGAAATATTGATTTAAAGCCGGAAATAATTTTTAAACACTTGAAAAGCCATTTATGTCATAATTTTCAGTCATTTTTGAAAAGTTTCTTACCTTAAAATGGCCGTATCTCAGCCAATAATAGAGCTACAGAAATCTTACACTGCTTTTTGGAAACATCGGAAGCTGTACTTTAAGACTACATCCCAAGAAATATTTATTTAAAGCCGGAAATAATTTTTTAAACACTTGAAAACAGTCATTTTTGAAAAATTCTTAACCTTACAAGGGCCGTAGAACAGCCTATAATAGAGCTACAAATTTTGAATTTTTAAATATAAACTTTAATTTTAATCTTAATATTAATTTTTATATCAATTTTAGCAATAATATATATTTCAGTAATAATAAATATATATTCATTTTTTGACATTGATTTTTTCATTTTTTTTTGTTCTTAGTCTGCGCCCACTGTGCCAAAAAGCAAATGGTGGAAATGCTTGGCTGTGATAGAGACTTGCAAAACAGTCATTTTTGAAAAATTCCTAACCTTCAAATGGCCGTATCTCAGCCAATAATAGAGCTACAGAAATCTTACACTGCTTTTTGGAAACATTAGAAGCTGTACTTTAAGATTACGTTTCAAGAAATATTGATTTAAAGCCGGAAATAATTTTTAAACACTTGAAAAGCCATTTATGTCATAATTTTCAGTCATTTTTGAAAAGTTTCTTACCTTAAAATGGCCGTATCTCAGCCAATAATAGAGCTACAGAAATCTTACACTGCTTTTTGGAAACATCGGAAGCTGTACTTTAAGACTACATCCCAAGAAATATTTATTTAAAGCCGGAAATAATTTTTAAACACTTGAAAACAGTCATTTTTGAAAAATTCTTAACCTTACAAGGGCCGTAGAACAGCCTATAATAGAGCTACAAATTTTGAATTTTTAAATATAAACTTTAATTTTAATCTTAATATTAATTTTTATATCAATTTTAGCAATAATATATATTTCAGTAATAATAAATATATATTCATTTTTTTACATTGATTTTTTTCATTTTTTTTTGTTCTTAGTCTGCGCCCACTGTGCCAAAAAGCAAATGGTGGAAATGCTTGGCTGTGATAGAGACTTGCAAAACAGTCATTTTTGAAAAATTCCTAACCTTCAAATGGCCGTATCTCAGCCAATAATAGAGCTACAGAAATCTTACACTGCTTTTTGGAAACATTAGAAGCTGTACTTTAAGATTACGTTTCAAGAAATATTGATTTAAAGCCGGAAATAATTTTTAAACACTTGAAAAGCCATTTATGTCATAATTTTCAGTCATTTTTGAAAAGTTTCTTACCTTAAAATGGCCGTATCTCAGCCAATAATAGAGCTACAGAAATCTTACACTGCTTTTTGGAAACATCGGAAGCTGTACTTTAAGACTACATCCCAAGAAATATTGATTTAAAGCCGGAAATAATTTTTAAACACTTGAAAACAGTCATTTTTGAAAAATTCTTAACCTTACAAGGGCCGTAGAACAGCCTATAATAGAGCTACAAATTTTGAATTTTTAAATATAAACTTTAATTTTAATCTTAATATTAATTTTTATATCAATTTTAGCAATAATATATATTTCAGTAATAATAAATATATATTCATTTTTTTACATTGATTTTTTTCATTTTTTTTTGTTCTTAGTCTGCGCCCACTGTGCCAAAAAGCAAATGGTGGAAATGCTTGGCTGTGATAGAGACTTGCAAAACAGTCATTTTTGAAAAATTCCTAACCTTCAAATGGCCGTATCTCAGCCAATAATAGAGCTACAGAAATCTTACACTGCTTTTTGGAAACATTAGAAGCTGTACTTTAAGATTACGTTTCAAGAAATATTGATTTAAAGCCGGAAATAATTTTTAAACACTTGAAAAGCCATTTATGTCATAATTTTCAGTCATTTTTGAAAAGTTTCTTACCTTCAAATGGCCGTATCTCAGCCAATAATAGAGCTACAGAAATCTTACACTGCTTTTTGGAAACATTAGAAGCTGTACTTTAAGATTACGTTTCAAGAAATATTGATTTAAAGCCGGAAATAATTTTTAAACACTTGAAAACAGTCATTTTTGAAAAATTCTTAACCTTACAAGGGCCGTAGAACAGCCTATAATAGAGCTACAAATTTTGAATTTTTAAATATAAACTTTAATTTTAATCTTAATATTAATTTTTATATCAATTTTAGCAATAATATATATTTCAGTAATAATAAATATATATTTATTTTTTGACTTTGATTTTTTTCATTTTTTTTTGTTCTTAGTCTGCGCCCACTGTGCCAAAAAGCAAATGGTGGAAATGCTTGGCTGTGATAGAGACTTGCAAAACAGTCATTTTTGAAAAATTCCTAACCTTCAAATGGCCGTATCTCAGCCAATAATAGAGCTACAGAAATCTTACACTGCTTTTTGGAAACATTAGAAGCTGTACTTTAAGATTACGTTTCAAGAAATATTGATTTAAAGCCGGAAATAATTTTTAAACACTTGAAAAGCCATTTATGTCATAATTTTCAGTCATTTTTGAAAAGTTTCTTACCTTAAAATGGCCGTATCTCAGCCAATAATAGAGCTACAGAAATCTTACACTGCTTTTTGGAAACATCGGAAGCTGTACTTTAAGACTACATCCCAAGAAATATTTATTTAAAGCCGGAAATAATTTTTAAACACTTGAAAACAGTCATTTTTGAAAAATTCTTAACCTTACAAGGGCCGTAGAACAGCCTATAATAGAGCTACAAATTTTGAATTTTTAAATATAAACTTTAATTTTAATCTTAATATTAATTTTTATATCAATTTTAGCAATAATATATATTTCAGTAATAATAAATATATATTTATTTTTTTGACTTTGATTTTTTTCATTTTTTTTTGTTCTTAGTCTGCGCCCACTGTGCCAAAAAGCAAATGGTGGAAATGCTTGGCTGTGATAGAGACTTGCAAAACAGTCATTTTTGAAAAATTCCTAACCTTCAAATGGCCGTATCTCAGCCAATAATAGAGCTACAGAAATCTTACACTGCTTTTTGGAAACATTAGAAGCTGTACTTTAAGATTACGTTTCAAGAAATATTGATTTAAAGCCGGAAATAATTTTTAAACACTTGAAAAGCCATTTATGTCATAATTTTCAGTCATTTTTGAAAAGTTTCTTACCTTAAAATGGCCGTATCTCAGCCAATAATAGAGCTACAGAAATCTTACACTGCTTTTTGGAAACATTGGAAGCTGTACTTTAAGACTACATCCCAAGAAATATTTATTTAAAGCCGGAAATAATTTTTAAACACTTGAAAACAGTCATTTTTGAAAAATTCTTAACCTTACAAGGGCCGTAGAACAGCCTATAATAGAGCTACAAATTTTGAATTTTTAAATATAAACTTTAATTTTAATCTTAATATTAATTTTTATATCAATTTTAGCAATAATATATATTTCAGTAATAATAAATATATATTCATTTTTTTACTTTGATTTTTTTCATTTTTTTTTGTTCTTAGTCTGCGCCCACTGTGCCAAAAAGCAAATGGTGGAAATGCTTGGCTGTGATAGAGACTTGCAAAACAGTCATTTTTGAAAAATTCCTAACCTTCAAATGGCCGTATCTCAGCCAATAATAGAGCTACAGAAATCTTACACTGCTTTTTGGAAACATTAGAAGCTGTACTTTAAGATTACGTTTCAAGAAATATTGATTTAAAGCCGGAAATAATTTTTAAACACTTGAAAAGCCATTTATGTCATAATTTTCAGTCATTTTTGAAAAGTTTCTTACCTTAAAATGGCCGTATCTCAGCCAATAATAGAGCTACAGAAATCTTACACTGCTTTTTGGAAACATTGGAAGCTGTACTTTAAGACTACGTCCCAAGAAATATTGATTTAAAGCCGGAAATAATTTTTAAACACTTGAAAACAGTCATTTTTGAAAAATTCTTAACCTTACAAGGGCCGTAGAACAGCCTATAATAGAGCTACAAATTTTGAATTTTTAAATATAAACTTTAATTTTAATCTTAATATTAATTTTTATATCAATTTTAGCAATAATATATATTTCAGTAATAATAAATATATATTTATTTTTTTACTTTGATTTTTTTCATTTTTTTTTTGTTCTTAGTCTGCGCCCACTGTGCCAAAAAGCAAATGGTGGAAATGCTTGGCTGTGATAGAGACTTGCAAAACAGTCATTTTTGAAAAATTCCTAACCTTCAAATGGCCGTATCTCAGCCAATAATAGAGCTACAGAAATCTTACACTGCTTTTTGGAAACATTAGAAGCTGTACTTTAAGATTACGTTTCAAGAAATATTGATTTAAAGCCGGAAATAATTTTTAAACACTTGAAAAGCCATTTATGTCATAATTTTCAGTCATTTTTGAAAAGTTTCTTACCTTAAAATGGCCGTATCTCAGCCAATAATAGAGCTACAGAAATCTTACACTGCTTTTTGGAAACATCGGAAGCTGTACTTTAAGACTACATCCCAAGAAATATTGATTTAAAGCCGGAAATAATTTTTAAACACTTGAAAACAGTCATTTTTGAAAAATTCTTAACCTTACAAGGGCCGTAGAACAGCCTATAATAGAGCTACAAATTTTGAATTTTTAAATATAAACTTTAATTTTAATCTTAATATTAATTTTTATATCAATTTTAGCAATAATATATATTTCAGTAATAATAAATATATATTTATTTTTTACTTTGATTTTTTTCATTTTTTTTTGTTCTTAGTCTGCGCCCACTGTGCCAAAAAGCAAATGGTGGAAATGCTTGGCTGTGATAGAGACTTGCAAAACAGTCATTTTTGAAAAATTCCTAACCTTCAAATGGCCGTATCTCAGCCAATAATAGAGCTACAGAAATCTTACACTGCTTTTTGGAAACATTAGAAGCTGTACTTTAAGATTACGTTTCAAGAAATATTGATTTAAAGCCGGAAATAATTTTTAAACACTTGAAAAGCCATTTATGTCATAATTTTCAGTCATTTTTTGAAAAGTTTCTTACCTTCAAATGGCCGTATCTCAGCCAATAATAGAGCTACAGAAATCTTACACTGCTTTTTGGAAACATTGGAAGCTGTACTTTAAGACTACGTCCCAAGAAATATTGATTTAAAGCCGGAAATAATTTTTAAACACTTGAAAACAGTCATTTTTGAAAAATTCTTAACCTTACAAGGGCCGTAGAACAGCCTATAATAGAGCTACAAATTTTGAATTTTTAAATATAAACTTTAACTTTAATCTTAATATTAATTTTTATATCAATTTTAGCAATAATATATATTTCAGTAATAATAAATATATATTTATTTTTTTACTTTGATTTTTTTCATTTTTTTTTGTTCTTAGTCTGCGCCCACTGTGCCAAAAAGCAAATGGTGGAAATGCTTGGCTGTGATAGAGACTTGCAAAACAGTCATTTTTGAAAAATTCCTAACCTTCAAATGGCCGTATCTCAGCCAATAATAGAGCTACAGAAATCTTACACTGCTTTTTGGAAACATTAGAAGCTGTACTTTAAGATTACGTTTCAAGAAATATTGATTTAAAGCCGGAAATAATTTTTAAACACTTGAAAAGCCATTTATGTCATAATTTTCAGTCATTTTTGAAAAGTTTCTTACCTTAAAATGGCCGTATCTCAGCCAATAATAGAGCTACAGAAATCTTACACTGCTTTTTGGAAACATCGGAAGCTGTACTTTAAGACTACATCCCAAGAAATATTGATTTAAAGCCGGAAATAATTTTTAAACACTTGAAAACAGTCATTTTTGAAAAATTCTTAACCTTACAAGGGCCGTAGAACAGCCTATAATAGAGCTACAAATTTTGAATTTTTAAATATAAACTTTAATTTTAATCTTAATATTAATTTTTATATCAATTTTAGCAATAATATATATTTCAGTAATAATAAATATATATTTAATTTTTTACTTTGATTTTTTTCATTTTTTTTTGTTCTTAGTCTGCGCCCACTGTGCCAAAAAGCAAATGGTGGAAATGCTTGGCTGTGATAGAGACTTGCAAAACAGTAATTTTTGAAAAATTCCTAACCTTCAAATGGCCGTATCTCAGCCAATAATAGAGCTACAGAAATCTTACACTGCTTTTTGGAAACATTGGAAGCTGTCCTTTAAGACTACGTACCAAGAAATATTGATTTAAATCCGGAAATAATTTGTAAACACTTGAAAAGCCATTTATGTCATAATTTTCAGTCATTTTTGAAAAGTTTCTAACCTTAAATTGGCCGTATCTCAGCCAATAATAGAGCTACAGAAATCTTACACAGCTTTTTGGAAACATTGGAAGCTGTACTTTAAGACTACGTCCCAAGAAATATTTATTTAAAGCCGGAAATAATTTTTAAACACTTGAAAACAGTCATTTGTGAAAAATTCTTAACCTTACAAGGGCCGTAGAACAGCCTATAATAGAGCTACAAATTTTGAATTTTTAAATATAAACTTTAATTTTAATCTTAATATTAATTTTTATATCAATTTTAGCAATAATATATATTTCAGTAATAATAAATATATATTTATTTTTTTACTTTGATTTTTTCATTTTTTTTGTTCTTAGTCTGCGCCCACTGTGCCAAAAAGCAAATGGTGGAAATGCTTGGCTGTGATAGAGACTTGCAAAACAGTCATTTTTGAAAAATTCCTAACCTTCAAATGGCCGTATCTCAGCCAATAATAGAGCTACAGAAATCTTACACTGCTTTTTGGAAACATTAGAAGCTGTACTTTAAGATTACGTTTCAAGAAATATTGATTTAAAGCCGGAAATAATTTTTAAACACTTGAAAAGCCATTTATGTCATAATTTTCAGTCATTTTTGAAAAGTTTCTTACCTTAAAATGGCCGTATCTCAGCCAATAATAGAGCTACAGAAATCTTACACTGCTTTTTGGAAACATCGGAAGCTGTACTTTAAGACTACATCCCAAGAAATATTGATTTAAAGCCGGAAATAATTTTTAAACACTTGAAAACAGTCATTTTTGAAAAATTCTTAACCTTACAAGGGCCGTAGAACAGCCTATAATAGAGCTACAAATTTTGAATTTTTAAATATAAACTTTAATTTTAATCTTAATATTAATTTTTATATCAATTTTAGCAATAATATATATTTCAGTAATAATAAATATATATTTATTTTTTTACTTTGATTTTTTTCATTTTTTTTTGTTCTTAGTCTGCGCCCACTGTGCCAAAAAGCAAATGGTGGAAATGCTTGGCTGTGATAGAGACTTGCAAAACAGTCATTTTTGAAAAATTCCTAACCTTCAAATGGCCGTATCTCAGCCAATAATAGAGCTACAGAAATCTTACACTGCTTTTTGGAAACATTAGAAGCTGTACTTTAAGATTACGTTTCAAGAAATATTGATTTAAAGCCGGAAATAATTTTTAAACACTTGAAAAGCCATTTATGTCATAATTTTCAGTCATTTTTGAAAAGTTTCTTACCTTAAAATGGCCGTATCTCAGCCAATAATAGAGCTACAGAAATCTTACACTGCTTTTTTGGAAACATCGGAAGCTGTACTTTAAGACTACATCCCAAGAAATATTGATTTAAAGCCGGAAATAATTTTTAAACACTTGAAAACAGTCATTTTTGAAAAATTCTTAACCTTACAAGGGCCGTAGAACAGCCTATAATAGAGCTACAAATTTTGAATTTTTAAATATAAACTTTAATTTTAATCTTAATATTAATTTTTATATCAATTTTAGCAATAATATATATTTCAGTAATAATAAATATATATTTATTTTTTTACTTTGATTTTTTTCATTTTTTTTTGTTCTTAGTCTGCGCCCACTGTGCCAAAAAGCAAATGGTGGAAATGCTTGGCTGTGATAGAGACTTGCAAAACAGTCATTTTTGAAAAATTCCTAACCTTCAAATGGCCGTATCTCAGCCAATAATAGAGCTACAGAAATCTTACACTGCTTTTTGGAAACATTAGAAGCTGTACTTTAAGATTACGTTTCAAGAAATATTGATTTAAAGCCGGAAATAATTTTTAAACACTTGAAAAGCCATTTATGTCATAATTTTCAGTCATTTTTGAAAAGTTTCTTACCTTAAAATGGCCGTATCTCAGCCAATAATAGAGCTACAGAAATCTTACACTGCTTTTGGGAAACATCGGAAGCTGTACTTTAAGACTACATCCCAAGAAATATTGATTTAAAGCCGGAAATAATTTTTAAACACTTGAAAACAGTCATTTTTGAAAAATTCTTAACCTTACAAGGGCCGTAGAACAGCCTATAATAGAGCTACAAATTTTGAATTTTTAAATATAAACTTTAATTTTAATCTTAATATTAATTTTTATATCAATTTTAGCAATAATATATATTTCAGTAATAATAAATATATATTTATTTTTTTACTTTGATTTTTTTCATTTTTTTTGTTCTTAGTCTGCGCCCACTGTGCCAAAAAGCAAATGGTGGAAATGCTTGGCTGTGATAGAGACTTGCAAAACAGTCATTTTTGAAAAATTCCTAACCTTCAAATGGCCGTATCTCAGCCAATAATAGAGCTACAGAAATCTTACACTGCTTTTTGGAAACATTAGAAGCTGTACTTTAAGATTACGTTTCAAGAAATATTGATTTAAAGCCGGAAATAATTTTTAAACACTTGAAAAGCCATTTATGTCATAATTTTCAGTCATTTTTGAAAAGTTTCTTACCTTAAAATGGCCGTATCTCAGCCAATAATAGAGCTACAGAAATCTTACACTGCTTTTTGGAAACATCGGAAGCTGTACTTTAAGACTACATCCCAAGAAATATTGATTTAAAGCCGGAAATAATTTTTTAAACACTTGAAAACAGTCATTTTTGAAAAATTCTTAACCTTACAAGGGCCGTAGAACAGCCTATAATAGAGCTACAAATTTTGAATTTTTAAATATAAACTTTAATTTTAATCTTAATATTAATTTTTATATCAATTTTAGCAATAATATATATTTCAGTAATAATAAATATATATTTATTTTTTTACTTTGATTTTTTCATTTTTTTTTTCTTTTAGTCTGCGCCCACTGTGCCAAAAAGCAAATGGTGGAAATGCTTGGCTGTGATAGAGACTTGCAAAACAGTCATTTTTGAAAAATTCCTAACCTTCAAATGGCCGTATCTCAGCCAATAATAGAGCTACAGAAATCTTACACTGCTTTTTGGAAACATTAGAAGCTGTACTTTAAGATTACGTTTCAAGAAATATTGATTTAAAGCCGGAAATAATTTTTAAACACTTGAAAAGCCATTTATGTCATAATTTTCAGTCATTTTTGAAAAGTTTCTTACCTTAAAATGGCCGTATCTCAGCCAATAATAGAGCTACAGAAATCTTACACTGCTTTTTGGAAACATCGGAAGCTGTACTTTAAGACTACATCCCAAGAAATATTGATTTAAAGCCGGAAATAATTTTTAAACACTTGAAAACAGTCATTTTTGAAAAATTCTTAACCTTACAAGGGCCGTAGAACAGCCTATAATAGAGCTACAAATTTTGAATTTTTAAATATAAACTTTAATTTTAATCTTAATATTAATTTTTATATCAATTTTAGCAATAATATATATTTCAGTAATAATAAATATATATTTATTTTTTTACTTTGATTTTTTCATTTTTTTTTGTTCTTAGTCTGCGCCCACTGTGCCAAAAAGCAAATGGTGGAAATGCTTGGCTGTGATAGAGACTTGCAAAACAGTCATTTTTGAAAAATTCCTAACCTTCAAATGGCCGTATCTCAGCCAATAATAGAGCTACAGAAATCTTACACTGCTTTTTGGAAACATTAGAAGCTGTACTTTAAGATTACGTTTCAAGAAATATTGATTTAAAGCCGGAAATAATTTTTAAACACTTGAAAAGCCATTTATGTCATAATTTTCAGTCATTTTTGAAAAGTTTCTTACCTTAAAATGGCCGTATCTCAGCCAATAATAGAGCTACAGAAATCTTACACTGCTTTTTGGAAACATCGGAAGCTGTACTTTAAGACTACATCCCAAGAAATATTGATTTAAAGCCGGAAATAATTTTTAAACACTTGAAAACAGTCATTTTTGAAAAATTCTTAACCTTACAAGGGCCGTAGAACAGCCTATAATAGAGCTACAAATTTTGAATTTTTAAATATAAACTTTAATTTTAATCTTAATATTAATTTTTATATCAATTTTAGCAATAATATATATTTCAGTAATAATAAATATATATTTATTTTTTTTTTTGATTTTTTTCATTTTTTTTTGTTCTTAGTCTGCGCCCACTGTGCCAAAAGCAAATGGTGGAAATGCTTGGCTGTGATAGAGACTTGCAAAACAGTCATTTTTGAAAAATTCCTAACCTTCAAATGGCCGTATCTCAGCCAATAATAGAGCTACAGAAATCTTACACTGCTTTTTGGAAACATTAGAAGCTGTACTTTAAGATTACGTTTCAAGAAATATTGATTTAAAGCCGGAAATAATTTTTAAACACTTGAAAAGCCATTTATGTCATAATTTTCAGTCATTTTTGAAAAGTTTCTTACCTTAAAATGGCCGTATCTCAGCCAATAATAGAGCTACAGAAATCTTACACTGCTTTTTGGAAACATCGGAAGCTGTACTTTAAGACTACATCCCAAGAAATATTGATTTAAAGCCGGAAATAATTTTTTAAACACTTGAAAACAGTCATTTTTGAAAAATTCTTAACCTTACAAGGGCCGTAGAACAGCCTATAATAGAGCTACAAATTTTGAATTTTTAAATATAAACTTTAATTTTAATCTTAATATTAATTTTTATATCAATTTTAGCAATAATATATATTTCAGTAATAATAAATATATATTTATTTTTTTACTTTGATTTTTTTCATTTTTTTTTGTTCTTAGTCTGCGCCCACTGTGCCAAAAAGCAAATGGTGGAAATGCTTGGCTGTGATAGAGACTTGCAAAACAGTCATTTTGAAAAATTCCTAACCTTCAAATGGCCGTATCTCAGCCAATAATAGAGCTACAGAAATCTTACACTGCTTTTTGGAAACATCGGAAGCTGTACTTTAAGATTACATCCCAAGAAATATTGATTTAAAGCCGGAAATAATTTTTAAACACTTGAAAAGCCATTTATGTCATAATTTTCAGTCATTTTTGAAAAGTTTCTTACCTTAAAATGGCCGTATCTCAGCCAATAATAGAGCTACAGAAATCTTACACTGCTTTTTGGAAACATCGGAAGCTGTACTTTAAGACTACATCCCAAGAAATATTGATTTAAAGCCGGAAATAATTTTTAAACACTTGAAAACAGTCATTTTTGAAAAATTCTTAACCTTACAAGGGCCGTAGAACAGCCTATAATAGAGCTACAAATTTTGAATTTTTAAATATAAACTTTAATTTTAATCTTAATATTAATTTTTATATCAATTTTAGCAATAATATATATTTCAGTAATAATAAATATATATTTATTTTTTTACTTTGATTTTTTCATTTTTTTTTTGTTCTTAGTCTGCGCCCACTGTGCCAAAAAGCAAATGGTGGAAATGCTTGGCTGTGATAGAGACTTGCAAAACAGTCATTTTTGAAAAATTCCTAACCTTCAAATGGCCGTATCTCAGCCAATAATAGAGCTACAGAAATCTTACACTGCTTTTTGGAAACATTAGAAGCTGTACTTTAAGATTACGTTTCAAGAAATATTGATTTAAAGCCGGAAATAATTTTTAAACACTTGAAAAGCCATTTATGTCATAATTTTCAGTCATTTTTGAAAAGTTTCTTACCTTAAAATGGCCGTATCTCAGCCAATAATAGAGCTACAGAAATCTTACACTGCTTTTTGGAAACATCGGAAGCTGTACTTTAAGACTACATCCCAAGAAATATTGATTTAAAGCCGGAAATAATTTTTAAACACTTGAAAACAGTCATTTTTGAAAAATTCTTAACCTTACAAGGGCCGTAGAACAGCCTATAATAGAGCTACAAATTTTGAATTTTTAAATATAAACTTTAATTTTAATCTTAATATTAATTTTTATATCAATTTTAGCAATAATATATATTTCAGTAATAATAAATATATATTTATTTTTTACTTTGATTTTTTTCATTTTTTTTGTTCTTAGTCTGCGCCCACTGTGCCAAAAAGCAAATGGTGGAAATGCTTGGCTGTGATAGAGACTTGCAAAACAGTCATTTTGAAAAATTCCTAACCTTCAAATGGCCGTATCTCAGCCAATAATAGAGCTACAGAAATCTTACACTGCTTTTTGGAAACATTAGAAGCTGTACTTTAAGATTACGTTTCAAGAAATATTGATTTAAAGCCGGAAATAATTTTTAAACACTTGAAAAGCCATTTATGTCATAATTTTCAGTCATTTTTGAAAAGTTTCTTACCTTAAAATGGCCGTATCTCAGCCAATAATAGAGCTACAGAAATCTTACACTGCTTTTTGGAAACATCGGAAGCTGTACTTTAAGACTACATCCCAAGAAATATTGATTTAAAGCCGGAAATAATTTTTAAACACTTGAAAACAGTCATTTTGAAAAATTCTTAACCTTACAAGGGCCGTAGAACAGCCTATAATAGAGCTACAAATTTTGAATTTTTAAATATAAACTTTAATTTTAATCTTAATATTAATTTTTATATCAATTTTAGCAATAATATATATTTCAGTAATAATAAATATATATTTATTTTTTACTTTGATTTTTTTCATTTTTTTTTTGTTCTTAGTCTGCGCCCACTGTGCCAAAAAGCAAATGGTGGAAATGCTTGGCTGTGATAGAGACTTGCAAAACAGTCATTTTTGAAAAATTCCTAACCTTCAAATGGCCGTATCTCAGCCAATAATAGAGCTACAGAAATCTTACACTGCTTTTTGGAAACATTAGAAGCTGTACTTTAAGATTACGTTTCAAGAAATATTGATTTAAAGCCGGAAATAATTTTTAAACACTTGAAAAGCCATTTATGTCATAATTTTCAGTCATTTTTGAAAAGTTTCTTACCTTAAAATGGCCGTATCTCAGCCAATAATAGAGCTACAGAAATCTTACACTGCTTTTTGGAAACATCGGAAGCTGTACTTTAAGACTACATCCCAAGAAATATTGATTTAAAGCCGGAAATAATTTTTAAACACTTGAAAACAGTCATTTTGAAAAATTCTTAACCTTACAAGGGCCGTAGAACAGCCTATAATAGAGCTACAAATTTTGAATTTTTAAATATAAACTTTAATTTTAATCTTAATATTAATTTTTATATCAATTTTAGCAATAATATATATTTCATTAATAATAAATATATATTTATTTTTTACTTTGATTTTTTTCATTTTTTTTTGTTCTTAGTCTGCGCCCACTGTGCCAAAAAGCAAATGGTGGAAATGCTTGGCTGTGATAGAGACTTGCAAAACAGTCATTTTTGAAAAATTCCTAACCTTCAAATGGCCGTATCTCAGCCAATAATAGAGCTACAGAAATCTTACACTGCTTTTTGGAAACATTAGAAGCTGTACTTTAAGATTACGTTTCAAGAAATATTGATTTAAAGCCGGAAATAATTTTTAAACACTTGAAAAGCCATTTATGTCATAATTTTCAGTCATTTTTGAAAAGTTTCTTACCTTAAAATGGCCGTATCTCAGCCAATAATAGAGCTACAGAAATCTTACACTGCTTTTTGGAAACATCGGAAGCTGTACTTTAAGACTACATCCCAAGAAATATTGATTTAAAGCCGGAAATAATTTTTAAACACTTGAAAACAGTCATTTTTGAAAAATTCTTAACCTTACAAGGGCCGTAGAACAGCCTATAATAGAGCTACAAATTTTGAATTTTTAAATATAAACTTTAATTTTAATCTTAATATTAATTTTTATATCAATTTTAGCAATAATATATATTTCAGTAATAATAAATATATATTTATTTTTTACTTTGATTTTTTTCATTTTTTTTTGTTCTTAGTCTGCGCCCACTGTGCCAAAAAGCAAATGGTGGAAATGCTTGGCTGTGATAGAGACTTGCAAAACAGTCATTTTTGAAAAATTCCTAACCTTCAAATGGCCGTATCTCAGCCAATAATAGAGCTACAGAAATCTTACACTGCTTTTTGGAAACATTAGAAGCTGTACTTTAAGATTACGTTTCAAGAAATATTGATTTAAAGCCGGAAATAATTTTTAAACACTTGAAAAGCCATTTATGTCATAATTTTCAGTCATTTTTGAAAAGTTTCTTACCTTAAAATGGCCGTATCTCAGCCAATAATAGAGCTACAGAAATCTTACACTGCTTTTTGAAACATCGGAAGCTGTACTTTAAGACTACATCCCAAGAAATATTGATTTAAAGCCGGAAATAATTTTTAAACACTTGAAAACAGTCATTTTTGAAAAATTCTTAACCTTACAAGGGCCGTAGAACAGCCTATAATAGAGCTACAAATTTTGAATTTTTAAATATAAACTTTAATTTTAATCTTAATATTAATTTTTATATCAATTTTAGCAATAATATATATTTCATTAATAATAAATATATATTTATTTTTTTACTGATTTTTTTCATTTTTTTTGTTCTTAGTCTGCGCCCACTGTGCCAAAAAGCAAATGGTGGAAATGCTTGGCTGTGATAGAGACTTGCAAAACAGTCATTTTTGAAAAATTCCTAACCTTCAAATGGCCGTATCTCAGCCAATAATAGAGCTACAGAAATCTTACACTGCTTTTTTGGAAACATTAGAAGCTGTACTTTAAGATTACGTTTCAAGAAATATTGATTTAAAGCCGGAAATAATTTTTAAACACTTGAAAAGCCATTTATGTCATAATTTTCAGTCATTTTTGAAAAGTTTCTTACCTTAAAATGGCCGTATCTCAGCCAATAATAGAGCTACAGAAATCTTACCTGCTTTTTTGGAAACATCGGAAGCTGTACTTTAAGACTACATCCCAAGAAATATTGATTTAAAGCCGGAAATAATTTTTAAACACTTGAAAACAGTCATTTTGAAAAATTCTTAACCTTACAAGGGCCGTAGAACAGCCTATAATAGAGCTACAAATTTTGAATTTTTAAATATAAACTTTAATTTTAATCTTAATATTAATTTTTATATCAATTTTAGCAATAATATATATTTCAGTAATAATAAATATATATTCATTTTTTTACATTGATTTTTTCATTTTTTTTGTTCTTAGTCTGCGCCCACTGTGCCAAAAAGCAAATGGTGGAAATGCTTGGCTGTGATAGAGACTTGCAAAACAGTCATTTTTGAAAAATTCCTAACCTTCAAATGGCCGTATCTCAGCCAATAATAGAGCTACAGAAATCTTACACTGCTTTTTGGAAACATTAGAAGCTGTACTTTAAGATTACGTTTCAAGAAATATTGATTTAAAGCCGGAAATAATTTTTAAACACTTGAAAAGCCATTTATGTCATAATTTTCAGTCATTTTTGAAAAGTTTCTTACCTTAAAATGGCCGTATCTCAGCCAATAATAGAGCTACAGAAATCTTACACTGCTTTTGGAAACATCGGAAGCTGTACTTTAAGACTACATCCCAAGAAATATTTATTTAAAGCCGGAAATAATTTTTAAACACTTGAAAACAGTCATTTTTGAAAAATTCTTAACCTTACAAGGGCCGTAGAACAGCCTATAATAGAGCTACAAATTTTGAATTTTTAAATATAAACTTTAATTTTAATCTTAATATTAATTTTTATATCAATTTTAGCAATAATATATATTTCAGTAATAATAAATATATATTCATTTTTTTACTTTGATTTTTTTCATTTTTTTTTGTTCTTAGTCTGCGCCCACTGTGCCAAAAAGCAAATGGTGGAAATGCTTGGCTGTGATAGAGACTTGCAAAACAGTCATTTTGAAAAATTCCTAACCTTCAAATGGCCGTATCTCAGCCAATAATAGAGCTACAGAAATCTTACACTGCTTTTTGGAAACATTAGAAGCTGTACTTTAAGATTACGTTTCAAGAAATATTGATTTAAAGCCGGAAATAATTTTTTAAACACTTGAAAAGCCATTTATGTCATAATTTTCAGTCATTTTTGAAAAGTTTCTTACCTTAAAATGGCCGTATCTCAGCCAATAATAGAGCTACAGAAATCTTACACTGCTTTTTGGAAACATTGGAAGCTGTACTTTAAGACTACATCCCAAGAAATATTTATTTAAAGCCGGAAATAATTTTTAAACACTTGAAAACAGTCATTTTTGAAAAATTCTTAACCTTACAAGGGCCGTAGAACAGCCTATAATAGAGCTACAAATTTTGAATTTTTAAATATAAACTTTAATTTTAATCTTAATATTAATTTTTATATCAATTTTAGCAATAATATATATTTCATTAATAATAAATATATATTTATTTTTTACTTTGATTTTTTTCATTTTTTTTTTTCTTAGTCTGCGCCCACTGTGCCAAAAGCAAATGGTGGAAATGCTTGGCTGTGATAGAGACTTGCAAAACAGTCATTTTTGAAAAATTCCTAACCTTCAAATGGCCGTATCTCAGCCAATAATAGAGCTACAGAAATCTTACACTGCTTTTTGGAAACATTAGAAGCTGTACTTTAAGATTACGTTTCAAGAAATATTGATTTAAAGCCGGAAATAATTTTTAAACACTTGAAAAGCCATTTATGTCATAATTTTCAGTCATTTTTGAAAAGTTTCTTACCTTAAAATGGCCGTATCTCAGCCAATAATAGAGCTACAGAAATCTTACACTGCTTTTTGGAAACATCGGAAGCTGTACTTTAAGACTACATCCCAAGAAATATTGATTTAAAGCCGGAAATAATTTTTAAACACTTGAAAACAGTCATTTTTGAAAAATTCTTAACCTTACAAAGGGCCGTAGAACAGCCTATAATAGAGCTACAAATTTTGAATTTTTAAATATAAACTTTAATTTTAATCTTAATATTAATTTTTATATCAATTTTAGCAATAATATATATTTCATTAATAATAAATATATATTCATTTTTTACTTTGATTTTTTTTCATTTTTTTTTGTTCTTAGTCTGCGCCCACTGTGCCAAAAAAGCAAATGGTGGAAATGCTTGGCTGTGATAGAGACTTGCAAAACAGTCATTTTTGAAAAAATTCCTAACCTTCAAATGGCCGTATCTCAGCCAATAATAGAGCTACAGAAATCTTACACTGCTTTTGGAAACATTAGAAGCTGTACTTTAAGATTACGTTTCAAGAAATATTGATTTAAAGCCGGAAATAATTTTTAAACACTTGAAAAGCCATTTATGTCATAATTTTCAGTCATTTTTGAAAAGTTTCTTACCTTAAAATGGCCGTATCTCAGCCAATAATAGAGCTACAGAAATCTTACACTGCTTTTTGGAAACATCGGAGGCTGTACTTTAAGACTACATTCCAAGAAATATTGATTTAAAGCCGGAAATAATTTTTAAACACTTGAAAACAGTCATTTTTGAAAAATTCCTAACCTTACAAGGGCCGTAGAACAGCCTATAATAGAGCTACAAATTTTGAATTTTTAAATATAAACTTTAATTTTAATCTTAATATTAATTTTTATATCAATTTTAGCAATAATATATATTTCATTAATAATAAATATATATTCATTTTTTTACTTTGATTTTTTTCATTTTTTTTTGTTCTTAGTCTGCGCCCACTGTGCCAAAAAGCAAATGGTGGAAATGCTTGGCTGTGATAGAGACTTGCAAAACAGTCATTTTTGAAAAATTCCTAACCTTCGAATGGCCGTATCTCAGCCAATAATAGAGCTACAGAAATCTTACACTGCTTTTGGAAACATTAGAAGCTGTACTTTAAGATTACGTTCCAAGAAATATTGATTTAAAGCCGGAAATAATTTTTAAACACTTGAAAAGCCATTTATGTCATAATTTTCAGTCATTTTTGAAAAGTTTCTTACCTTCAAATGGCCGTATCTCAGCCAATAATAGAGCTACAGAAATCTTACACTGCTTTTTGGAAACATTGGAAGCTGTACTTTAAGACTACATTCCAAGAAATATTGATTTAAAGCCGGAAATAATTTTTAAACACTTGAAAACAGTCATTTTTGAAAAATTCCTAACCTTACAAGGGCCGTAGAACAGCCTATAATAGAGCTACAAATTTTGAATTTTTAAATATAAACTTTAATTTTAATCTTAATATTAATTTTTATATCAGTTTTAGCAATAATATATATTTCATTAATAATAAATATATATTCATTTTTTTACTTTGATTTTTTTCATTTTTTTTTGTTCTTAGTCTGCGCCCACTGTGCCAAAAAGCAAATGGTGGAAATGCTTGGCTGTGATAGAGACTTGCAAAACAGTCATTTTTGAAAAATTCCTAACCTTCAAATGGCCGTATCTCAGCCAATAATAGAGCTACAGAAATCTTACACTGCTTTTTGAAACATTAGAAGCTGTACTTTAAGATTACGTTTCAAGAAATATTGATTTAAAGCCGGAAATAATTTTTTAAACACTTGAAAAGCCATTTATGTCATAATTTTCAGTCATTTTTGAAAAGTTTCTTACCTTAAAATGGCCGTATCTCAGCCAATAATAGAGCTACAGAAATCTTACACTGCTTTTTGGAAACATTGGAAGCTGTACTTTAAGACTACATTCCAAGAAATATTTATTTAAAGCCGGAAATAATTTTTAAACACTTGAAAACAGTCATTTTTGAAAAATTCCTAACCTTACAAGGGCCGTAGAACAGCCTATAATAGAGCTACAAATTTTGAATTTTTAAATATAAACTTTAATTTTAATCTTAATATTAATTTTTATATCAATTTAGCAATAATATATATTTCATTAATAATAAATATATATTTATTTTTTTACTTTGATTTTTTTCATTTTTTTTGTTCTTAGTCTGCGCCCACTGTGCCAAAAAGCAAATGGTGGAAATGCTTGGCTGTGATAGAGACTTGCAAAACAGTCATTTTTGAAAAATTCCTAACCTTCAAATGGCCGTATCTCAGCCAATAATAGAGCTACAGAAATCTTACACTGCTTTTTGGAAACATTAGAAGCTGTACTTTAAGATTACGTTTCAAAAATATTGATTTAAAGCCGGAAATAATTTTTAAACACTTGAAAAGCCATTTATGTCATCATTTTCAGTCATTTTTGAAAAGTTTCTTACCTTAAAATGGCCGTATCTCAGCCAATAATAGAGCTACAGAAATCTTACACTGCTTTTTGGAAACATCGGAAGCTGTACTTTAAGACTACATTCCAAGAAATATTTATTTAAAGCCGGAAATAATTTTTAAACACTTGAAAACAGTCATTTTTGAAAAATTCCTAACCTTACAAGGGCCGTAGAACAGCCTATAATAGAGCTACAAATTTTGAATTTTTAAATATAAACTTTAATTTTAATCTTAATATTAATTTTTATATCAATTTTAGCAATAATATATATTTCATTAATAATAAATATATATTTATTTTTTTACTTTGATTTTTTCATTTTTTTTTGTTCTTAGTCTGCGCCCACTGTGCCAAAAAGCAAATGGTGGAAATGCTTGGCTGTGATAGAGACTTGCAAAACAGTCATTTTTGAAAAATTCCTAACCTTCAAATGGCCGTATCTCAGCCAATAATAGAGCTACAGAAATCTTACACTGCTTTTTGGAAACATTAGAAGCTGTACTTTAAGATTACGTTTCAAGAAATATTGATTTAAAGCCGGAAATAATTTTTAAACACTTGAAAAGCCATTTATGTCATAATTTTCAGTCATTTTTGAAAAGTTTCTTACCTTAAAATGGCCGTATCTCAGCCAATAATAGAGCTACAGAAATCTTACACTGCTTTTTGGAAACATTGGAAGCTGTACTTTAAGACTACATCCCAAGAAATATTTATTTAAAGCCGGAAATAATTTTTAAACACTTGAAAACAGTCATTTTTGAAAAATTCTTAACCTTACAAGGGCCGTAGAACAGCCTATAATAGAGCTACAAATTTTGAATTTTTAAATATAAACTTTAACTTTAATCTTAATATTAATTTTTATATCAAT
Organism: Lordiphosa mommai; assembly: GCA_018904225.1. NCBI lineage: Eukaryota > Metazoa > Arthropoda > Insecta > Diptera > Drosophilidae > Lordiphosa > Lordiphosa mommai. The sequence goes on along the minus strand of JAEIFT010000261.1, from coordinate 292,476 downwards.
TTTAGCAATAATATATATTTCAGTAATAATAAATATATATTTATTTTTTTACTTTGATTTTTTTTCATTTTTTTTTTGTTCTTAGTCTGCGCCCACTGTGCCAAAAGCAAATGGTGGAAATGCTTGGCTGTGATAGAGACTTGCAAAACAGTCATTTTTGAAAAATTCCTAACCTTCAAATGGCCGTATCTCAGCCAATAATAGAGCTACAGAAATCTTACACTGCTTTTTGGAAACATTAGAAGCTGTACTTTAAGATTACGTTTCAAGAAATATTGATTTAAAGCCGGAAATAATTTTTAAACACTTGAAAAGCCATTTATGTCATCATTTTCAGTCATTTTTGAAAAGTTTCTTACCTTAAAATGGCCGTATCTCAGCCAATAATAGAGCTACAGAAATCTTACACTGCTTTTTGGAAACATTGGAAGCTGTACTTTAAGACTACATTCCAAGAAATATTTATTTAAAGCCGGAAATAATTTTTAAACACTTGGAAACAATCATTTTTAAAAAATTCTTAACCTTACAAGGGCCGTAAAACAGCCTATAATAGAGCTACAAATTTTGAATTTTTAAATATAAACTTTAATTTTAATCTTAATATTAATTTTTATATCAATTTTAGCAATAATATATATTTCATTAATAATAAATATATATTCATTTTTTACTTTGATTTTTTTCATTTTTTTTTTGTTCTTAGTCTGCGCCCACTGTGCCAAAAAGCAAATGGTGGAAATGCTTGGCTGTGATTGGCTGACTGCAAAAGCGCAAAAAGTACTTAGTGTTTGTGTCCTCACTTTTTGCTGCTCAAAAGCTCAAAAAGTCCAAGTGGTTTTTGTCCATGCTAAGCGGCCAAGTAAAGTCCAAGTTTGTGTCCCTACTGTGTCCGGCCAATTAAAACCCGCGAGGAGAAACCCATCTTGAGCGGACGATTTTTTTTCGTAAACTTAAAAAAGCCGTAAATCGGCCAAAAATTGAGCAACAAAAAAGTATAAGTACTTTTTGGAAACATTGGCAGGTTTTCTACAAGACTGTATCATCATAACACTAAAAATATCGAGTTGAAACCCATCTTGGGCGGACGAAAATAAAAAACGAATTAAACGATTTATTGAGAATGTTTAAATAAAAACTAACGAAAATTGACTAAATTTAATATAAATATAATTTTAAATTACTATAAAATATATTTTCATACAATTTTAAATTACTAAAAAATTTATTTGTATATAACTTTAAATTACTAAAATATGTATTTTCATATAAAATTAATTCTAATCACTGTAGCATAGTTTTTGTCTGTTTTGCGGCAATTACAAGATTAGGAATTTTTCACACGCCTTCAAAATTTTTTTCCGGTTTTAAATATAATATTTTAATTGGCCGGACGCTGAAAATCCCACCCGGAACAAATTCTTAAAAATTATTTCCGGCTTTAAATAAATTTTTCTTTGAACGTAGTCTTAAACCAGGGTTCGTAAAATAACACACATTTTTCTTTACCCGCATGATATTAACACAATGTAAAATATACAAGCTGTAAAAATAATCATTTTCAGACATGAAAATAAAAAAATTTACATATGGCAAAAATTATTTTTTTCATGTAACTAACACGCGCATTTTTTCCACGCTTGTATTTTTCTTGTGTGTAAATTATCTCAGCTGCCTGGTGTAAGCAAAAATAGAGAAAAGATATTTGCTACAAAATTTGTTTGATTTTTGAATTTTTTTGTCACTTCAATTGTATTGGTGTGTATGTGAGAGTCGCTTGTGCGCGGCCAAGCTGCCGACAACGGGGTGGAAATAATAGAAGACGTCACGACGAGTCGCGATCGTCGTTCCTTTTATATGAGGGCCATAAAATTTCTCGATCTGATGTTTTCGCAATGACCAGTTGACCAATAAACAAACTGCAAAGCGAAATAGGTAAGAGTTAACCCCTTCAATAATCATTACCTAACACATGATTTTCATGGTTCAAATTAATGGTCACGAGAGAACCTTTCAGAACGTTTTAATGGGCGTGACAAGGCTCTAAAGTTTTTGTTATCACTAATACGTCGTGTTGTCTTTGATCTATATATATTTTTGTAGTTGGCATTGATTTCTAATAATATGATTTCAAACTTTCAAGGGCAACTCTGATTTAAACTATTCCAATAGTTTGGAAAAAAAATTGGGGGTGATACAAGCAAACAAAAATAATGGGATTCGAACCATCGAATGTCCGGCCAACCAACTCTGCAAGGTCAAATTTATCTTGAGCGGACAACAAAACAAATATTTTGTTTAACGATTTATTCAAATCGGTGTTTTAAAACTAACTTAAATTAGCTAAATTTAATAAAAATGTAATTTTAAATTACTAAAAAATTTATGTATAGTTTGAAAAAAATTAGGATTCGAACCATCATCTCCCATTTGAACAAATTCTCAAAACAAAATGTAAATATAATGTCAGACATCAAAAATTGATAAACAGGATGGCAAAAATAAAAAAAGGTGTGAGTGTGGTTAACACTCACGAGGCTTTGATGTGAAACATGTTTATTGAAATAGTTTATATATACCGTGGGAAATGCCACGGCTGGTTTGGAAAACAGAGTAGGAAGCAGTGTCCCAGATCCCTGACTCCAGATACCAGACGCTCGATCCCTGAGCCCCCATCCGAAATCGCAGATACCAGATCCCTGATCTCTGGTCCCAGATCCCTAATCCCAGATCCCACATCTCTGATCCCTAATCCCAAACCCCCGATCCCAGATCCGTGAATTGAGATCCCTTATCCCAGATCCGTGAGGCCAGATCTCAGATCCCCCATCCCTGATCCCTGATCCCCCATCCCAAATCCCTGATCCGAGATCCCAGTCCCCTGATCCCCCATCCCAGATCCCTGATCCGAGATCCCAGATCTCTGATCCGTGATCCCAGATCTCTGATCCGAGATCCCAAATCACTGATCCCTGATCCCAGACCCCTGATCCCCCATCACAAATCCCTAATCCCACACCCCTAATACTTGATCCCTGATCCGTGAGCCCAGATCCCCCATCCCTGTTCCCAGATCCCTGTTCCCCCATTCCAAATCACTGATCCCTGATCCGAGATCCCAGACCTCTGATCCCCCATTCCAGATCCCTGATCTGAGATCCCAGATCACTGATCCCAGATTCCATCCCAAATCCCTTATCCCAGATCTCTAATCCCTAATCCTTGATTCCAGATCCCTGATCCCCCATCCCAAATCCCAGTTGCCCCATCCCTGTTCCCAGATCCCTGATCACTGGTCCCTGATCCCAAATCCCTGATTTCACATCTCTGATCCCTAATCCCAGATCCCCGATCCCAGACCCCCGATCCCAGACCCCTGATCCCCCAACCCGAATCCCTAATCCCAGATCCCTATTCCTTGATCCCAGATCCCTGATCCCCCATCCCAAATCCCAGTTGCCCCATCCCTGGTCCCTGATCCCTGGTCCCAGATCCCTGATCCCAAATCCCTGATCCCACATCTCTGATCCCCCGATCCCAGATCCGTGAGCCCAGATCCCTGATTCCAGATCCGTAAGCCCAGATCCCCCATCCCTGATCCCAGACCCCTGATCCCAAATCCCAGATTCCTATTCCTTGATCCCAGATACCCCATCCTTGATCCCAGTTGCCCCATCCCTGGTCCCAGATCCCTGATTCCTGGTCCCAGATCCCTGATCCCAAATTCCTGATCCCACATCTCTGATCCCTAGTCCCAGACCCTCGATCCCAGATCCCTGAGACCAGATCTCTGATCCCAGATCCGTGAGCCCAGATCCCCCATCCCTGATCCCAGACCTCTGATCCCCTATCCGTAATCCCACATCCCTAATCCCTAATCCTTGATCCCAGATCCCCCATCCCAATTCCCAGTTGCCCCATCCCTGGTCCCAGATCCCTGATCCCTGATCCCTGATCCCAGATCCCTGATCCCAGATCCCTGATCCCAGATCCCAAATCCCTGATCCCAGACCCCTGATCCCCCATCCCTAATCCCAGGTCCCTCATCCCTATTCCCTGATCCCAGATCCCTGATCCCCCATAACAAATCCCAGTTGCCCCATCCCTGGTCTCTGATCCCTGGTCCCAGATCCTTGATCAAACATTGCTGATCCCCCGATCCCAGATCCCTGATTCCAGATCCGTGAGCCCAGATCCCCCACCCCTGATCCGAGACCACTGATCCCCTATCCCAAATCCCTAGTCCCACATCCCTAATCCTTGATCCCAGATCCCTGATCCCCCATCCCAATTCCCAGTTGCCCCATCCCTGGTCCCAGATCCCTGATCCCAAATCCCTGATCCCACATCTCTGATCCCTAATCTCAGAACCCCAATCCCAGATCCGTTAGCCCAGATCCCCCATCCCTGATCCCAGATCCCTGATCCCCCATCTCCAATCCCAGTTGCCCCATCCCTGGTCCCTGATCCCTCGTCCCAGATCCCTGATCCCAAATCCCTGATCCCACATCTCTGATCCCTAATCCCAGACCCCCGATCCCAGATCCGTGAGCTCAGATCCCTGATCCCAGATCCCCCATCCCTGATCCCAGACCCCTGATCCCCCATTCCAAATCCCTAATCCCAGATCCATCATCGCAGATCCCTCATCCCAGATCCCTAATCACAGATCCCTGATCCCAAATCCCTGATCCCTAATCACAGATCCCTGATCCCAAATCCCTGATCTGAGATCCCAGATTCCTCTTCTGTGCTAAACTTTTACTATTACCAAATTTAATTGAAATGGCACAGTTGGCCAGGCGATTGCTTGCGCTCCAACATTGCTTTTCCAGATTGGTCAAGTGGCCATGGTCAGGTGTCCATTGTCAAATGGCCATGGTCAAGTAGCCATGGGCAAGTAGCCACGGTTGGCCAGGCAGTTGCTTGGTGTATATCAGTGAACAATATGCAATATGCGATATGCGTTATGCGTTATGCGTTATGCGTTATGCGTTACGCGTTACGCGTTATGCGTTATTTCCAAATTGAATTTTACCCCTACTATAAAATGATTTTATTAAAATCATCGTACCGAAATTAAAGATGTTTCACATCAAAAATTTATGGTTTAACAATTTTTTTCATATAAAAGTTTTTATTTTATTAAAATTAAATTTCTTAGCCTGATCAACATGATTTGTTTTTTGCAGTTGTACGCGTGCCAATTCACGGTGTAGATTCTGGACTTCGCAATTTTCTCTCTTTAATTTGTATGGTCACGTTACCTAAGCGTTGGTAATGTCAGTTAATCTTTGAATGTGCCAAGTACTTCGAACAATAAGCCGCAATGGGGAATGCAAAAATATCCGTGATGTTTATTTGAACTCTTGACATTGCAAAAAATAAAAAATGTAAAAAAAAACAACAAAAAAAAATGATTTGGGTCCAAGAGGAATTGAACCCACGACCTCGGCATTGTAAGTCAACAGTCTTACCCACTAGACCACCACTTCTATTACAAACTCAGAGCATAACATACGGCTGCATTCGTTTAAGTCATTTGGCACAGCTTGCCATATGAGGTGCTTGGTCGTGTGAGCTGAGGTGCAGCTATTCCTTTGTCAAATCCCCGAGGTCCCGCGTTCGATTCCCAGACGAGGAAGATAAATTAAAAAATTTTAATTTTTTTTTTTAATTTTACTCTACGAGTAACGGGTATAAAAATGGTAGCTGAAAAACTGGTGGCTCTAGCTCTCTTACAGTTTATGAGATCTAGGTGTCCATACAGACAGATGGACAGTCTCAAACTCGTTAACGTGTACCAGTTACAACCTGAAGTTTATAAATAATTGAAACGCAAACTACTTTCATAACACAAAAAAGAGATGATTAATAATCATAAATCAAGGGGCTGTTTATTTTTGTTTACTATACAGCAATTTTCTAGCTTGTTGCATGTTATATATTTTTATACACTTGAAAAGTGTATATTAATTTTGCCCAGAAGTTTGTAACGCATAGAAATATTCATTTCCGACCCCATAAACTATATATATTCTTGATCAGGACGACGAGCTGAGTTTATTTCCGCTTGTCCGTCCGTCCGTCTGTCCGTCTGTCTGTCCGTCTGTCTGTTTCTACGCGAACTAGTCTCTCAGTTTTAAAGCTATCGAGCTGAAATTTTGCACAGAGTCTTCTTTTTACTATACGCAACTAATATGTCGGAACCGGCCTGATCGGATGACTATATCATATAGCTGCCATAGGAACAATCGGTCTAAGAACTAGTTCTAGTTAGAAAAACTTTTTTGTTTTCCATCGTAGCGTCACTAATCTTGGTATATGTTAGTTTTATATGCTTTCACATAATTCTGGAAAAATGTATCAAAATCGGACCACTATAGCATATAGCTCCTATAGGAACGATCGGTCGAAAAATAAGTCTTTGTGAGAAAAACTTTTTTGATTTCCATCGTAGCGTCTCCAATCGTAGTATATATTTGTTTCATATGTTTCCACACAATTCTGAAAAAATTTATCAAAATCGGATGACTATAGCATATAGCTGCCATATAAACTGTCGGTCAAAAAACTACTTCTAGTGGAAAAAACTTTATTGTTTTTTATCGTAGCGTCCCCAATCTTGGTATATATTAGTTTTATATGCTTTCACATAATTTCGACAAAAATTATCAAAATCGGATGACTATATCATATAGCTGCCATAGGAACAATCGGTCTAAGAACTAGTTCTAGTTAGAAAAACTTTTTTGTTTTCCATCGTAGCGTCACTAATCTTGGTATATGTTAGTTTTATATGCTTCCACATGATTCTGGAAAAATGTATCAAAATCGGACCACTATAGCATATAGCTCCTATAGGAACGATCGGTCGAAAAATAAGTCTTTGTGAGAAAAACTTTTTTGATTTCCATCGTAGCGTCTCCAATCGTAGTATATATTTGTTTCATATGTTTCCACACAATTCTGAAAAAATTTATCAAAATCGGATGACTATAGCATATAGCTGCCATATAAACTGTCGGTCAAAAAACTACTTCTAGTGAGAAAAACTTTTTTGTTTTTTATAGTAGCGTTCCCAATCTTGGTATATATTAGTTTTATAAGCTTTCACATAATTATGAAAAAAATTATAAAAATCGGATGACTATAGCATATAGCTGCCATAGGACCGATCGGTCGGAAAATGTGTTTTACTAAGAAAAGATTTTTTATGGTGTCAAATTTTTATTATCAATGATTTAAAAATTTTAAATATCTGATATCTATATCCTATATATATTTTTCCAGTTAAATCAGTTGGAGTAATCTTTTTCAAGTGTATTAGAACTTCGGCACAGTCGAAGTTAGCTTTGCCTTCTCGTTTTTAAATGAGCTTGATATTGGGGCTGTGTGACTGAATTTCCTACAGATGAAGACGGTTGAGTGCGCTCGCGCCACACTGAACCCGGAAAATGTAAGAAGGTTTGATTGTAGCACGAACACGAAACCGTTGTTATTGAGGAATTATAATAGTAACAGACAGAAGAAAACATTTCCGACCCTAAAAAGATTATATATGTCTGCCAGTCTGTCCGTAAAACTCGCCGATCTCAGAGCCACGTGCTTTGGAATGTAAGTATGTGTACACCATGCATCCAAAAAAATAATCGGGAATGCAAAATTATCCGTGATGTTTATTTGAACTCTTGACATTGCAAAGAATAAAATATGTAAAAAAAAAACAAAAACAAATTATCTGGTTCCAAGAGGAATTGAACCCACGACCTCGGCATTCTAAGTCAACAGTCTTACCCACTAGACCACCACTTCTATTACAAACTCAGAGCATAACATACGGCTGCATTCTTTTAAGTCATTTGGCACAGCTTGCCATATAAGGTGCGTGGCAGTGTGAGCTGAGATGCAGCCATTCCCTGTAGTTTGGCTGCACTGGTACAAACCTAGTGATTCCGCTAACTCTTCGTAATGAGGACCGGATACCGACCTAACCACCCGCCATGCAATTTGCTAACGAATTTTGTATGTGCATGTCCGCCAAATTCACCGAGCGGTATAAGGCTAACCACCAATCGTTAACGATATGACTGGTGCAAAGGAGTTACTGCAGTAGTCACTGCAAAACTGAATGATAAAAAAATTGACTGCAATTTTTTTTTATTTTATTTTATATTTTGACTTGTCTGGTATTTGAGAACTCACAACTTTGGGTAGTTTGAATGCGAGCGACAGCATCTTAGCGCATTCGGCTACCGACCCTCACGCGTGAGGCGCAGCGAAATGTTACATAAATGCGCGCAGCACTGAAAGTAGTCGGGCGATGATGGCTTAGGGGTTAAGACCGTTGCCCAGAAATACCGAGGTCGTGGGTTCGAATCCTGTGTTTTTAACCATTTATTTTATTTTTAAAATCACTTTTAGACCTAAATCGATTTTGTGGCCCATTTTTATGCAAATTAAAAGGCAAAACAAATAATGTGCACACGCCACAACAGCAACGCCGATTTTGTCCGCACTCGCTGCATCACCCGCTGCATTACCTGCCGTTAACGACGTGACTAACGATCAGTGATGCATGGATTTCGTTAGGCAGAGTAGTGACTTGACCCCAGCAGAACTACAGGAATTCCTGTGTTCCAATCTCCGAGGTCCCGAGTTCGATTCCCAGACGAGGAAGAGGTTAATTAAAAAAGTTTTTATAATTTGTTATTAAGTGTTTTTCAGAGGAAAAATTACTATAAGTGTTTTTCAGAGGAAAAATTACTATCGGTGGATAAACCCCCCCCCCCCCCCCATGCATGGGGGTCTCAATTGTCTTCTGCGCGCCTCCCCCCACCACCCTCCCCACTTATTTGTGGAATCAAATTTATTTTCATTTTTAGCAACTTTGGGCCTTAAATTAAGGTAAAAACGACCTAGAAATCTAAGGTCATCAGCAACCTTAAAGTTAGGATATGATGTCTTTGGCGCAATTTTGAGTACAAATTGCCTATATTTTAAGTTATTTTTGACGGTTTCAGGCAATTTATTTCTCTGGGTATACTTATGTAACCTAAGGGGGTATTCTACCTTTGACGAGTGTTTTATGAGTGTTTTTTACAAAAATTCTGGAGGGAAAACCATAAGAGTTTTTTCAATTTGGATTAGATAAAAGACAAAAAGTCGCGATATCTCGCGAACGGTAAGAGATACGGCAAAAATAACGAAATTTCAAGGGTCCTAGGGGGTAGTGTAATATCCCTCCACCACCCAATGCCGTACTTATTGTACCGTAATTCGGTGTTTTCTAAATTTTGTTATCTTAATATTTAAACAAAAAGTCGCGATATCTCACGAACGGTAAGAGATACGGCAAAAATAACGAAATTTCAGGGGGTCCTAGAGGGTAGTGTAATATCCCTCCACCACCCAATGCCGTACTTATTGTACCGTAATTCGGTGTTTTCTAAATTTTGTTATCTTAATATTTAAACAAAAAGTCGCGATATCTCGCGAACGGTAAGAGATACGGCAAAAATAACGAAATTTCAGGGGGTCCTAGGGGTAGTGTAATATCCCTCCACCACCCAATGCCGTACTTATTGTACCGTAATTCGGTGTTTTCTAAATTTTGTTATCTTAATATTTAAACAAAAAGTCGCGATATCTCGCGAACGGTAAGAGATACGGCAAAAATAACGAAATTTCAGGGGGGTCCTAGGGGGTAGTGTAATATCCCTCCACCACCCAATGCCGTACTTATTGTACCGTAATTCGGTGTTTTCTAAATTTTGTTATCTTAATATTTAAACAAAAAGTCGCGATATCTCGCGAACGGTAAGAGATACGGCAAAAATAACGAAATTTCAGGGCGTCCTAGGGGGTAGTGTAATATCCCTCCACCACCCAATGCCGTACTTATTGTACCGTAATTCGGTGTTTTCTAAATTTTGTTATCTTAATATTTAAACAAAAAGTCGCGATATCTCGCGAACGGTAAGAGATACGGCAAAAATAACGAAATTTCAGGAGTCCTAGGGGGTACTGTAATATCCCTCCACCACCCAATGCCGTACTTATTGTACCGTAATTCGGTGTTTTCTAAATTTTGTTATCTTAATATTTAAACAAAAAGTCGCGATATCTCGCGAACGGTAAGAGATACGGCAAAAATAACGAAATTTCGGGAGTCCTAGGGGGTAGTGTAATATCCCTCCACCACCCAATGCCGTACTTATTGTACCGTAATTCGGTGTTTTCTAAATTTTGTTATCTTAATATTTAAACAAAAAGTCGCGATATCTCGCGAACGGTAAGAGATACGGCAAAAATAACGAAATTTCGGGAGTCCTAGGGGGTAGTGTAATATCCCTCCACCACCCAATGCCGTACTTATTGTACCGTAATTCGGTGTTTTCTAAATTTTGTTATCTTAATATTTAAACAAAAAGTCGCGATATCTCGCGAACGGTAAGAGATACGGCAAAAAAAACGAAATTTCAGGGAGTCCTAGGGGGTAGTGTAATATCCCTCCTCCACCCAATGCCGTACTTATTGTACCGTAATTCGGTGTTTTCTAAATTTTGTTATCTTAATATTTAAACAAAAAGTCGCGATATCTCGCGAACGGTAAGAGATACGGCAAAAATAACGAAATTTCAGGGGGTCTTAGGGGGTAGTGTAATATCCCTCCACCACCCAATGCCGTACTTATTGCACCGTGTTCGGTGTTTTCTAAATTTTGTTATCTTAATATTTAAACTAAAAGTCGCGATATCTCGCGAACGGTAAGAGATACGGCAAAAATAACGAAATTTCGGGAGTCCTAGGGAGTAGTGTAATATCCCTCCACCACCCAATGCCGTACTTATTGCACCGTAATTTGGTGTTTTCTAAATTTTGTTATCTTAATATTTAAACAAAAAGTCGCGATATCTCGCGAACGGTAAGAGATACGGCAAAAATAACGAAATTTCAGGGGTCCTATGGGTTAGTGTATCACTCACTTGTATTTTCTGAGCCTGGGAATTCGCCGAGCGACGACCTTCGGTCTGCACACATCCCAAACTAATACAAAAGATATTGCCGTCTATTTGAATTAAATTCTTGGAATTATCAGCTTACGCTTTTCGACTTGGACCCGATAAGCTTGGCTAGTTCCCACGAGCAAAAGTTGTTTTTTTTTCTATATTGTAACAGCATGAATATGTTTGCATACATATATATATATATATAAAACTTCGTGCGATAAATCGCACCACTTACTGGGTATATTTCTAGAGTTTGTTCATTGCTCATTGGACCAGCAAAGAAATCGATAATTACGTTAATAAAATTTCTGCAGATTGTCAAACAAAAATGAAGCAATAAAATGCTCGAATCAAAAACATTAACATCTAAACACTATCGAAAAAGCTATTAATCAAATCAAAGAATGCCATAAAAATACCAAAATTTAAATATATCGCTGATAAAGAGGGGAAACGCAAAAAATATACAAGAAACCTCATTTATTAAATCTTACCAATTACAACAATTTAGTTTAGTTCCTTTTTGATAAGCAAGTGGTTCCCATCGTCTTATCCGATATCCACGGAGGCCGCAAAACCCAACCACTAAGCCGAACCGCAAAAGGTTTTTTGATGATAACTCGTTATCACTTTAACCAGAAAACATATGAAAACACATGGACACATTTGTGCCTCAGTTTATTTATTTATTTTGATTTTTGTTTTTTATTTTTACAAACCAAAATTAATTTGCTGATTACATTTTTGGGCTAGTCGATGATTTATTATGTTAGGACCAAAGTTGATAAACTTCCTTCGTATTTTGCTGACGAATTTACGTATTTGTAGCCATTTCTGATGAAATTGCGGTTTTAGAAAATTACAGCCCCAAACAAGTACAAGCGTTAGCTTTGAGCCGATCTTGAAATTAAATTCGAATTGTAGTCTTTTCTATACATTGTGACTCTTCCCTGTGACCTTTATGGTTTAAACAAGCAAGTTTTTTAGCCGAACTGTAGAAACAGTTCACACACAATACTTTTTCGTACTTACAGTTAGCCGAACAATTTTAGAAAACGCATTCTTAATTCAAGTACGAAATTTCTTAGATTAAGTACAAAATAATCTTAAAATGCCCAGCCAAAAATGCAAAATATTTCAACACGAATCTGTCCTTAAAATTCTCAACTGGTTTTATCACTTTATTTATGAAGGGTTGGTAGATTTCTGGCCTACAGTTATATCTTTCTGATCTTTGAATTTTAGCTGCCTTATTTGTTTCCAGACAGGGACGTCGCTTGAAAAACATAATGAAAATTGATTCAGAATTTAATGGTATAATTAAAATAAATTTTGGAAAACCAGGCCTTAAGTTGGAAAATGGTCGGAAATCTGTTATTTGAAACTCTTATATTTTTCATCCGATTCTCTTAAAACTTAAAAAAATTAATTTGAAAAACTCAGAAAAATGTCTTAAATTTGTACACTTAGAAAAATCCTGAATTCGGTACTTAAACAGGAAAAATACAAGTACAAATGATCTTTAAAGCTGACTATGTTCGGAATTTCCAAATCTGAGAACAAAATTCTGATTTCAAGTTCGTTTTGGGATTATAAATTCCCTTTAATTTGAAATAAGATAATTTAGGATACTACAATTGGATTGCTATTAACTTTTCTTCTTTTGTAAATTAATTTATAATTGCATTATACATGATGCAATGAAAAACGAGAAGGCAAAGCTAACTTCGACTGTGCCGAAGTTTTAATACACTTGAAAAACTATACTCCAACTGATTTTACCAGTAAAATATATATAGGATATAGATATCAGATATTTAAAAATTTTTAATTATTGATAATAAAAATTTGATATCATAAAAAACGAGAAGGCAAAGCTAACTTCGACTGTGCCGAAGTTCTAATACACTTGAAAAAGATTACTCCAAACGATTTAACCGGTAAATTATATATAGGATATAGATATCAAATATTTACAATTTTTAAATCATTGATAATAAAAATTTGATACCATAAAAAAAAACTTTTCTTAGTAAAACACATTTTCCGTCCGATCGGTCCAATGGCAGCTATATGCTATAGTCCTCCGATTTTGAAAAAATTTTTCGAAATTATGTGAAAGAATATAAAACTAATATATACCAAGATTGGAGACGCTACGATAGAAAACAAAAAAGTTTTTCTCACTAGAAGTATTTTTTTGACCGACCGTTTATATGGCAGCTATATGCTAAAGTCATCCGATTTTGATAAATTTTTTCCGAATTGTGTCAAAGCATATAAAACTAATATATATTAAGATTGGAGACGCTACGATGGAAAACAAAAAAGTTTTTCTCACTAGAAGTAGTTTTTTGACCGTCCGTTTCTATGGCAGCTATATGCTATAGTCATCCGATTTTGATCAATTTTTTCCGAATTGTGGGGAAACATATAAAACTAATATATACTACGATTGGTGACGCTACGATGGAAATCAAAAAAGTTTTTCTCACAAAGACTTATTTTTCGACCGATCGTTCCTATGACAGCTATATGATATAGTCATCCGATCCGGCCGGTTCCGACATATAAGTTGCGTGCAGTAAAAAAAAGATTCTGTGCAAAATTTCAGCTCGATAGCTTTAAAACTGAGGGACTAGTTTGCGTAGAAACAGACAGACAGACAGACAGACAGACAGACAGACGGACAGACGGACAGACGGACAGACGGACGGACGGACAAGTGGAAACGAACTCAGCTCGTCGTCCTGATCAAGAATATATATAGTTTATGGGGTCGGAAATTAATATTTCTATGCGTTACAAACTTCTGGGCAAAATTAATATACACTTTTCAAGTGTATAAAAATTTTCTCAGTAAAACACATTATTCGACCGATCGGTCCTATGGCAGCTATATGCTATAGTCATCCGATTTTCATACAATCTTCCAGAATTGTGTTGACGCATATAAAACTAATCTATACCAAGATTGGTGACGCTACGATGGAAAATAAAAATGTTTTTCCCACTAGAACTAGTTTTTTGACCGACCGTTTATATGGCAGCTATATGCTATATTCATCCGATTTCGATAAATTTTTCCGCAAATATGTAAAATCATCTAAATCTAATATATACTAAGATTGGTGACGCTACAATGGAAAATAAACGAGAAGGCAAAGCTAACTTCGACTGTGCCGAAGTTTTAATACACTTGAAAAACTTTACTCCAGCTGATTTAACCGGTAAAATATATAGAGGATATAGATATCAGATATTTTTAATTTTTGAATCATTGATAACAAAAATTTGATACCATAAAAAAAAACTTTTCTTAGTAAAGCACATTTTTCGACCGATCGGTCCTATGGCAGCTATATTATAGTCCTCCGATTTTGATAAAATCTTCCAGAATTGTGTTAACGCATATAAAACTAATCTATACCAAGATTGGTGACGCTACGATGGAAAATAAAAAAGTTTTTCCCACTAGAACTAGTTTTTTGACCGACCGTTTATATGGCAGCTATATGCTATATTCATCCGATTTTAATAAATTTTTCCACAAATATGTAAAATCATCTAAAACTAATTAATACCAAGATTGGTGACGCTACAATAGAAAATAAAAAAGTTTTTCTCACTAAGACTTATTTTCCGACCGATCGTTCCTATGGCAGCTATAAGATATAGTCATCCGATCCGGCCGGTTCCGACATATTAGTTGCGTGCAGTAAAAAGAAGACTCTGTGCAAAATTTCAGCTCGATAGCTTTAGAACTGAGAGACTAGTTCGCGTAGAAACAGACAGACAGACAGACGGACAGACAGACAGACAGACGGACAGACAGACGGACGGACGGACAAGCGGAAATGAACTCGGCTCGTCGTCCTGATCAATATATATAGTTTATGGGGTCGGAAATGAATATTTCTATGCGTTACAAACTTCTGGGCAAAATTAATATACACTTTTCAAGTGTATAAAAAGTTTTTCTCACTAAGACTTATTTTCCGACCGATCGTTCCTATGGCAGCTATAAGATATAGTCGTCCGATCCGGCCGGTTCCGACATATTAGTTGCGTGCAGTAAAAAGAAGACTCTGTGCAAAATTTCAGCTCGATAAGTTTAAAACTGAGAGACTAGTTCGCGTAGAAACAGACAGACAGACAGACAGACGGACAGACGGACAGACGGACAGACGGACGGACGGACAGACGGACAGACAGACGGACGGACGGACGGACGGACAAGCGGAAATGAACTCGGCTCGTCGTCCTGATCAAGAATATATATAGTTTATGGGGTCGGAAATGAATATTTCTATGCGTTACAAACTTCTGGGCAAAATTAATATACACATTTCAACTCGCAAGCCAAACCAAGAACCAAACAGGTAATATTTTGCAAATTATAAACCGAACCGAAACCGCCTAGAAATTCGGTGTTACATGATACATGAGTTTAATGATGTAAACACTACGATATTGTACCCTTAAAATTATAACTTCATGTTCTCTATTTTACGTTTATAGAGCGATTATTATGCGTTCTTTTCCTTCAGACAATAGAACAACGATTCCTTTTGCAAGGCTTTAGCTGGTAATCCAATTGATACGCACCCTTTTCGAAATGCTATGGTATATATTGAATTTGTTCTTGAAGTTATAGACGCCGCCTTCAAATTCGTCATTTTATATTAAGATACGATCAGCAAGAATTTGTTATATGAACGATACATGATTCCTATCTATATAATTAATATATTTAGATTTGGAATCAAAGTTATTTAAATACATCTTAAGAATTAGATTACAAAAACAAATGGAAATATGGTAAGTTTAATTTTAGAAAGTTCGGAAATTCGGATTTGGGATCAGGCGTAATACTAAGTTAACCTTGAACCACTGAACCGAACCAAAATCGCGGTTCGGATTGCTACAAAAACCATATTATGAACCGAGACAGAGATTTAAAAACTCAGTGAACCACAGTACCGAACCACTCATTATTTCCGAACGGTTTTCATCCCTGGTTTTAAAACTTTAACGGCCTAAAAGTATGATCAAAAATATCCTAATACAGTTCGAAATGTACTTGATATATCTCAGAGCGGTCTAGAATGAAGTATTTCGGGATTGAAAAAATCGTACTTGATATAAGAACTTTGTGCTTGAACCAACTTGAATTTTTAACATATTTCATATTTAATATCAAATAAAATAATATGGTATATTTTAGTTTTATGTATATGCTTCCACATAATTCTGAAAAAATTTATATAAATCGGATGACTTTATCATTTACATAACTGGCATAAAAACGGTCGGTTCAAAAACTAGTTCTAGTAAGAAAAACTTTTTTGTTTTCCATCGAAGCGTCACCAATCTTGGTATATATTAGTTTTATAAGCTTTCACATAATACTGGAAAAATTGATCAAAATCGGACGACTATAACATATAGTTGCCATAGTTTTAGTGAGAAAAACTTTTTTGTTTTCCAACGTAGCGCTACCAATTTTGGTATATATCCACATAACTGTGGACCAATTTATCATAATCGGATGACTATAGCATATAGCTGCCATATAAACGGTCGAATGTAATATTACGTATACGTAATAAATTTTTGAAAAAATATTCAACCAATTTTTGCACCCACCTTTATGGAAAGCTGGCTAAGCCTTGAATTCAAATAGTGAGTTAAGTCGGCTCCATGAATTTCCAATTGATTTCTAAAGAGTGCGATTTGCCAGCGAAAAGGTTAGCCAGAATTGTTCGATAATTTCAAATTGCTGATGAAGGTTCATTTCCCCAGACCAGAAACCAGATTTGCTTATGATAAACTCTCTTTCTCTTTAATCTCTTTACACATAACAAAAGAGAGCGGCCGCTTCGCGTCATCTTCGTCATCATCAGCTCGACTTAGAGCCAGGCCAACCAGTATTAGGCATTATTGTGTATCTCCATCCAATGGCAAGTGGCAGCAACTGTGACGCAAAATCCCAAAGGCATTTGTCAGCCGCAGCCACCACCATGACCTACAAGCGCCAAGCTAGCCAATCAATGAGTGGGCGTATGCCTAACGGTAATATGCAAGTCTCATCCAATTGGACGCTGAGCAAAGCGGACTAAACGAGAGAGAGAGAGAGAAATTGCTGAATTCACAGCGACAGAGAGAGAGAGAGAGAGAGAGCAGTGGCAGCAGCAGCAGGTTGTTGTTATTGTTTTAGTCATTACGCCCTAACAGGGTAAGGCAAGGCTTAACAGTTATGAGCTGGAGAGCGGAGATACAAAAAGTATATATGCCAGCCTGCTCTCCCATGTTGCCTCACGCTGTTATTATCATCATGGGTTTTGTTTTCATTTAAGCTCGTCGTCGTCGTATCGTTGTTTGTTGTTCTATGGGTTAAGTCGCTGCTGGTGGCCACGTTAAGTGTCAGTAACGATTTAGTACGACACGCGAACGCACCTGCTGAGCGAAGCAGCACAGCAGCAGCAGCAGCAAAAGCAGCATCAATATAATATTTTTTTTTCAAACTCTACTGTGTGTGCGTGTATGTGTGTGTGTGTGTGTTTATATGCAAACAACAACAAAAAAAAAGTGCCATTAAGATTACAAAAATTGCCCTAAATTAAAAAAAAAAAAACACAAAAATATATTGAAAACCAAATTAAATCTGCAATTTTATCAAAATAAATAATTTGTTGTTACCCGCCTTAAAGTAGGCCACACAAAAAGTTTACCATTATCGACTCAACCAAAATATAAATTGATAAGAAACAATTTGGCTGACCCGCAGCTACAAGTGGATTCGCCGTCAAATTGGCGCCAAAATCGCATGCATTTCTTGCCCACAGCAGCTACTCTTAATACGGGCACCAACACCACTGCCACTGCCACCACCGCCACCGCCACCGCCTCCTCCTCCACCTCTTCCATTTCAATTGTCTCCGTTCCGGGCTCCGCAGCTGTGGCGCCTGTCAGCATAGCCGGCCGCCTGGCGCGCAGCATTACCAGCAGCAGCGTCGGCGTCCATCATCATCATCATCATCAATTCTATCATCATCATCATCATCATCCAGCCAGCATGGTCACATCATCGACCTCGCCAACGGGCACCACCGGCTGGACCACAACTGGCGACTATAAAGGTTCCACCGCTGCCTCCACAGCCACCGGCGCTGTCTCCTCGGTGATGTGTGAAGTTTTGCCCTCGAGTAGCGCCAGTGTGGGTAGCAGTTCACCCACCGGTGGTGCAAGTAATGGCACAGCCAATAGTGGACACAGTGGAGGAGGGAATAGTAACTCCAATAACAATAACAACAATAATAATAATGCTGTGCATCAGGATTTGGTATGGATGGAAAGATTTGTGCAGGAACGTCTACAGGAATATCCAAACGAATTGGGTGAGTGGACAGAGAAAAAGAAAATCCGACTTTAATCAGAAGTAGGTTAGGATCCCTGAATTTCTGAGGATAGATTTTCAAGTAGGATACGAACTTGAAATGAGCCTTTTCGGTTTGACACAAGAATTTTGGGATTGTTCCAAGTTTTTCGTACATGAAACTTTAATACGAAGGTCGGAATCAAATCAACTTCTTTTTAACTCGAATATAGCTTCCCATTTACTTTTTTGTGTAAGAATTAAGACCGAACCAAACCGAACCGAACCTTCTTTTTTTTTTTGGAAGAATATATTATCCCTATATCATCTTCTTTAAGAGCTTTAATACTAACCAATTCCTTCTCTTTGTGAAGAAGGGATCCCTATATCATCTTCTTTAAGAGCTTAAATACTTTTCTTAACCAATTCACCGATGATTATTTTATATGTCTAAAAGGTTCGAACAATCTATCTTCAAAATTGTGTTAGATATAAGATCTTTTCCAAATTGCGGGGGTGGCAACTCTACTATCGTTCATCTAATCGGAAAATTATTGTAAAGTGTTGAATGGGTAACTCATTTATTAAAGCTTTGCAAACTATATTAAAATTCGGAATATTTTGTTCAACAAAATATATTAGCAAAAGTTATAAGATCAATTAGTACCTCGCAGATTTTCGTAGAACTTCCACTTTTAATTTTTTAAAGATCCCATAAGGTTCAAACCAAAAACCTTGACTTCGATGTTTCAAAAAACTGAACCTTAAGCTTAACAGCGAATTCAAACCTCCAAGACCAACATATCTTTCGAATTTTATAGGTTTATAGATCTAAATATTCCTATTCCGGGAACTTAAAGCAGTAAAACAGTATTTCATATGAATTTGTAAGCTTCACAGTTGAATTGTTGGGCTCTAACCAATGCGAAATATTTAAATAATTGCGTATTCTTTGGTTCTTCTTGGTAGAAATTGGCAATAGTGATATTTTACTTAAATTTTGTTGTTGTCTGACAAATGATTTTGTTTGAAAAAAAAAAACGTGCACTAAGAAAACATTGAGTCTATTTTATGTGAAAGATATGAAGTTTAAGGCCTCAAATTAGAATATAAAGAAAAAGAAGAAACTAGAAGAATAAACACACACGAAGCTTGCTTGGAGTTCTAGACTGTTTCTAGTTAACCATATCTCTTATCAGACTTCTTTTTGTCAGTGTGGTTGCGTTCAAGTCGAACGTTCAATTTATGTTTTGCAGTTGGCTGAATAAGCACTTGTGAACTCCAAGGTATTCACAAAGTGTTCAAACCCAACCCTAGAGGTATGCAGAAGCTGAATTGAATTGCAAGCCTTACAGTTAAAAGATATGATTTAATAGTCTTTTTGTGCGTATCTAGCGCTTAAGTACACGAAGTAGTCCGGTGAATTTCAATCTTGTATCTGTTGAGAGTTATTTCAAATCCGAAAGAAACCGAGTCTTACACCGATCCCATGTTCTTTCGAAAATGCCGAACAGAACCGAAAACCGCCTATGAAAATGGTTCGATTCAGTTTATCGATGAGTTTAGTATTCTAGTGAATTTAGAAATTTTTCTAAGATAATGTTTTCTCGTTAATCAATATCTTCAAGTTCTCTATTAAACTTATATAGAGAGATTGGAAGGCGTTTTACTCGTTCAGACGATAGACTAGGAAGCCAATTTATACGCACAGTTTTCGAACTGCTATGGTTTATTCCATGTGTTCTTCAAATCGCTTTCGTCTCAAAAACGACACTATTCCTATACGATTTGAGTCGTTTTTGGGTCGAAAGCGACACTTGAGTATATTGCGTTTCGCACGTCAGGACAATCCTTGAACTGTCTTAAAAAAATACGTACAATTATAATAAAATCAGGTCCCCAGGGCAATCAAGATAAATATCCTAACAATGACCATTACGGTCGTAGAATAGTTCAAAATATCTAGTTCCATTTCAGGGTTGTATTTTGGTATTTTGGTCAGAAAATAAAAAAAAGAAGTTTTATAAACAAAGCTGAAAACCTTCAAAATTTAATGAAAGATTCGATTTGAGGGTTAATATCTTTCGTCAAAATTTTTATTTATACAATGGTGTGTGAATATATAAAGATTTGTGTAGTCCAACTAGGGATGCAAGCTACAAGCAGTTTTGGCCTCCAAAGGAATCTGGGAAATTGAAAGGTCATTTTGGCTTCCATGTAAACATATGTATATGAATATTTTGGCATATCCAATATCCCAAATTGGCTTTTTCAAAAAAGACTGATATCGATGAGGTTTTCTTCAAACACACACATTTTGAAGGTGGCAGAAACGTTGGGCGAAGTGTACTAAACTGCGAATGTGGATCACAAAGTACTCAGCCAGTTTTTTCGTCAAATCTTTTGGGTTCTGACTTCAAACTCTTTTCCCATAGGTTAGGACACTTTTTCTTCTGTCTCGGTTATAACTTTATATCTCGTTGAATCAGAGGATTACAGACTTTTTAGACAATTTTCTCGGCGACCTCATCTTTCGAACGTCCTGACCTCTCCTCATCAACCGGGACCGAGCTTTACAGAGAACTGTACAAAAAAATTTGATTGATGATGAAATGTGATGTCGTGCAGTCATACTATAACTTGGCCGTTATTCTACAGATTTTAACAATCGATTTTTGATTTGATGCACAGAAAAAAAAATTAAGTTAATTTAGGCTGATAAATTGGACATTTTGCAATTACACTACAAAAAGACCCATTGATTTTTTTATGAATGCTAAACATATTTTAGTTTGAATACGTTTTTGAGTTAGACTTTTTTTTCTTAGTTTTTTCCGAAGGTACTTTTTAAGCCATATCTCGAGTTAGAAAATTCAGATTGAGTCAAGCAAGGTATAAGTTAAAAGGGTATGCAATGTCAATTTAGTCGAAGAACATTTTCCAATCGGTTTAGTAGTTTAAATGCTACAAGCAAATATATTTCAAAAAATTCGATATTTAAAAAAAAAAAAAAAATCTGTCATTTGTATTGTGCCGAAATAAATTTGTATGTTATTTGGAAAGAGGCCTTAACCTGAATATGCCCGAATTAATTCAAGTAAAATTAACAAAATAAAAAAGATTTAGCAGCATTCATTAGGATGCTTTTAGACTAAAAATTATTCTTTTTATTAAGATCTTCAGACGATTTTTTAAGTTTCATTTGATACATTGCATTAAATTATCGAGATTGTAGTTTTTGGGCAATGTATGTTTTAAAAAGGCATTTGTGTGCCTTTTTGGGTGATCATATGGTCACACAAGGAAGATTCAGGTTAACTAAGACTTGGTTCGGAACAACATCAGGTTCAATTAATTTTTTTTACTAGACAGTCGGTTCAAGGTTCTGTTCACAGTAAATGAAAAGTCGAAATTCCGGGATCGAACCGGTTCGGTAGAAACCGAAACCTGATTTTTTATATATTTTTTTGTTTTCTATTAATAAAATCGTGCGTCTTTGTGTGATTTTTTGACCGTGCGTGTGGTGTGCGTGCTTTAAAAATGCCATTCGTGTTAGAGTCGACACTCGCCCATCTCTAATATGTAGTGACTGCTGCACTGGTGTTTAGATCAAGGTCACGTAAAAGTAACAACAAAAATATGAACAATTCGTATTTTAGAAAGACTTTGGTTTACTATAACCATTAACATTCAATAGCTTACCTGCCATTTTCTATTTGAATAATAAATATTTTAGAGTTTCTACTTAAATGTTATCTTACTTCTAAAAATTTATGTCTGACAGCATTTAAAATATACATACATATATGTTTAATTACTTATATGTAAGTAAAATATTAATTTTGTTTCTCTATGCACCAACAATACAATTTATTTCTTCAAATTGATGAAATTAATGAATGAAAAATTATTTTCTTATTGCAAAACTTATTTACTTCCTATCTTTTGATTTTATGTATACTCAAAATAAAATCTCAAATTTTGTACTTGAATCAAGTAGAAACGATGTCAATGGTACGGTTAATATGAAAATACTCTATTCAATCTTTAAATGCTTGATTTAAAAACCATTTTGGGATATATAAAGTACATTTTGAACTATTTTAAGATTTTTTTGATCATACTTTATAGGTGTTAATAGTAATAAGAAGAGATGAAAATTAGATCTCGTCCAGAACCTAAACTATCCTGACCACATTTTAAAACCGCACTCGTCCCTATCGCGACACTAGTTTATCCCAAATTTTAAATTCAATCCCGTCCCGATTCAGCAGTTTTATACTCTGTACCGAAGGTACACAGGTTTGTGCAAATGTATGTAACAGCCTGAAGGAAGCATCGCTGACCCTATAAACTATATATATTCTTGATCAGCATCAACAGCCGAGTCGATATAGCCATGTCCGTCTGTCTGTCTGTCCGTCTGTCTGTCCGTATGAACGAAGAGATCTCAGAGATGGTAAGAGCTAGAGGTTTGAGGTGTATGGAACATATAATTTTTATACCTGCAGGCAGATCAAGTTTATTTTTAATTTTGCAACAAAACCGCAGCGATTGGTAGAACTTACGAGAAAGAGAGAGCGAGAAGGCAATAGCTAACTGGTAATTTCCCAATTGGCCCTTGCTTGACGGCAGGATCTAATTGGATCTATTCCCGTTCCGAACACTACCCAAAATTTGAAATTCTATTCCGTCCCGTTTCGACTCGCAGAAATCGCGCGCTTATCTCTATTCTTAAGTCTATCTTGATGAACTTTTTAAACAAATATTTAATATTTTAAAATTTCGAATAATTTGTAAAGACAGACAAATGGATTTTTGAACAATAAAAAAAAACATAAAATAAATGAAAAATGTTCTTGGTTTAAATTCATAATTTCTGTATGGAATTAAATAAGTATGGATTTAATTTGCGCTGACTCTAAATTTTAATTGCTATTTAGTATGAATGAAGATACTTTATTTAAAATATTGGAACGCATAGGAAAATACGTTGGTTAAAGCGAGTCGGACTTTGTCTATAAATAACTTAAAGAGAAAAAAACAAAAAAAAAAACAAACATACTATTAATTTCTGAGTGAAATGGTGTTAACTGAGCAATTGTAGAGGCTTAAAATTACGAGTCTGTGAAATAAGAATGCAAAGATCTAAAGGTCAAGAAATCTACTATCCATAAAAATCTACACTCCATAACCAAAGTGATAGAACCAGTTGGGAATTTAATTGTTAGTGTTAAAATTTTTCTCGTTTTCAATTGCATACTTTTTTTGGATTGCTTGGACATTGTAAGTCCTTTTTGTATTCAATTCAAGACATTTTGTATTTGAATTATGAACGATTTGTCTAAAATTGTGTGGCCTTTCCTAAACATTTGCCTTGCGAGTAGCATAAATTCCATAATCTTCTCCATGGTTATTTTTTTCTGTATTGGCACAACCTTAGCTCGTGTCTTGGTTCCAGATGAAGAGTTTTTATGTTCTCAAGCTACTTCTTCTTGTATTTTTTTTCTTTCAATATTTTTTTTATGCTTGCACATCCTTGCACACGCACTTTGAGGGCTTCTTCGATGCCGTTGACACTCGATAATGATTACGTAAATTGATCTCCAATAATTGTTATTGATATCGAAAAAGCGAGACGCACGAGTCTTGAAACTTCCTTTCAAGCATATCAATGACCTGTAGAAAGCTGCTAATGCCTAAAAACCTGTTTTCAATATTTCAATATTGTCTGGATTTTCCTTTCATCCTTTCATAACTTTGTCAAGTAGATTGAAACGAAGTTCTATAAATCATTTAATTGTGGCCCAGTTTTAAGCACACACACACAGGTCAACTGTCAAGCATCATCTGGTTATCACTGTCTCCTCCTCCCCCCCCCCCCATTCCTTTCGTCTAATTAATTATGCACCGCCGTATGGCGGCTGATTACTGATTGATGATGATGGTCAATCCTGGCCGAGGTCCGTCATAAAACTATCAATTATTTACACAATTTGAAAAAACAAATATAAAATTATTTATGATAAATTTAATCATATTTTGTAATGTTTTAATTTATTTAATTTTTTTTTGTTTGTTTCGTGTTTCTTCTTCTCTTTGCAGTGCGCACGAGCAATCCATATTTCCTGTGCTCCGCCCTGCCCTCCCATTGGCGTTCGAATAAGACGCTGCCGGTGGCCTTTAAAGTTGTGGCTTTGGCGGATGTGGGCGATGGCACCTATGTGACCATACGGGCGGGCAATGATGAGAATTTTTGCGCCGAATTGCGCAATTGTACGGCCCAAATGAAGAATGGTGTGGCCAAATTTAATGATCTGCGCTTTGTGGGACGCAGCGGGCGAGGTGAGTAATGAACTGAAAATTATAAAACAACAAACACACTTAATTTTAAGAGTTTTTTTGGGGAAGATGAGAAACCACTAAAATGCTTAATTTAAGGAAGAAATTGTGACGATAGAAAAATTAATAGAAGTTCTATATATTTCGTATAATTTGTGGTAGAAAAGTCATTATCATTTGTTGACAATTATTCGTGGGCCGCTACTTATATTTTAAGCCTTGGCTACACTCAAAATAAAACGAGATAGAATTTATACCTTTTTGTACTTAAAATTTCAATTATAATTCTTACTTTGTTGTACTTAAACCAAGTACGAATCAGTCTTAAGTTTCAAATTAACCCAAAATGTTCTTTAAATGAGAACGAAATTCTTAAATCAAGTACGAAATTCATAAATCAAGTATTTCTTGTTCTCAAACGTTCTTAAACGAATGGGATAGAATTTATACCGTTTTGTACCTAAAATTTCAGGTATAATTCGCACTTGGTTGTACTTAAACTGAGTACGAATCAGTTTTAAGTTTCAACTTTACCCAAAATGTTTTTAAAATGAAAACTAAATTCTTAAATCAAGAATTTTTTTTGTTCTCAAACGTTCTTAAACGAACGGGATAGAATTTATACCGTTTTGTACTTAAAATATCAAGTACTTGGTTGTACTTAAACTAAGATCGAATCAGTCTTAAGTTTCATATTAACCCAAAATGTTCCTTAAATGTGAACAAAATTCTTAAATCAAGTACGAAATTAAAAAATCAAATATTTTTTGTACTTAAACGTTAAAAAACGATTGGGATAGGATATATACCGTTTTGTACGTAAAATTTCAGGTATAATTCTTACTTTGTTGTACTTAAACTAAGTACACATCAGTCTTAAGTTTCAAATTTACCCAAAATGCTTCTTAAATGAGAACAAAATTCTTAAATTAAGTATTTTCTGTACTCAAACAATCTAAATCGAACGGGATAGAATTTAAACGTTTTTGTACTTAAATTTCAAAGTATTATTCGCACTTGATTGTACTTAAACTAAGTACGAATCAGTTTTAAGTTTCAAAGTGACCCAAAATGTTCCCAAAATGAGAACAAATTTCTTGAATCAAGTGCGAAATACTTAAATCAAGATGTTTTTTGTACACAAACGTTCTAAAACGAACGGAATAGAGTGTATACCGTATTGTACTTCAAATTGGAGATGAGCGCGGGACGGGAATTTTCGGGATTACCGTGGGACCGGAAAAAATCTTCGGGATCGAGACGGGATTGAATTTAAAATTGGGAATCGGGACGGGTCGGGACAACCTAGGGTCGGGATCGGGACGGGACTGAATTTAAAATTGGAAATCAGGACGGGTCGGGATCGGGACGGGACTGAATTTAAAATTGGGGATTGGGTCGGGTAGGGACAACCTAAGGTCGGGATCTTAACAGGACGGGACTGAATTTAAAAATTAGAATCGGGATCGGGTCGGGTCGGGACGGAATCGAATTTTCTGTCCCACGCCCATCTCTACTTAAAATATTAAGTATGAACTTAAACTAAGTACGAATCAACATTGTAGGAACAAATTGGGATTGGTTCAAGACCATTTCGTTCCTGGAATATAGTTTTAAAAGCCTTGGAATAGCGCAAAATGTACTTGGTGTATCCCGAAACAAATTAAAATCAAGTATATCGTACTTTAACCAAGTATTTTCGTACTTTTATCAAGTATTTTTATACTTGTATCAAGTATTTTCGTACTGGTATCAAGTATTTTTATACTCGTATCAAGTATTTTCGTACTTTTATCAAGTATTTTTTTACTTGTATTAGGTATTTTTGTACTTGGCTTACTAATGACACCGTTTGTACTTGATTTAAGTACAAAGTTTTCGGTTTTTTTGCTGACTATACTTTAAGTGCGACCATATTTGAGTTTGACACTTGCTGAATGTACTTTAAGTGTGACCATATTTGAGTTTGACACCCTTTTTTAGCACCTTATAGTTCCCGTTACCCAGGGAAGAGAAAATTTCATAGCCTTTACTTATATCAATTAACAGAGCATTAACAGTATGTTAATTAAGCAGACTAACCCTTGAAAAATGCTGAACAAGAATTGTTTATACTCTATTGAGTCGGAAATGATTCCTTCTGTCTTTTATAAATATTTTTTCGACCGTTCCTTTTCGGTAGCTCAAATACAAGTGGAAATTCTTGAAAATATTTTGTGTTTTTTTTTTTAAATCAAATTCTCACACTTTTGGCACTTATAACCATATCCACATAGCGGAAGCTGTGTGTTTCCCCCATCTGCATCAGGCGGAAGCACTTTGATTGTTTGGGTTCTGGCCGGGGTTCTGCCAAAAAATTAAGCGTCTTCTGTCTTCTTGGCAGGATCAATGTACAGCCAGTCGTCACATTAGGCGCTGGCCTCCGGCCAACATGCAACATGCGGCAGTTTCAAACACAGCAAGAGCCAGAGTGAGATAGAGTGAGAGAGAGAGAGAGAGAGAGAGTCACCTTTTGCATATCTTGGCCAGGCGTCACGCAAGGCTTAGGCTTGGGCATAATCGATTTGAACCCACAAATTAATGTAGAATTGGCCAGCAGAACCCAAAAGCAGGCAGGCCGGAGCAGGCCGAAGCAGGCAGGGGTTGGGCGCTGCCAATTCTAGGCAGCGGCAGTTGGCTAATTAGCTGCAACTGTTGCCCTCACTCTGGCAAAATTGACGGCTCGTGCCGCAAAAGGCCAAACAAAATAATTACTTGCCTTTCTCTCTGAACTGAACTGGGGGGGCATGCAAATAACAAGCTAATGATGTAAGAACATAAGCGCTGACCAGAAATTGTCAACTCCAGAGGCAGCAGTTAATGGACACACGCCCAATCCCCCCCAACCCCCAACTCCACCCGCAAGTCAATCTGCTTTGGCATCAACACCCAAATCGCGAGTTGGACATCATGCAGCGTTTTCTGATTAGATGACAAAGCGCATGACGAACGTTCCAATTGAATGAGGGGCGGTTGAAGGGGGGCAAACACAAATACCCTGTAAAGAAAGAACAAATGAAATTATTTTTTGTATTTTATATCAATTTTAAGTGCTGCTATGGACACTTCATTAACTTGAACATCTGAACTGAACTGCAATGCATAAGGGATTCTGTTCAGATCCTTGAACTTTCAGTTAATTTGAGTAACTGACAGAAATTCGTCAATTCAAAGCTTTTGCTTAGTGTCAGTTGCACACTAATGATATGTTAAGTATGCAGAGACAGCTGAGAGGGGTCACCTCACCAAAAAAGAGTTCACCACAGCATACCCCGTGGTGTAATTATTACTGATGCGGCGGTCACTCAATGCTTCCACTTTATACTTCACATATTGTCAGTCTCTTTCACTCACTCTCGCGTTCACACCCGCTTATTCAGCAAATGCTCTAAACTTACAAATTTTCGATGCCTCCTCACCGTGTATAATTCCACCATGGCACACTTTACATACCAAAGCGCATGGTTCTATCTCTTATAGTTTCTGAGATCGACGCGTTCATGTCGACTCGGCTATTGATACTGATCCAGATAATATATGGGCATTTCCACCAAAAGGTCCACCGAGACCAAAAATTTTAAAGTTTTTCAAAACCCCTTGCTTTATGATATTTTCGTTGGAAAACAGTCAAATTTTACTAATATAAACAAATTTTACATTTATTTATAACCCACTTCGAGATATTCAAAAGCAGAGTCGCGCAAGCTCAACTATTCTCATTATGATTTATCCCCTGCACTTTTTGTTTTGATTATTGTTGTTTTATGTCTTTCTTTATGCATTGACTTTTGCATTCTTAAATCTTTCCAAGGATACAAAGAGTCAAATAAAAATGCAAAAGAGACAATGCGATTGGTAAATAACGTAATTTTTTGATTTGCATCATCGCATTTTTCGATGTGCCGTGCGACATTGAAAAACAACATTTGTTATCTGTGCGTCAAAAGTAAATGTGGAAGGCTTATCCAATATTGAGTACAAATAGTGATTTTTAATACAATTCAAATTAAAAGAATCATGCTGAAAAATGAGAATATTTGTAATTTTGGTACTTGTATAAAGTTGGTCCCGTGCGACATCGTCAGTGTGAAATTCAAAATTTTTTCTTACATGAATGATATTTTTTTGTAAATCATAGTTTTCTTTTTTTTATATCTAAATGAGCAAAAACGGCGGCGAAAAAAAATTAAGAGAGCCTGCATACAGTGGAAAAAAAAGTTAAAGTACGATACAATATTTAAAAAAAATTTTTTGTTTTTAGTTATTATACGAAAATAAATACATTGAAATCTTCTGTTGACTTTAAAACATTTTAACTCCGCTTATTTATATATAATTTCCTCAAAAGTGTAACTGAAATAACATTATTATTATGACGGAAGAAAATGTCCCATACGACATGTCCCGTGCGAAAGTGCTTAACATTGAATTATAAGAAATGTATAAGTTTATTTTGGGTAAAATCAAAACCGTTTTTAAGTGTCATCAATGTACAATATTCTAAAATTTAACAGATTAAAATATTGCCTCAGGATTCGCTAAAATCGGCTTGTCAATTGTTGGTCGCAAAAACCACTTCTGTTTTTGTCCCGGGCGAATGCCTTGGTTTTTTGTAATCATCTTGAAAAAAATTAATTGCCCAAAATCAACCTTAGCACCAAATGTAGGGCCAATTAAGAACAATAAGTTAAGCCTATTGTCAAAACAAAAATACATTTTAATTTTACTTTTTTCCCACTTCAAAAGTGCACGAAGGTCTAGTTCGACATAATGGAAATGCCCATATACTTTGTAGTCGTAAATGTTTCGTTCTGTCTGTTATATACATTTGCACAACTTTCTGATACTCTTTTTTTTTTTAATCTCTTTCTGATTTTCTCGTAAAGTACCATTCCTTAGCTTTAAAATAAACTATCCCAGATAATTTTGTGATTTTTTTTAACGAAGATATATCATTTGGAATGCATCTGTTAAAATTTACATAATGTCTGACATAATTATGCTGTCTAAATGTATGCCAAGCTAAAAACAGAACATCGTCTAATAGTTTTTTGTGAAATTAAAATGAAAATTCTCAACGACACCCCATTGCATACTTGTGGCCAAGGGAACATTTAGTCGGTTCAAAAACTTGTATTCAAAATGATATATCTTCTTTGAAAAAATTCACAGAAATGTTTGGGATATATTATTATAAAGCTTAAAGAGTGGTTGCTTAAGAGTGGCTTAAGAGTGTTGCCCAGTGTTATTCTATGCAGAAGCACACTCACGAAATGTTAGAGAGACTAGAACTTAGAGAGTCAATTTTAAGTGATGTTCAGGGATAATTATCAGGCAGATACTGCTGTTAACCTCCCAACAATTATGTAAATACTTTACTTCAAATTATTGTTCCTAAAGGAAAAGACTGTGGTTAGAGCGAGACAGACATAGTCAAAAATCATGATACAATAATTTTTATATCTATCGAACCTCAGGGTTACAAGCCCGCAAAAAACAGGGCCACACAGTCAATACTTACATTTTTGACAGAAAGGCCGTCTCACCAGTTTTTATTACACCATGGATTATAAATTCTATCCCGTTCGTTTTAGAACGTTTAAGTACAAAATATACTTGATTTAAGAATTTGGTTCTCATTTTAGAAACATTTTGGGTAAATTTGAAACTTAAGACTGTTTAGTAGAGTAAATACAACCAAGTACGAATTGTACTTGAAATTTTAAGTACAAAGCGTTTAATTCTATTCCGTATGTTCTAGAACGTTGGCAGCCGTTTTTTCTGAGTAGGGTATTAAACAATCCAATTTCCAATTGTACATTTCTTTTAATCGTTTTGCGCTTATTAAGTGGGTGGAGTTGTGTCCAACTGTCCAACAGGTCTGGACATTTCTAACATAAACAAGGCATTGGCATATCATATCGACCTTCTCCCTTCCACGCAATAAGCTACTTAATCATATCAAAGGACTTGAATTGACTTCTGAAAGGCTTAACAAGCCAAAAACAAACAAATGAAGGGCACGCGCCAAATGAAATTTACATTATTAAATGCCATAAAATGAACTAAGGATGGGTTGGGGTGCATAAGCAGGGAATTTGATTGTTATCATAAGGTTAAACGGGTTGTTTCTCGGGGCTTAGTGGTTAGTGGGCTAATCGGGGGACAAATTGGGTTTATGTCTAAAAAAATATAGGAAAAAGAAACTCTGCGAAAAGTGCAAATTTTGTTGAGCGGTATTTAAGGTACTAGATCCAAAATCTCAAAGTCTTTCAACTGATTTCAACTGTCACCTCTTTTCGCTTTAAAGAAAGTCCAGCTTCAATGGCTTCCACCGCTTATCCAGTCACTCAGTCTGCAGCTAAATAACTACGCGTAGCCTATTTTAAAATAGATCGGAGCTAACGATTAGCTTTACAATATATCCATTGTTTGCCCTCCCCTCCCCCCCTCCTAATGCGGTTGTCTTTTCATGTCGATGACTAATTTAGCTTTAGCTCTTTGTCTTTCATTCCTCCACTCCATCATTACATGGAGTCTTACATTCGTATATACATATACATGATTATTATTATTATTATTACATTGAGAGTCTTTAGTGCCTCGTAGTTTGATATTTTATCATTACAACAAAGACAATGACAGGCAGCAGCTCGAAACTAACATTTTCTTATTACTATTGTAACAATCTTTTTTTTTACATACCCAAAGAAGCTTGCTCCAGTTCTCTATTTGAAAAATGAGGAGCCTTCTTTTCTTTTTTTTTTTTTTGTTTCGTTTCGTTTTTGGGGTTTTGTGATTAATTCCCCTTCATATTTTCGATAGATTTGAGTTTGAAACGCAAACGCCTCAGTTTTCAGTTTCAAAATCTTTGAACAGCTAATGAAGACATTTGAGCAAAAGAAAAGAAATGAAAAAGAAGTAGAGAGAAAAAAAAAATGCTTTCTAACTGATGGCAGGCAATTTGAAGGGCATTAACAAACTAAATAACTTTACTTTAGTGAACTAACTCAATTAAAAAATTTGTGGCCTTTTCGGTACAGCGAAGTAATGAAGTGATTTACCCAATTACATACAGAGTTGGGGGCAACAGCTCATCCTGTTGAATGATATGTAAATTTGTGGAGTTTTATAGAATGAAGATACAATTTTAATTAAAATATCTTATAATTATTATTCTAATTTGAAAACAAAAACCAATTTTTTGCCATATATTTCGGAACATTCCAGATTTTGTTTTAGCTGGCAAACAAAAATCAGTCCTTTTATATAAAAAATCCATTTTAGTTTTGTCGTTGGGTATATGGTGCACTATCTATTGTGCCCTAATGCTGAGTTTACAGCTCCCCTGTGGGATCTAGGTTCCTAATACAGTTGGGATGTAGTAGGCTATGTTTTTTAAAGTTATTTAATCTTCTCTATTGGATTTCTTAGTACCTAAGTGTTAGAACACAAATGGTTCTTTTTCGGAATTCATATTCTAAACGTATCCAGGTAACGTCTGGGGTACCTCAAGGTAGTCATCTGTGTCCATTACTTTTTACTTTATTTATTAATAATCTTTCTTTAGTCCTCAACCATTCACACGTACTCATGTGCGTATCTTGTGAAGCTTTGTCTAACATATAAAGATCTGATCTTACGCTATCTTTTGCAAGAAGAAAGTGTCAAGTTAATCTTCTAAACCTTAATGGCTCATTTTATAGAGGCTCACCTCAGCTGGTCGCTTATACGTTTGATAGTGTCCCATTGGAACGCTTGAACTATACTGCCAATGAGGCAAATGATCTAGGGGTTATTCTGGCTCATCAACTTCAGTTAGGCTCTCATATTATCTTTACTGTCAGTAAGGCCAGAAGCGTACTTGGGTATATAAAACGTTGGTCAAAGGAATTTGTCGATCCCAATAGGACCAAGATACTTTATACTTCTCTTGTCCGTCCAAAATTTTGAGTATGTGTGGTCTCCACAGTATTCAACCCATCAGGATAGAATTGAATCGGTACAAAAGCAGTTCTTGTTGTTTGCACTTCGAGGCTAAAACTGGTCGACTTCTTTTAATTAACCGTAGAATTATGCTTGGAGGAACTTTTTTACATAAACTAATTAATGGTAAAGTTGACTTCTTTGAGTTGACTAGTCAAATGAGACCTACCCGTAACTTTATCCCCCTATCTCTGAAACGGTGTAGTACTAACTATGCTATGTATGAGTGATCAGTTTACTATTTATAGCCTATTTATTTTCATTTTGTTCTATTCTATGTTATATTCCACCGTGATTTCGTGTCGCACGTTAGCGGCTGCGCCCCTCGGTCGGTTGGGCGGAAGGTGGGCTGCTATTCTGCCAAAGCATTGCATTGTGCAGTATTATGTGCTCGGCGGAATTCTCCTTCTCTTTATTATCCCCATCCTATATAGGTAGCTCCGCAGTCTGCAGTGCCCCGTGTAGAGCACTGTCAGTATCCGGAGTACAATCTTTAATTGATGAATTCATTTTTGGAAACTTTTGTGATCATGATTCACAATTATTGCAAAAAATTAATATATATATTATATATATGGACTAGCTCATCTCAAAACAATTCTTTTAAAATATACTTCAACTTAAGAACAAATAAATTATAGATGTAAAACAATATTAGAAAATTATGGCTAGCCTGAAATGTGATGTAGAGCTGGTAGTTGGCTGTTTCGGAGTGAGTGAACAATAGAGAGTTGTTCACTTAACGAAACAAGTGAACAGGAACACTCACTCAGGCTTCGTAAAATGCACAAAAATTATTTTTACCCCATAATAAATAACATCAAAGTAAAAAATAATTTTTTTCCAGGGCTGTAAACCCGGAATTCCGGCTTTTCTTTTACTGTGAACCGAACCTCTTGTGAAAAAAATAGCCAAAACTTTCGGTTCGGTTCATCAAAAGTCTTAATGAAGCGTTAGTTAAGTTTATTTTGATCAAAAAAGAAAATAGACCAAAAATTACTCGAAGAAGTTCCTTTAAAAAATTGAATTTAAAAATAAATTTACTCGTATGTTCAAATAATCAAAAATCCAGAATTTTTGAATATTTTTTTTATATTTTTAATAAATTATTTGCTTTCTATCAAAATTTGGTTAAACTTGGGATGAAACTAGGTTTGAACCAAAACCTTTGCACAGAAACCTTGAATTTCAAATTTCTGAACCCTAACCATTGGTTAATTTTGGTTCGAACCCGCGAACCGGTGCTCCGCAAATATTATTTAGGTTTGCAGTCCTGTTATTTTCAGACATGAAAATGAAATATTTTACATATGGGAAAAATAATTTGTTTTATGCATTTTTGAAACGATTGTTTTTTACAGACATGTCAATAATTTGAGCTGCCTTCTCGACGCCTGTAAAGAACAGTCGTGTCAAAAATGCTCGTGTTAGTTGCATTGAAAATATAAAATATAAAAATTGTTTTTTACAGGCATGTCAATAATTTGAGCTGCCTTCTTGACGTCTGTAAAAACCAGTCGTGTCAAAAATGCTCGTGTTAGTTACATAAAAAATAAAATTTTTTCCATATGTAAAATATTTTTTTTTTCATGTCTGAAAATAATTATTTTTTACAGTTTATATATTTTACTTTGTGTTATTATCGTGCGTGTAAAGAAAAATGTGTGTGTTATTTTACGAACCCGGGTTCCTCTTCAATTGTTCTTGGTTGTTCCGAAACCGTCGGGCTAAATGGAGTCTGATTGAAAGAAATCTGGTTCTTAGCCATTGCAATTGCCTTCAAAATCGAAAGAAGAAATTTATTTGTGCAAAATAGTAACCATTATTGCTTATGAAGCTTCCTAATCAATCTCCATGGTCCTCATATTTGGTTCTTAATTAAAAGTTAAATGCAATTCCCCGCAAATAGCGCGCTTTCATTTCCCTAGTCCCAGCTCCATTTCCTCTCACTCTTTCCTGCATTTAGCCATCTCGCTTGCTCTTTAAGGGTTTTTGCGTAGGTGTGCAATGTGTGTGTTTTTTTGTTTTTTGGTGGGTCAGAGGACGGCGCATTTGTGTGTGGATGCGACTGAGGTTTTTGCGGTTGGCTGGCTGGTTTGGTTTCTGGTTCTGCAACAACAATGTCGCTTCTGTGTGGGTGTTTAATTATATGTATGTAGGAGGGATGTCTGCCAACAACAAAGCGGAAAGTGGAAAGTGTATTAAACTGTCAGACAAACAGACAAAAAAATGACAAAAAAAAACCGTTGACCAGATCGATAAACTTATCAAATGCCACCTTCCTCCCTCCTGGCCCAGGCTCACAGTCGCACTGTCCAGTGTCATAAATAGTGCAAATATATACACATATATGTTGCTGTTTGGTCAAGCCCACAATGTTGCCACTGCTGCCACAATGGTTAATGGTTAATGGTGAATGGCCAGCGGGCGGAAGACAGGTTGCAACATTTTTATGTCCATTTTAAGTTGTAAACTTTTGCCAAAGCGCGAGCCCAAATCGCCTGTGCGCGTCATTAATGGCAGGGATAAACCAAATTTATGTCAAGAGTTCAAACAAATTGCACCGCAAAGTCAAACACTCGATGGGGGAGAGAGAGCAAAAGTAGACGAAAGTGGAAATACCCTTTGAAGAGGAATTGTTTGAAATTATGTAGATACTTTTCATTCATAATATTTGAAAATATATTCGAACTGGTTGGAACCAGCTTGAAGCTTGCTTCAAATTAAATGCCCTTATAGCACAATTGTTTTTGTAAACCACCGAGACATTAGCATTAAGATAGGTTAGTAAAACGTTTAACACGTTGGGGTATGTCTATTTATAATAAATCTTAATCTAGGCACACATACACACATCATACGTCATTTAGTTAGGGTTGCTTCATCTCTTTCTAGTGGTTGTTGTTGTTTAACAAATGATTTTCTTCATACTTTAATACTTAATACTTTTGATTGAAGCACCAAAATTGTCACTTGATTTTGTTTTCAAATGTGAAACAGAGGTCACTAGGTCACTACTAGCCATTTTAGAACCAATTGGCCTATTCCCAAAAAAAAGTTTGGACTTTTATTGATAAAAGCTTCATACAACTCTTTCATGTGTGACCACGTTTGATATCGATTAACGATTAATCAAAAACTTACCTCGGCAGAAAAATGGAATTAACTCGTGAACATTTTCGTGCAATCATTTTTCACAACTTTCGACGTGGATTATCACGACAAGAGTGCAAGGATGAACTTAAATCTTTGAATGGCGATGAAGCACCATCCTATAGCACTATGACGCTCGCTCGAAGACGAAGGTCGTAAAGGTCGTCCAAAAACAGTCGTTGTGCCAGAAAACATTAATGCCGTGCATGAACTGATAATCTAAGATCGTCTTATGACATACCATGAGATAGAGGCATCCTTGGGCATTTCTTCCACGAGCATGCATTCGATATTGCATGAACACCTGGGCGTAAAAAAGGTTTGTTCTCGTTGAATCCCGCACAATTTGACGACAATCGCTCAAAAAAAGGCTCGTGTGGATTGGTGCAAAGAAATTTTGAAAAAAATATAATCGCGGTGTTTCAACAGACGTTTATAAGATCGTCACAGGTGACGAATCATGGATCTATGCTTATGAGCCCGAAACTCTTCGAAGAAAAGCCAAATCCAACGAAAGTCGTTCGTGGAAGAAGCACTTCGAAGCAAATGGTCGCCTGTTTTTCTTCGGTAAAACTGGTCATGTGGCGACTGTTCCGCTTGAGCAACGAAGGACGGGCAATTCTGAGTGATACACCACAATTTGTTTACCTCAAGTCTTCGGAGAAATTCGAAAGACGAACAAGAGAAGACAGATCATTGTGCACCAGCGCCTTTTTGACCGCCCAAAATGTCGAATTGATGGGTCATCCGCCATACAGCCCTTATTTGGCACCCAATGACTTCTTTTTATTCCCGCACATCAAGAGAAAAATGTGTAGTCAACGATTTTCGTCGTCAGTAGATGCTGTTGAAGAGTTCAAAAACCATGTTTTGGAGGTGTCTCAATCGAAGTGGAAAAAGTGCTTCGACAATTGGTTTGAGCGCATGCAAAAGTGTTTAAATCTTGCTGGAGAATACTTTGAAAAACAATAAAACCCTTTTTTGATCATAAATATGCGCGTTTTCATTTTTAGGCCAGAAATATATATATAGCAACCTACGTATAATATTATTTACACTCGGAGGAACAAAGTTTTTCCAAAAAAAAAAAAAAACAAATGTCATCACCATAACGATCGGCTTTCATTATATTTTGAGGAAACTCCGCTAGTAACTATCTTCGCGATTACCTCGTTTAATTTTTAAGATCAAGCTGTTATTTTTCGATTGCAACTTGGGTATTGTATATATTTAATATGTCAAGAGCCTCCAGTGTTTTTATACTCTGTACCAAAGGTACACAGAGTATATTGGGTTTGTGCAAATGTATGTAACAGCCAGAAGGAGGCATCTCCGATCCTATAAAGTGTATATATTCTTGATCAGCATTAACAGCCGAGTCGATATAGCCCTTTCCGTCCGTCTGTCCGTTTGAACGAAGAGATCTCAGAGATGGTAAGAGCTAGAGGTTTGAAGTGTATGGAACATATAATTCTTATACCTGCAGGCAGATCAAGTTTATTTTTATTTTTTGCCACGCCCCCTGCCTCCCCCGCAAATTAAAAAAAACGAAATAACTCCCAAAATTTTCAAGATAGATAGTTCGAACATTCTATACATATATTCTACTTCTTATTATGAATCGACCCGCCATACATCGTTTTTCGATCAGATGAACGATATTAGAGCTATACGTAAAAGAAAATAAAAACAAACGACAACAACAACACTGCAGCGATTGGTAGAACTTACGAGAAAGAGAGAGCGAGAGGGCAATAGCTAACTGGTAATTTCCCAATTGGACGGCAGGATCTAATAGGACTGCGCCGCTCTCAGTTTCCCCCCGCCTTCTTTCCCATACATATTTGTGTAAGTAGGCAAAGACCAAGTATGAGAGGAGCGATGCAATTAAGATGGCCTGCGGTCAGAAATCACGCATGATTCCCGCGTGACTAATATAGATACGTTTATATTAATAGGAAATTATACACAAATTTTATAATTTTACGAGTTATGTACTAGGGTAATTCTACTCATCATTACTTATATCGTTTTTCAACCAGATGAACGATAGTCGAAAGAGTTGCCACCCCCAGATTTTGAAAAAACCTCACACATTAAAGTTATTAGTTACTTACAAACAGGTACAGAGTATATTACAGTCGGGCTTGACCGACTTTCTTACTTGTTTTATTTAGCATAGCGCTAAGTCAGGCCTAAATACCCTTTCTGTCATTCTCATGATGCTTATTAATAAATTTTTTAAGTCAAAGAATGACAATGACAATTTGGAATAGCCCAAAATGTACTAAATGATCCCGAAACGGTCTAAAATCAAGTATTTCGGGATTAAAAAAAGTTTATAATCAGAAAACAAATTTAAAATGAGTATTTTGTTCTAAGATTTGGAAATTCCGAATTTCGTCAGTTGTTAAGAACGTTCGTACTTAAAATTTTCTTATTAAAGTACGGAAATGATGTTTTCTGAAACAGTCCATAAGTGATATTTATTCTGCGCTAGTTTTGTGGTTCCTTAAATTTCCACCATGTACCATGTTAAGTGTCATTTTTCCCACATATTTAATGGATTTTTTTGTGGAAAAAGTTTTAAATTGGAACCGAGTCGATTTATTAGGTATTTTTCCCAAAAACCGTGAATATTGTTTAAGGGTCCAGTATTCTAATAATTTTCCCAAACTTCATCTAAGCCTGGTGTCAAGTTAATCGCAAGAACTCGTGTACCTTTTTGTCAACAGCGAGGGTCAGCGGGAAGTGTATTTTTGTGGGCGTGTTTTTGAAAATTGATTCGGTAGCCGTGTAGTTGGTGGTCGGTTTTGAGGGTCATAAATTAACAAATGACTTTTAGGAGGGCACCCATTCACAACAGTTTCGCTAAAAAAAAAATCATCATACTGACCGTTTTCTTTCCACTTGCAGGGAAAAGCTTTACGCTGACCATAACAGTTGCAACGAGTCCACCGCAGGTGGCTACCTATGCCAAAGCCATCAAAGTCACCGTCGACGGTCCCCGTGAGCCACGCTCCAAGACAAGTGAGTATTACACACACACACACACACACACATAGAAAGATAAGTAGTTGTTTAGGCAATTAGCCATTAGCACTGGGCAAAACAAAAGCCAAAGGTATTCTCTCAGTTGCACCACCCGTGGCGTTTTGGGTTGCACGGCATATGGTTTTGCGGGTGTCGGTGAGGCGCAACACTTATTCCCCGCATTAAACAAGTGTCTAATCAATGTTAAATAGTTAAGCCGATCTGGCCAATTGAGTACAACAATAATCCTCCTCATAATCCGTACAAAACACCAGAAGGCTGAAGTGTTGTGCATTGTGCCCAAGGATCGTATGACATCTGAGATGGCGGCCATTTTGTTTGGAGCAGCCGGTTTCGTTTGGAATTGGAACTGCACACATCAGAAGCGTCAGCTTCTTACGGTTTCTGAATATTTTGCGGTTTTGAAAGAAAAAACAGGCAAAAAGGCAGCAGCAGCAGCAGCGTCTGAGTGCGAGTATTGAGTGTTATTCGTTCGTGTAATGCATATTCGTTTACGAATATGAATTAATTTTTTGTTGTTGTTGTTGTTTGTTTTTAATGCATTTATATGTCTTCACTATATAAGTGAGGCGAGTGTGTAGGGTAGATAGCCTTGAATTTGTGTCACTCAACTGCTGCCCTGGTCTGGCTGGGGGGATCCTTGACAAAAAAGTTCATAAAATTTTTCAAAAATTATCAAAATGGTTTTTTGCGGATACATTTTAGTTTATAAGAGAGTGACTTTTAAGATTGCTGCCACACGAACTGTGTGAGTGCTACCCATCAAGTTTGCGAAATGTGCTCGACTATCATTGATCTGAACGTTTCCAAACTTAGAGGATCGATAAAAAAATACTGTTTAACATATAAGTATGTATAAATGGTCCAAACAATCTATATACCAGCTTAATAAATACTTTACTAAAATCATTACTCACTCGTGATAAAATAATTGCGATATTTAAATGCGTAAGGCATTAAATTGGTTAACTACGTCAGAAGTAATTTTATCATACATAAAAGTTGTAATAACTAAATTCGTTTTAAATGACGCATCCCATGAGATTTGGGTCATTTAAAATATGTAGAGCACAAGGGATAAAATTTATTTTTAACAGACAGACGATTTAAATTTAAATTTTATATACTTGAAAGTTGCTTGTGAATTCTAATTAAATTATTATAAAATATTGCTTGAACGATTTATAATGATTTTTAGTAAACTGTTTCTATTAAAATTGTGCAAAAAACGCTTAGAAGGAAGCATCTCCGACCTTATAAACTATATATATTCTTGATCAGCATCAATAGCCGAAACGATATAGCCATATACGTCTGTCCGTATGTCGGAACACCTAGATCTCAGAAACTGAAAGAGATAAAGCCACATGCTTTGGAATCGCAGCTAAGGAGGGGGCTCAGCCCCTACCAAACTTCAAATTATCTAGGCTTGCTCAGTGAGATAGAGGCATCCTTGGGCATTTCTTCCACCAGCATACATTCGATATTGTATGAACACCTGGGCGTAAAAAAGTTTGTTATCGCTGGATCCCGCCCAATTTGACAAACGCTCAAAAAAAGGCTCGTGTGGATTGGTGCAAAGAAATTTTGAAAAAATATAATCGCGGTGTTTCAAAAGACGTTTATAAGATCGTGATCGAGATGAGCCCGAAACAAAACAGCAATCGACCGTGTGGGTCTTCGAAGACGAGCCAAATCCAACGAAAGTCGTTCGTGGAAGAAGCACTTCGAAGTAAATGGTCGCCTGTTTCTTTGGTTAAACTGGTCATGTGGCGACCGTTCCGCTTGAGCAACGTAGGACGGTCAATTCTGAGTGGCCTGAAGTCTTTGGAGAAATTCGAAATTCGAACAAGAGAAGACAATGCGAGCTCTCACACATTAGCTCACACTAGCGCCTTTTTGACCGCCCAAAACGTCGAATTGATGGGTCATCCGCCGTACAGCCCTGACTTGGCACCCAATGACTTCTTTTTATTCCCGCACATCAAGGGGAAAAATGCGAAAATCAACGATTTTCGTCGCCAGAAGATGCTGTTGAAGAGTTCGAAAAACCATGTTTTGGAGGTGTCTCAATCGGAGTGGAAAAAGTGCGTCGACAATTGGTTTGAGCGCATGGAAAAGTGTTTAAATCTTGCTGGAGAATACTTTGAAAAATAATAAAACCATTTTTGATCATAAATATACGCGTTTTCATTATTAGGCCAGAGATATATAAAGCAACCTACGTAATATAAAAATTTAAAACAAAATCAGCGCACCAAGGCATCTTAAAATGAGCTTTGTCAGTGAACACAAACACATTTCTCACAGAGCACGAAATTATATACAGAAAATCAATGATTTGCAAGAGCTATTCGTTTGTTAGTTTATTTTTTTTTGTCATTTTGGGCATTGCCATATGTTACGAATGACGCGTGAGCTGTCAAAAAATGTGCACTTAAAAACAAAATTGCATAAAAATAAGCCTTTAGAACATTTAACAAATGTTTTGTTTTGTTCATTAAGGGTCGATATCTCATCTTCTAGATAGCTGCTATGTGTCAGATAAACTTTCAATTTACTCTGTTATTTGTTAGATTATGTGACAGATAGCTCTATGTAGAAGATGAGAAATTGGCTCCAATTCTTTCTCCAATTCTTGCTGTGCTTACTTTCATGACAATTTGTAATTTTAGATTAATATATGTATCAAACGCTTTCGACCCCAAAAACGACCCTATGCCCATACAATTTGGGTGGTTTTTGGGGATAATATATAATAATTTCTATATATTCACTTTCTTCACTTTTATCTATATGAATATACTTTATTCTTTTTGCAGGTCCCACCGGTGGTCCACACTATCGTGCCCTTGGATTGGGCGCTCGTCCGTATATCGAAGCCTATTCCAAATCTTTTCCCGCGCTGGACAAATTACCGCATCCAGCGAAAGCGTCCGTGCCCGGCCTGGCCTCAACCACAAGCGGGAGCAGTGCCAGCGCCAACATTGTGCAATTGGGTGGCAGCAATTACTCATCGTCGAATAGTACAATAAATTCTGATTGCCAGGGCTACAAGCCGAATGCACCACAGATTCAAGGTAAGTTGCAAGAGCAGATTAACCCTTGTAATTAAGTTATTTGAGGGCATTTGTACCGCGTGCCGAGATGGCACCCGACTGCCTAAACGCTTTAATTGAGTTAATGAACTCCATTCCATTCCCCTCGCCCCCTGACGTGGTATTTTTGGCATTTTTTTTTTGTTCGTTTGTCTTTTAACATTCTGGTGATAATTTATTTATTTTCCTTAAAAATAGTTCGTTGTCGTCGTCGTTGAGTGTCTCTAACCTCGTACTCGCCCGAAAGTGAGGAAATGGTGAAAATTTTAATTCAAATAAATTAATATTTATTATGGAATGATAAATATTTAGAAGAAGAAATAAAACAGGTCTACTTAATTGAGCAAGCTAAGAGAGGCTCGTCTAAATTTCTATGATTTCGTTGACCCACTAGTTTCAAGCAGTTTTGACCACCCAAATAAAACAAAAATAAATAAATAAATACCTGAAAATAAACAATACTAATCAAAACAATTATCTTCGGGTAACTAAAAGTTCTTTTGTCAACACAACAAATTTTGGAATTTTGCAAAAAAAAATTCTCCTTTTTTTTCATGAATAGAATGAGTATATTCAGTGCTTTCTCAAGCAAGAACCTTGCTCCACTAAAATGGCAATATCTTCTAAACTATTTCGAATTTTTAAAAATGGCTTGAAGGGGATGAAAGAGGAATGCCTCAGCTGTAATAATAATGCAAAACAAAAAATATAAAAAATTTTTTTTTTCAAAGTTAAATGATCTCCCATTCAAAGCTTCCTCAAGCTAGAGCCTGGCTT
This sequence comes from Lordiphosa mommai, assembly GCA_018904225.1. Lineage (NCBI taxonomy): Eukaryota > Metazoa > Arthropoda > Insecta > Diptera > Drosophilidae > Lordiphosa > Lordiphosa mommai. The sequence continues at coordinate 249,637 of JAEIFT010000261.1, read as the reverse complement.
CACTAAAATGTCAATATCTTCTAAACTATTCAGAATTTTTGAAAATGGTTTGAAGGGGATGAACGTGGAATGTCCAAGATATAATAATAATGCAAAACAAAAAAAACGAAAAATTATTTTTTTTTCAAGTCAAATGACTTCCTGTTCAGAGCTTTCTCAAGCAAGAACCTTGCTCCACTCAAATAGCAATATCTCCTAAACTATATCGATTTTTTTAAAATTGTTTAAAGGGGATGAAAGGGAAATGTCCTAGCTATAATAATAATGCAAAACAAAAAATTTAAAAAATATTTTTTTTTTCAAAGGTAAATGACCTATTCAGAGGTTCCTCAATCAAGAACCTTACTCCACTAAAATGGCAATATCTCCTAAACTATATCGAATTTTTGAAAATGGTTTGAAGGGGATGAAAGTGCAATGCCCAAGCTACAATAATAATGCAAAACAAAAAATCCAAAAAAATTATTTTTTTCAAAGGTAAATGACCTCCTATTCAGAGCTTTCTCAGGCAAGAATCTTGCTCCACTAAAATGGCAATAACTTCTAAACTATTTGGAATTTTTAAAAATGGTTTGAAAGGGATGAAAGTGGAATGCCCAAGCTATAATAATAATGTAAAACAAAAAAATCAAAAAAATATTTTTTTTCCTATTCTGAGCTTCCTCAAGCAAAAACCTTGCTCCACTAAAATGGCAATATCTTCTAAACTATTTCGAATTTTTGAAAATGGTTTAAAGGGGATAAAAGTGGAATGCTCAAGCTATAATAATAATGCAAAACAAAAAAAATAAAAAGCAAAATTTTTTTCCAAAGGTAGAAGAATTCTTGATTAGGACAAAGAGCTGAGTCGATTGAGCTTAGTCCGTCCGTCTGTCTAGTCTCTCAGTTGTAAAGCTGTCGAGATGAACTTGTGTCTTCTTTTCCTAGAAACTACCATCAGTAAGACCAGATCTAAACGTGACGCATTTGTTACCAAGTTTCCACAATTCTATCCTTGACGAATAGAAAAAATAAAATAAGTTTAAAAATCTTGGACTTCATTCCGGAATAGAGACAAAAAGTGTCTAGTGGAGCTTTTAGAAAGCAAAGCTTAAGCTCTAGTACTTTTGCAGAGAGTTGGAACTGTTTGATTTAACTTTGCAAATGTCAAAATCAAATCAAATGAAAAACTGTCCACTTTTTGCCTACTTTTGACTTGGAATATTAAATGAAAAACTGTCAAAGCATTGCCTGCTTATAAACCTTCTATATAGTATTTTGTGGTTTGATTTAACTTTGCCTGAGACTGCCTGAGATTTATAAGCCATCAGCTCAAGCAGCAGTCAGAGCAATGCAAAATAGTCAGACAAAGTTTTTAGATACTGGAAAATTTACACATTTTTCTGGCTTGAATAAATATCTGCGGTATGTAAGAGTTTGTAAGCTCAGCTTTTTCACTTGCGTTAAAGTTTTTTTATACCCTCTGCAAAAGGAAATAAATTATATTAAATGTAGAAATAGATCTCAACCCTAATTCCCTGACTTATCATCAATTATGATTAGTCTCATTTACCAGTTTTAGGCCGCCCCCGCACAGAATTAGTTGACTCTTCAATCCGAATTTCTGGGAATTTTGCAATGCTTTCCAAGACTTTATTTTGTATTTTGTTTTGTGTAAATTAACAGCTTAAGCGCCACATTTAAATATTTATGACTTGATGGCTCTCAAGTCTCTCGCGTTGCTTCGATTTCGATTTCTCGCTTCAATGTTTGGGGCATTTCCGGTTTCGAAAACTCAACAAGCGTACAAAACAAAACAAAATACAAAAAAAAAACACCTTAAGCCAAATCACATTGCATTTGTTGGATAATTGAGAGACGACAACGATGTGTCATTTTATTGACAATTTATTTATGTACGTGTGAGTGTATGCGGATTTTTCGGCCAGTCTCGTTGGGGGTAAAGTAACAAATACAAAATAAACATTAATAAATTAATTAGCATAAGGCAACGTTTTTTTTTATACATTTTTTTTTCTTTTTAGTCTCTCTATATCAGATTCGTCTAGTTCCAAACTGGCCACTGAGTCATGGTCAATTCGCTTGTGAGTCAACCAAAGCCTACGACCAGTTTAAAACATTTCGATTTCGTTTTCAAAACTTTTTTACAGAAAGAAATTAGCAACAATTAGGAATTGCATAAAAAAATTTCCATTCCGATTTACATGATACATTGAGGTAACAGGAAATACTAAAAGGGGGATTGGAATTAATTACGTTTTGTGATTAAAATTTTAGTTAAAGATAAAAGTACATATTTCATACTTAGCTCGTAAATATACCTTTAACTTTCTGAAAAAAAGAACACAAATTCTCAAAACTATTATCATTCATTTTGCACTTATAACATTAAAAATTTTCTATAACATTCAAGTATAAAGAACAAAAATTCGAAAATCAAGGTAAAAAAATATAGAGAATTTCACATTCAGTTCAAGAATTTTCATTCTTTCTCTTAACATCGAAAATTCTTGTTTCAGGTATGATAATATTAATTATTTTCTTGAGTGTTTTTACAAAAAACTTTGATTTTAGATTTTTTTTACTAATTCTAGAATGTTTAAGAATTTTTTTATATCACATTCTAGTATCAAGAACAAAAAATTTATAAATCAAAGTTTTTCGTAAAAAAAGTAGAGAATTTCATATTCAGTTTAAGAATTTGCATTCTTACATTTAACATTGAAAATTCTTGATTCAAGTATAAAATTCTCAATTATTTCCTTGAGTGTTCTGACAAAAAACTTTGATTTAAGAATTTTTGTTCCTAATTCTAGAATGTTAAAAAATCTATTTATATAACATTCTAGTATCAAGAACAAAAAATTTAAAAATCAAAGTTTTTCGTTAAAAAAAGTCGAGAATTTCATATTCAGTTCAATAATTTTCATTCTTACTTTTAACATCGAAAATTCTTGATTCAAGTATAAAATTCTCAATAATTTTCCTGAGTGTATATACAAGAAACTTTGATTGTAGAATTTTTGTGCCTAATTCTAGAATGATTATTCTTATTTCTAGAATGTTAAAAAAAAATTTATATAACATTCTAGTATAAAGAACAAAAAATCGAAAATCAAAGTTTTTCGTAAAAAAAAAATAGAGAATTTCATATTTAGATCAAGAATTTTCATTCTTAGTTTTTACATTGAAAATTCTTGTTTCAACTATGATAATCTCTTTTTTTTCTTGAGTGTTCTTACGAAAAATTTTGATTTTAAGAATTTGTGTTCCTAATTCTAGAATGTTGATTCTTATTTCTAGAATATTAAAGATTTTTTGATCTTATAAGTAGGGTAAGAATGAATTTTGTACTTCAATCAAGAATTTCCGGTGTCAAAAGTTCTTGCATTAAGTAGGAAATGCTCTTTGCAAAAGCTTGTTTTCAATTCCTTATTCTTGGGTTCGGGATTGTCTTTAGAACTTTTCAGCTTAATATAATTTTGTCTTAGAACGGACTTACACGATGCCGTTTCCTTCATTAAAAGCTCTTGTTCGTAGGGATGGGCTGATGAGGTGACGCTAGCTTGAATATATTTCCTCACAATTTGGGGTACATTTGTACCCCGTTTGTATGAATGTGAACTTTATTTACTTTATGAATGCCAGAATTTGCATTTCAAGAGCAAATAAGTCTTCATTCAAGACTATTCCAAGCTTAAAGTAAGCTTTAAAATGTACTTTAAATATCCCAGAGCGATCTGAATCAAGTATTTTAATTCAAGTGCTTAAAAGTAATTTCTTGATTTAAGTCCCAAATACTTGCTACTTTTCAATTCCTAATCCCTACCTTCTTAACCATTATCCACCCATTGCCCGCCTCCTCTTGCCCCTTTCCACACACACACCGCACGCACTTTTGTCCGCGCACCGCCTTAATGAAAGGTAAACCAAATTGCAAGTTGCATGTAGCAACTTTTCACCCGGCACTTATCACATTTTAATGTTTCAATTAAGGCGCAAATTGCGTTGCAACAGCAACAACAATAAAAAAAAAACTAACTAACTAAGCAATGAAGCGAAACGCCACAGGATGAAAGCAGCCAACGGCGGAATGGTTGAGGTTGAGGGGCGAAATGCTTGAGGTCAAACCGTATAATTTGCAGCGGGCACGTGGAATTATGTGCATACCCACAACGAGAGAGAGTGAGAGGAGGGAGTCAAGTCCAGACCCAAGACCAAGGCGGTCATCAGCCAATCATGTTTGACTTTAATTACGGACCACGTTGCGTATACGCAATGAAAATTACTCAAACGGAAGCTATGGGAAATTTTAATGCAAAATTAATTGAAAAGGAAAATTATCCACGAATGGCAACGGTTTTAAAGGCAAATCCTTTGGTAAAAATGGGTTTGAGAAACTGCTCATTTTCTCCTTTTTGTTTTTCAGTGTCAAAGTAAAAAACTTGTTTTTTTCGGTATATTTTTTAAACGAATTTTTGACTTAAAAAACTAAGGAAAATTAAAAAAAAAACTATAAAATAATGTTTTGCATTATTATTACAGCTTGGACATTCCCCTGTCATCCCTTCAAACCATTTTCAAAAATTCGAAATAGTTTAGGAGATATTGCCATTTTAGTTGAGCAAGGTTCTTGCTTGAGGAAGCTCTGAATAGGAGGTCTTTACCTTTAAAAAAAAAAATTTGTTGGATTTTTTTTATTTACATTTTTTTTTTCAAAGGTATAAGACCTCTTCTTCAGGTTGTATTGAGTGCTTCCTTAAACAAGAACTTTGCTCCACTAAAATGGTAATATCTCCTAAACTACTTCGAATTTTTGAAAATGGTTTGAAGTGGATAAGAGAGGAATGCCCGAACTATAATAATGCAAAACAAAAAAATCGAAAAAATATTTTTTTCAAAGGTAAATGACCTCCTCAAGCAAGAACCTTGCTCCACTAAAATGGCAATATCTTCTAAACTATTTCGAATTTTTGTAAATGGGTTTGAAGGGGATGAAAGGGGAATGTCCAAGCTTTAATAATCAGGCAAAACAAAAAAAATCGAAAAAAAAGTGTTCAAAGGTAGAAGACCCCTTTAAGCAAATTGTTGTGCAGTGCTTGCAAAACTGTAATCTAATTATATTTTTTTGGCAACACCTGTGTAAGTGTTTGTGTGTGGAACCTTTTCAAAAATAAAACATGCAGTCGAGCACTCACTCACTCACTTACCTCCTCAAATTGGCCTCACACTTTTGGTTGCCACATTTTTTTGGTAGTTCGTGTTTCGCATTCATTTAAATTGCAGGCAACAAAAGCCTTTAGAATATATGTATGTGTGTGTGTGTAAATGGGTACCTAACATAGGCCTACATACGAACACATATTTTTATTTTTTTGTTGCTGCTGCCACAAATCAATCCAAATGCGGTTGCGCAGCTGTTGCAGCCACAGAACAACACTCAAGATGCAAGATGCCAAGTTGGGGGGTGGTGCAGGGGGGAGGGGGGGCACTGCCACAACAATGTTCCACATTTTGAAATGAAATCTTTTTGGCCCATAAAACGCCAACTGTGGCCAACCCCAAAAACAACTAACTAACCGCAAACTCACTTCCGTTTCGTGTGCTTACAACATGAACTGCCGAACTGACAAACTGCCGCCATTTTGCAAGTCCAAAAAAAATGGACACAAGAGGCACTTTAATTAAAATTACTTTGGGTTTCTTTTCGCCTCTTCTTTTACATCTAATGAGGCCCCCAAAAAAAAAAAAACATGGCGTCAATGGGGCCCAGCCAGTGTGTGTGTGAGAACAAGGCACAACTTTCCTTTCCTTTCCCACTCTCTGCGGTTTGCGCATCGGCGTCTTTTTTTGCCTCTTGCGCTTGATTGCACGCCGAGCGGATATGGGATATGACCAGGCCCAGTGCAAAATCGAAGATATCCGGCCCAAAGGGCCAGCTGCAAAAATGCAAAAATGCAACAACTTTGGGCTGAGAAAAAAACCCAAACCAAGGAATGTAAAAATGTTAATTGACTTTACAGAGGGCAACAGCTGAATGGTGGGATTTTACAAGGGAAAATCTAAAGATATGCGATTTTGTGCTTTAAGCTTTGAAGACAAGAATCCGAAATAGACAAAAAAGCAGGGTTTGTAAAATGCACTTAAATGATTTTCACATCAGTGTAAAAAATAATTATTTTCAGACAAATTTTACATATGGAAAAAATTATTTTTTACATGTAACTAACTCGAGCATTTTTGACATAATTGTTTTTTACAGGCATGTCAATAATTTGAGCTGCCTTCTTGACGCCTATAAAGAACAGTCGTGTCAAAAATGCTCGTGTTAGTTACATGAAAAATATATAATAAATAAAAATTGGTTTTTTTACAGGCATGTCAATAATTTGAGCTGCCTGTAACGATCAGTCGTATCAAAAATGCTCGTGTTAGTTACATGAAAAATATAAAATATAAAAATTGTTTTTTACAGGCATGTCAATAATTTGAGCTGCCTGTAAAAAACAGTCGTGTCAAAAATGCTCGTGTTAGTTACACGAAAATTATAAAATATAAAAACTGTTTTTTACAGGCATGTCAATAATTTCAGTTGCCTTCTTGACGCCTGTAAAGAACAGTCGTGTCAAAAATGCTCGTGTTAGTTACATGAAAAATATGAAATATAAAAATTGTTTTTTACAGGCTTGTCAATAATTTGAGCTGCCTGTAAAGAACAGTCGTGTCAAAAATGCTCGTGTTAGTTACATGAAAAATATAAAATATAAAAATTGTTTTTTACAGGCATGTCAATAATTTGAGCTGCCTTCTTGTTGACGCCTGTAAAGAACAGTCGTGTCAAAAATGCTCGTGTTAGTTACATAAAAAATATAAAATATAAAAATTGTTTTTTACGGGCATGTCAATAATTTGAGCTGCCTGTAAAGATCAGTCGTGTCAAAAATGCTCGTGTTAGTTACATGAAAAATATAAAATATAAAAATTATTTTTTACAGGCATGTCAATAATTTCAGTTGCCTTCTTGACGCCTGTAAAAAACAGTCGTGTCAAAAATGCTCGGTTTAGTTACATGAAAAATATAAAAATGGTTTTTTACAGGCATGTCAATAATTTGAGCTGCCTTCTTGACGCCTGTAAAGAACAGTCGTGTCAAAAATGCTCGTGTTAGTTACATGAAAAATATAAAATATGAAAATTGTTTTTTACAGGCATGTCAATAATTTGAGCTGCCTTCTTGTGGACGCCTCTAAAGAACAGTCGTGTCAAAAATGCACGTGTTAGTTACATGAAAAATATAATTTTTTTCATATGTAAAATTTGTGTATTTTCATGTCTGAAAATAATTATTTTTTACAGCTTGTATAGTTTACTTAGTGTTAATTTCTTGCGTGTAAAGAAAAATGTATGTTATTTTACGAACCCTGCAAAAAAGTTATAGAGCAACGCAAAGCGGATCTGACCTACTTCGTTGAACGCTAGTCAGCGACTGATTTTTTACTCTCTTGGCGTAGGGCTCGAAATGCGTTCGGCATGAAGAACAAACTCTGCTTTAAGCCAAGTTGTGTTTCTGGTTTCTTGAATCCCTTGAACCGGATCTTCTAAATTTTTATTATTCCGAAAATGTTTAGGCTTAAAAAAAAAACGTTTGTCACCTTTTTAAGATTTTATAAAAATTTCTGAATATTAATTTTCACCTTTATTTTAAATATTATTTGAAATTGATGCTTTAATATTTTCTGTCAATTTTCTTAATTAGTTGAGATTCTTGCTTTTTCACTTGCCAGGCAGGTGGAAATGTTTTCTAATAAATTTGATTAATTAAGCAAACATTTTTGGCGCTGCCTTTTTCTTTCTTGGCATTCCCTGCTCTTTGTCGTTGTCGTCCTGTTCCTGGACTTGATAATTAATCAAAATATGCGCCCGCCAAAGGATGTCCCGCTGCGTTGCCTTGGAATTTTCTTACAAAACAAAATTTTGTTAACCCATTGGCATGCCGAGGGGTGGGATGGGACACACACACACATGTGAAATTATATTTCAATTATCCCTGCTGCCACGCCCCCTTTTTATGCTGTTGACAAGCGGGTTAATTGGCCTCCAGCTAAGACTAATTCCCCCCACCAACAAAAAAATATTTGTATTTTTTTTTTAAATAAATAAATTTTCCACATATTTTCCAGAAACGGATCTGATAGGAGCCGCCGAATGGACGGGTTCCAGCAGCTCTGGCCCCAATGTTTCATATACGGTGGGCATGGGTGTGCCCTATCCCCATCATCCACATGTCCATCACCTGCAACATCAGATGGCTATGCCGGCCATGCCGCCACTGCCCCAACCGCCGGCGGCTGCTCCCGTGCCTGTGGGCAATGCCAGCGGCATGGCCTGGGGTGGCTATGAGACGGGCTATGAATCGACTCATCTGCCCACCGTATTGCCGGATATACATGGTCATGGCTTTGGCACAGATCCTTACCAAACGGCCTCGGTGGGCGGCTATGGAGCCGGCGGCTCTAAGTCCGAACTGGAGACACTGAATGCGGGAGGTTATGGTTCCGCCGGGGGTTACAATCAGGCCGCCTGGTCGAATGGCTATAATAACTATCAGTATGGTCAGTGCACCACCTCGGCTCAGTATGGTGCCACTGCCGCCGCTGCAGCTCCCTCACATCCACCTTCAGTGGTTCTCTATCCCCAGCTGTACTCCACGGTCAATCAGAATCAGATTCATCTGCATTTACACAGCACCGAGAAGCTGGAACAGTATTTGGGTGCCACGGATCATCAGCAGCTGACCATTAGCTCATTGACGGGCAACAGATCCAGCATAGAAATTGGCCTGGGCGCAGGTGCTGCCGGCTCAGGCGGCGGCGGCGGCGGTGTGGACAGCCAACAGTCCTCGGAGGCCACAAACCAAATATACCATCAGGAGGTGCAGCAGCAGCAGCAGGAGGTGGGCGATCCACCGCGAGCGGAAGAAGATGGCACGCAGGTGTGGCGACCCTATTGACACAATCTCAACACGCTGCCCAGTCGGCGAGCCTATCTACATATAGAACTGAACTGAGTCCCGGGCGTTAAGTGTACATTTTCCGTGAATATGTAAATAGTCGTATAAATATTAACCATATGTGTGTGTACTATATGTATCTATATCTCTCTATATATAAATACAACAACAACCATTTTTTTTGCTAGCCCTAAGCCTAACTGAAAGGATACTCGAGATATTCGTCATGAAGCCGCACAATATTTTTTTTTTTTTTTTTTTTTGTTGACCAGCGTTAAAAACAAAAACAAAAGCATAAAGACTATAAATAAAGTTATCGTATTTATTTACAATTTTTCACAAGGTATTTTTCTTCAAATAAAAATCACATCAAATTTCCAGCATCCCAACTCGAACCGCCTGGTTTGGATGACTATATCTTATATGGTCGTAAAATAGGTCTTAATAAGAAAAACCTATTTTGTTTTTAATTCTAGCATTCACTTTGATATATGCTCTCGAACAGTTCTACAACATTTGGCAAAAAGTACGGAGTACAATATCTTAAGCTGGCGAACTAAATTTGTATCTCTTCTGAGTTCAGGCCTTTATTGTAAAATAAAAAATCAGAAAATATTTTTATCAAAGTTTTTTTTTCAATTTTTATTTTAGAAATTTATCACCATATCAGACAATTTATTTCTTAAAGTATGAGGGTGGTTCTGGCGATTCAATTGGGGGAATTGCTGCTTTATCTTTAGCTTCAGTGCAGGCGTATCTCGGTCAACCACAGGAATGCGCCAGATTCGTAAGAAATCATTTAAGGAGAAAGCGATACGAATAAATATCAGTAAACAATTTTATTAAAAATATTTTGTTTTCATTTTATTTATTTTTGGACACGTAGTGGTACATTTTATGAGATTTTTTTTTTTTTTAATTTCTGGGAACATGTATCCAGATGGTGCTCCATAAGTTGCATGATAGCGAGTCCGCCCCCTTTCATGTGATCACACCGATGTTTTGCGATGCCTTGTCTGTAAGTAATCAATAGGAATTGTTATACCCGTTACTCGTAGAGTAAAAAGGGTATACTAAGTTCGTGCAAATGTATGTAACAGGCAGAAGGAAGCATTTCCGACCCCATAAAGTATATATATTCTTGATCAGCATCAATAGCCGAGTCGATATAGACATGTCCGTCTGACCGTCTGTCCGTCTGTCTGTATGAACACCTAGATCTTAGAGACTATAAGAGCAAGAGCTACCATTTTTTCAGGGTAGACTTGTTTTGTCTGCACGCAGATCAAGTTTGTTTCAAATTTTTGCCACGCCCCCTCCCGCCCCCGAAATATGAAAAAAACCTCATTTCTTCCACAATTTTGAAAATAGATTGTTCGAACCTTCTAGAAATATATTTTAATCGTCATTACTTACATTTTACGATCAGATGAACGATAGTAGAGATGCCACCCCCGCAATTTGGGCAAGTTGTGATCTAATAAAATATTCTTAAATAAACCTTACCCTGAGTAACGGGTATATCGAAGTCGAGCAGTGCCGACCTTAACTTACGTCCTCGTTTAAACTAGATTTTGATGTTTTCACTTAAAGAATTCTGAAGCGATCTTATCAAATTATAATCTATAGGTGCAAAATCGGGGCTATATGGTGGATGTGTGAAGTGATCGTAGTAGCTTGATAGATTGATATAATCATCGATTTATTGATTGATAGATTGATAGATAGATAGATAGATAGATTGAAAGATAGATAGATTGATAGACTGATAGATTGATAGATTGATAAATTGATAGATTAATAGATTGATAGATTGATAGATTGATAGATTGATAGATTGATAGATTGATAGATTGATAGATTGATAGATTGATAGATTGATAGATTGATAGATTGATAGATTGATAGATTGATAGATTGATAGATTGATAGATTGATAGATTGATAGATTGATAGAGTGATAGATTGATAGATTGATAAATTGATAAATTGATAGATTTTTAGATTGATAGATTGATAGATTGATAGTTTGATAGTTTGATAGATTGATAGATTGATAGATTGATAAATTGATAGATTGATAGATTGATAGATTGATAGATTGATAGATTGATAGATTGATAGATTGATAGATTGATAGATTGATAGATTGATAAATTGATAAATTGATAAATTGATAAATTGATAAATTGATAAATTGATAAATTGATAAATTGATAAATTTGATAAATTGATAAATTGATAAATTGATAGATTGATAAATTGATAAATTGATAAATTGATAGATTGATAGATTGATAGATTTAGATTGATAGATTGATAGATTGATGATTGATAGATTGATTAGATTGATAGATTGATAGATTGATAGATTGATAGATTGATAGATTGATAGATTGATAGATTGATAGATTGATAGATTGATAGATTGATAGATTGATAGATTGATAGATTGATAGATTGATAGATTGATAGATTGATAGATTGATAGATTGATAGATTGATAGATTGATAGATTGATAGATTGATAGATTGATAGATTGATAGATTGATAGATTGATAGATTGATAGATTGATAGATTGATAGATTGATAGATTGATAGATTGATAGATTGATAGATTGATAGATTGATAGATTGATAGATTGATAGATTGATAGATTGATAGATTGATAGATTGATAGATTGATAGATTGATAGATTGATAGATTGATAGATTGATAGATTGATAGATTGATAGATTGATAGATTGATAGATTGATAGATTGATAGATTGATAGATTGATAGATTGATAGATTGATAGATTGATAGATTGATAGATTGATAGATTGATAGATTGATAGATTGATAGATTGATAGATTGATAGATGATAGGTTGATAGATTGATAGATTGATAGATTGATAGGTTGATAGATTGATAGATTGATAGATTGATAGATTGATAGATTGATAGATTCATAGAATTATCAATTGATTGAGAGAGTTATAATCGGGTGTGAGCCGATTTTAGTAATTGCATGCCGTTATTGAGTCGGTCCTGACATCATATCATCGTACCTTTCGTAATAAGAAGCAATCTCAGTCCACGCTTGCCTAAAGGGTAGATCTGTTGACACCGCACTACATGAAGTGGTATGGAGCATCGGGGAATCACTGAATCAAAATGAGTTTGCGCTGGCGTCCTTTCTTGACATCAAGGGTGCTTTTAACAATGTCAGGACCAAGTCGATAACGGCAGCTCATACCAAAATCGGCTCTTATCCGATTATAACTCTCTGGCTAGGTATCATGCGTAGCAGCCGAGGTATAAACTAATCAGATAGTCAATCCAGAATGTTAAAAACCCTTCCGTAGTCACTTGTCCCAGGTTTAACCCACATTTGAGTGAGTTAAGGCTGCAAACCACTGAAATTCTACAGAAGGCGAGGTCCGAACCTTCAACCAGCAATTCGATGCCCGTCCCTTTAATTTGCTCAAAATGCAATTAAATGCAAGCAACAGGATACTTAATACAAAAACTGCGTCGCAATAAAAGGTGAATAAAAGAAATTAAGGCAAAATAGATTTTGCTGACTCTTAACAGTAAACTGTCCAAATCTTTTAACAAACTGGAACACTTGACTTTAGTAGGCTTTGCCTTTTTTTTATATTCCCCCTTTTAGCTTGGCAATTTTACATCATTTTATTTCGGTCGGCCAAAGCGTCAACATCTTTTAATTTCTTATTTTATTTTAAATTCCAAAAAGTTAAACTTGTTGTTGTTGTGCTCTTTGTTTCTTGCTTTGCCAACAAAAACAAGGACGAACTTAGCTTTGGCCGAGGCGTCAAAAATCTAGTATTTCTTTTATTTTATTTTTTTTTGAAATTCCAAAAAATGTGTCTTCGCTTTTGATGATTCTCATTAAATGGACAGACCATGAAAATTTCTTTTAATTCGTACAAATCTTTTCTTTGTTATTGTAGTGCCCTTTGCTCTTATTTTTCGCAATATGCACTGGCAACCTTGACTTTGCTTCAAAATTTAAAAATTATTAAAATTATTTTTTTAATCGCTAAAAAAAATGGCCAGGTTCGGCTTTATTTTAATACACTTGAAAAATGTATATTAATTTTGCCCCGAAGTTTGTAACGAATTTATTCTGAATATTCTGTGTTTGCATAGACTTCTTTATATGTTTTTTGTCATCTCTTTGGAGTGTGCTTAGATTTAGTTAGTTCGTGCGCCTTGTCGATAATTTTATTTAAATTTAAATTATTTTTTTTTATTATTGATAAAAATCAAAATTGGTCTTCGATTCACAGAATTATATTTTAATACACTTGAAAAGTGTATATTAATTTTGCCCAGAAGTTCATATTCATTTCCGACCCCATAAACTATATATATTCTTGATCAGGACGACAAGCCGTCCGTCCGTCTGTCTGTTTCTACGCGAACTAGTTTTCGCACGAGCTGAAATTTTGCACAGAGTCTTTTTTTTACTGCACGCAACTAATATGTCGGAACCGGCCGGATCGGATGACTATATCATATAGCTGCCATTGGAACGATCGGTCGAAAAACTAGTTCTAGTGGGAAAAACTTTTTTGTTTTCTATTGCAGCGTTCCCAATCTTGGTATATATTAGTTTTATATGATTTCACATAATTTTGAAAAAATGTATCAAAATCGGATGACTATAGCATATAGCTGCCATAGGAACGATAGGTCGGAAAATAAGTTTTAGTGAGAAAAACTTTTTTATTTTCCATTGTAGCGTCACCAATCTTGGTATACATAAGTTTTAGATGATTTTACATATTTGTGGAAAATTTTATCAAAATCGGATGAATATTGCATATAGCTGCCATATAAACGGTCGGCCAAAAAACTAGTTCTAGTGGGAAAAACTTTTTTATTTTCCATCGTAGCGTCACCAATCTTAGTAGATATTAGTTTTATATGCGTCAACACAATTCTGGAAGATTTTATCAAAATCGGATGACTATAGCTTATAGATGCCATAGGACCGATAGGTCGGAAAATGTGTTTTACTAAGAAAAGTTTTTTTATGGTATCAAATTGTTATTAGTAAGGATTTAAAAATTTTAAATGTCTGATATCTATATCTATATCATATATCTATATCCTATATCTATATCCTATATATATATTTTACCGGTTAAATCAGAAGGAGTAAAGTTTTTCAAGTGTATTAAAACTTCGGCACAGTCGAAGTTAGCTTTGCCTTCTCGTTTGTCGATAATTTTATAAAGCGATGATTCGTTATCATAGAAAAAGAACTGGATCCAATCCTTTACATTCGAGCATTTGAAAAATTTCATTTAAATATATCTCGTATTTCCAAATTTCATTAAGAAATTTCCTGTGCAATTTTTTATTGCCTTTGCATTCGCGTATGCAACAGCTTCTTCATTGGCCAGAGAAAAACTGCAACAATTATGCGAAAATAATAATATTTTGTAAACCGCAAACGAAATGCAGAATTAACAGTTAATAATGCGCATATTTTTTAGATTAAAAGATGGAAAATTTGTGCAACAACAACAACAACAAAAAAAGACAGAAAATCATGAATTTTGAATGTGAAGCCCTAAAAATGCGCGTGTAAATAAATTATGATATTACAAAAGCAACCACAAAGTGTGCACAGGAGTGTGGGGGGGGGAGGGTCTAGCCATCTCACTCTCTCTCCCCGTCTGATTCCTTTTTGGATGATCTCTCTCTCTCTCTCCCAACTCTCTGGCTACCATGGATCGTGTAAACTTTTGCGGTTTTCTGTCATGGCATAAATAAATTGAACACAAAGCATTCCCTCCCTCCCTCCCCCGGCCCACCCGGGGGCAACGCCTCTGCACTGTAGTAGGTGCCGCCATTTTGCAGTTGTTGTTGTTGTTGTTGTAATGCAAATCAAAGACGGGGCAGTCAAGTGTTAAATTGCAAAAGACATTTCCATTGTCGGCAAAAGAGTTTGCGAAATGGAAACCCTAGACTAAAGCATGTCAGCCCAGCAGCTAGAAGGAAACCGAATCCAGGCAAGCGTTAAAGATGCCCAAGATCGAAGCTCAACAATACGAAAAGAAGCCCCGGACACACGCCTCAACGTTAATGCAGAGAGTCCCCCCCGTAAATGATCCACTCGGTATGGGTATCAGCTTGCGTTGGAGCAACAGAATTCAGGCAGAACTTTGTTAGCAGTTTATGATGAGCGACTTGAATTACCATTATGGGGCTGACCTAGCCCCCTCTAGCCGTTAATTAACTCTTAACAGAGTTGTTATAAGTGGAACTAGTGGCTCAAGAAGTACTTAAATTTAATGAACTTCTTAGGAAACTTTGCACAAGAGTAGCTAAGAAAGTAGCTAGTCTTCCATATGATAGAGTGAGACAGAAACAGATGAAATGTAAGAAAGCTACATCAACAAAGCATTCAGTTCTTGCTTTATGGCTCGCGAGCCACCGGAGTGATCAACACTGTACCACACTGATTTTCATCAATTTTCATAGTGCCAAAATTTGTATTTTCATCTACAATAAAAATATGACTTCAACAGGTCTAGTGCAAGCTTCTCTATACACTCAGAAAAACGCAGAATTTATTTCGAGAATATTTAGAATTTAGTTCTAGAATTTGTTAGGTATTTTAGATGCCCTTACTTTCAGAACGAATGGTTCCAAAAAATCTCAAAATGAAGAATAAATTTTATGAATCATCGAGGCATTTCATTTCAAGTTCAGTTCAATTTGTTGCCAGGTGCATTGCCAAAAATGGAAATAGAAGAGGCTCTTCCTTTGTGAAATGCCAGGTAATTTTACTATTAAACGTGTGTATGTACAATATTTCCATCTGTTTATGTACATACATATGTATAGGCATATTCTTGCGGATCAATATGCTCATGCAGCAACAAATTTGACACTTGCAGCCGCTCAAGCAAATGCTTATATATACAAACAGACATGCATGGCGCCAAAGGCAGCGCATTCGGTCAACATTTAATATTTGTGCGAATACTTTGGAGTCTCACGGTGCATTTTCAGCATCACAAATTTTGATTTATTTTTCTAATAAAATTTAGATTCTTTGTTTTTCGGCGCTGGAGTCAACTATAACAGCCTCAACGCTCGACGAGGTCAAAGAAGCCATCCCACGTGGCTAAGAATGCAATTTAGAGAGAAGCTATTCTCATGGAGAAAGAAAATCGTAAGAGATTTAAGGTTTGTCTAAAACTTTCCTTATTCCTAATTCCTTATGCATATTTTTTTTTATTTTTATAGTTTCGTGCAGAAGACGACACTCTGACACTCCCTGTCATCAAAGTGTTTAACTGTCTTTGAAAATGTTTTGGAGACACATTTGAACGCCCTAAGATGACTCTAAATAAAACCTTAATAACCTAAAAAATTATGGTAATTATGTTATCAACAAAACAAAAACAATTAAATTTCAATTGCTTAAGTTTTTGATTGGAAAATGGGCGATCTTGATTTAAGTGTAAGAGCTCTGGATTCAAAAATGGGAGATTCTTGGATTTGAGAATACTCCGATCTTGATTCAAGAATGCGAGAATCTTGGTTTTGAGTCTGTCAAGCTCTTGATTCAAGAATTTTCGACTTGTAATAAGAATTTTTCATACTTAGATCAAGTATGAAAATTCTTGTACCATGAAATTCAGTCTTGGATCAAGAGTTTTCACTCTTACCGTACTATAGTGCTCCAATGCTCTTGATCCAAGTATGAAATTTCCTTTTTTTTTTAGGAGTGTGTGGAACTTGAAACAAATTCGAAAGTTCGAATTCTTGCATCAATACGAAAAAGATCTCTTACAGATTCTTCTTGAATATCAAAAAATCCAACGCAGCGCTTATTCAGCTAACAACGTCTCTACATTTTGAGTATATTTCTGGGATAACCTTCTCAGTCGATATCAGAGGTCGCAAAAGAAAAATCGAAAATCATTCTCTTGTGTTCGAGCTCAAATCAAGCTCACCCGAACTAAAGACGGAATCAAGCCAAAAAATTCTGGAATTAAGAAATGCCTACGTAAGGCAATACTTTCGTATGTGGTTTGAGAAAATCGATTGATATCGACCTACTTCTCACCTTAATTAGGTTTAATTTTCTGTGTATAAATTGTTCTTAACTAACACAAATAGGAACACTTGGGATTAAAAATGTTGTATGTCAAAATTACGGTAAGAATGAAAATTTCTTATCCAAGAGCGTATTTCTTGATTCAAGAGTTTTTAACGCTAGACTATTCAACTTTGCTTGCTCTCTCCCTTCAGTTACTTCTTCTTATTGTCTTCGCTTATAAATACAAAACTGAGAACGATTATTGAATTTTTTTTTTCGAAAATTCATAATAATTCAAGAACGACTAAATTGTTTTCAAGAGCGTTTGTAGTCAAAGTAGTCGTACTTTTTCATAAAAACCGAAAGTGTACTTTTTCAAAAAAATTCCCAAAATGTGTTCGTACAAACAAGACACATTAGTATGGAATTAAGCGCTCAAATTGACTGATAAAGCAACATGTCAGTATTCATTTCAAAACTAAGAGGATTGATTTAAGATATGTAAAGAATAAAATTAGATATGTTTTTATATTTTTATTTTAATATTAAAGTCGTTTATTTATGGATTATTCGTTCTTAAACTAAGCATATATAGAAATTTTTAGCAGGCTTTAAATTTATTCAATCTTGTCTTTAAAATGTTAAATTGAATATTTTTTTTTAGTGAAATAAAATATGAAACTCACCTTATAAAGAGAGAAGAGAAGAGATAAGTTAGAAATTCTGAATTTTCCAGGCCCCTCAAGTTTGATTCCTAGTTCCAGTTCCTCTTTAAAACTGCACATCTCTGCAATTGATCTGCGCTCTGCTTTGTGCTGTAATGTCACATGAATGCATCTCGGGTGTGTGTACCTTATGCTCAGCTTCCAGCTACCGTTGTAGCCTGGGTGGTCCTGTCAGCGCTCTGAGGATGCCGCTGGGCAACAATATCACTTCCACTTACTATGTGGAATATGGCACAGGCACATTTCATGAATGGGGCTGAAAACTAGTTTTTGTATGTGGGTTATGAATCAACGCGAAATTAAGGTAAGAAATAAATGGGTAAAATGTGGAGGGAAGCAAGTTTGAAGTGAGTATTCGAAAGGGAGATTTATATAAATTAATATTTTTTACACAAAATAATTAATACAGATTAAGGCCAAATTTAAGCCATCTAGACCTAACCGTTTGGCCTGTGCGTTGATATAAATACCAGTTGGATAAAGTGACAAAAAACGAGAAGGCAAAGCTAACTTCGACTGTGCCGAAGTTTACTCCAACTGATTTAACCGGTAAAATATATATAGGATATAGATATCAAATATTTAAAATTTGTAAGTCATTGATAATAAAAATTTGATACCATAAAAAAACTTTTCTTAGTAAAACACATTTTCCGACCGATCGGTCCAATGGCAGCTATATGCTATAGTCATCCGATTTTGATAAATTTTTTCGAAATTATGTGAAAGAATATAAAACTAATATATACCAAGATTGGAGACGCTACGATAAAAAACAAAAAAGTTTTTCTCACTAGAAGTAGTTTTTTGACCGACCGTTTATATGGCAGCTATATGCTAAAGTCAGCCGATTTTGATACATTTTTTCGAAAATATGTGAAAGCATATAAAACTAATATATACCAAGATTGGAGACGCTACGATGGAAAACAAAAAAGTTTTTCTCACTAGAAGTAGTTTTTTGACCGACCGCTTATATGGCAGCTATATTCTATAGTCATCCGATTTTGATAAATTTTTCCAGAATTGTGTGGAAGCATATAAAACTAATATACACCACGATTGGTGACGCTACGATGGAAATCAAAAAAGTTTTTCTCACAAAGACTTTTTTTCGACCGATCGTTCCTATGGCAGCTATATGATATAGTCATCCGATCCGGCCGGTTCCGACGTATTAGTTGCGTGAAGTAAAAAGAAGACTCTGTGCAAAATTTCAGCTCGATAGCTTTAAAACTGAGGGACTAGTTCGCGTAGAAACAGACAGACAGACGGACAGACAGACAGACGGACAGACAGACGGACGGACGGACAGACGGAAATGAACTCAGCTCGTCGTCCTGATCAAGAATATATATAGTTTATGTGGTCGGAAATGATTATTTCTATGCGTTACAAACTTCTGGGCAAAATTAATATACACTTTTCAAGTGTATAAAAATTAAATGAATGAAAAATCTGCTTTTTATAAGCCCATAAATTACTAAAAAAAAATTTAAAAAACAAATTTAAACACTTTTTGGACTAAGTTTGTCTTTTTAGGTAAACAGAGAAAAATAAAGCTCAGGATCAATTTAATCTTTGCTGGTTAAAATGATCTTTTAAAAATATCAATTTATTCATACAAAATATAAATAGTCTCTTAAACGTTTGCCCATGAGTGTGTGCGTTGGCTGACTGCGTTGAGACGTCATTCCATTCGTGTAAAGTGCAAGGTCCAGAGTTCGATCCCCATACAATGTTTTTTTTTTTTGTTTATAGAAAAGATCGTATTGATATTTTTAACATATCAAGTTAATTTTCGTCATATCTGAGTGAAATTGATATGAAAAAATGTGGAAATGACTAACATTTCATATCAATTTTTTTCTCTAACCTCCTAGGAAGGCTCCAAAAATAGTCCCAAAGGTGCAAAAGAGCTTCTTTACATATAAAAAAAAAAGGTGTGCCCCAGGGACTTCTTATATAAGTGATTTCAGCATCCCGTTAATAAGAAAAGACTTCATAAGGACTCCTTTATTCGACTAAGCCTTTGGGCTCTAAAAATGATCTGAAGAGGAGTATTTTTATATATAAAAAAAAAATGTTGACGGCTGTCCTAAATCATGATTTCACCTAGTCCTACCCAATATCTTGCCTTTGGTGCATTTTGAGTAACTTGTATATGCCAACTTCTTCACAATATCCAGTTTAAGTGATATCATCGTGACTCTTGGTGAACTAAAATGTATTTATATGAATAAAATCAATAACATAAATACAATTTAATACGCATAACAAAGATTTGTATCAATGAATCAGCAGCCAGTTGGACGAATCATCCAAGACAAGATGAGTTTTTTTTTCTCGGTTACGCATTCAAACGGAAGCTGGGCAGCAAAAGGCTCGGTGCTGTTCCCTCATTAGCCTTTGACTTTCAAAACTTTCTACATGCCCCCTTCTCCACCCCTTTTACTTAAGACCCTAAGCCCAAATAATGACAAAAAGTTAGCCACTGTCTCGCTCTGACACGTAACTGTAACTGGGTCTTTGACTTCTCCACAAAATTGCTAAATGGGGCCCTCACAGCCGCCAACTTCAAATGGAGTGCGTGTATTTAACAAATAAACCCAAAATGAAATTGAGGCTGCCAAACAGCCAAACAAGTCCAACAAACAAAACAAAACAAAACCCAGCTAAGCGCCACCCACAAGTGTGCAGGCTACAGTAACAACAACAAAATACCTGCCGACACCTACGAACAAAACAAAACAAAACATAAAAAAAGAAAAGAAAGAAAAACAGGCAAAGAAGCAATCAACGAACATTGACGACGCCAACGACGCAATGTGGTTACCACCCACCAAAAAGAGAGAGAGAAAAGTGTTCAGCAGCATCAAGAGCATTTGCCTGAGGCATAAAGAGCAGGTGCTGACAACGAAGAGAGCAAGTGACATCAAGATGTGTTATATATATATGAAGTATTGTATCAAAATAAATTTCTATGCCAACTAAAATGAGGCCTTAAAGGCTCCTTTTCAGATGACATAAAAACTTATTTCGGTATAATACTTCATATGAATAGAAACACTTTAGAAAAGCTCTGAAAACTGAATGCTTTTGAAAAGCTGTCTTATTTATATGAAGTATAGTGCCGAAATAATTTTTTATGCCAACTAAAATGAAACCTTAAACAAAAATTCAAAAATGTTAAAGTACACTCAGAAAAAAATCAAGAATTCCGTTTTAAAAACAGGGGAAATTCAAGTACAAATGAGCTCAAAAGCTGTCTTAGTTCGGAAATTCCAAATCAGAGAACAAAATCCTAATTTTCAGCTCTTTTTTTGATATTAAAGTCTTTTTAACTTGAAATTAAATGTATTCTACGACATTATTATTCTTCCAACTCTTATGATTTTAAATGGTAGACAAAAAAAGAATAAAAAAATCTTTAAATTTTAAGAACTAACCGGTCTAAATTTAATCAAGTAATAAAATCAAATTTAATCAAATATAAGTATGTATATTTAGAATGACATTTTTTTCTGGGTATATATTTTTTTATATTTTATTTGTTTTTAGCCTTATAACAATAACTCAGTACGTTATTTTCGAATATGAGAAATTCATTTTTATTTTAAATTTCTTTTTTTTTTTGTATTCTTCATCTTTTTAAATACATCTTTATTTTTTCTTTGAGTCGCCATAACACACGGCGTCCCAAAAATGTAACAAATACAAATGACAGTTTGTTATGCCTTAGGACCTCTGACCCTTGAAGTAGGCAATAAAAATTATAGTTCTTAATTCACATCGCCCTAAAAAGTAGGCAATATTTATTTAAGTTCATTATTCCAAAGCAAACGTTGCTCCACTAAAATGGCAATATCTCCTAAACTACTTCGAATTTTTTTAAATGGTTTGAAGTGGATGAAAGAGGAATGCCCAGGCTATAATAAAAATGCAAAACAAGAAAATCAAAAAAAAATTATTTTCAAAGGTAGAAGACCTCTTCTTGAGGTTGTATTGGGTGCTTCCTCAAACAAGAACTTTGCTTTACTAAAATGTCGAAATCGAATTTTTGAAAATGGTCTGAAGTGGATGAAAGAGGAATGCACAAGCTGTAATAATAATGAAAATCATAAAAATCGAAAAAAAAAAAAAAATTTTTCAAAGGTATAAGACCTCTTCTTGAGGTTGTATTGAGTGCTTCCTTAAACAAGAACTTTGCTCCACTAAAATGGTAATATCTCCTAAACTACTTCGAATTTTTCAAAATTGTTTGAAGTGGATAAAAGAGGAATGTCCAGGCAATAATAATAAAGCAAAACAAACAAATCGAAAAAATAATTTTTTTCAAAGGTAGAAGACCTCTTCTTGAGGTTGTATTGAGTGCTTCCTCAAACAAGAACTTTGCTCCATTAAAATGGCAATATCTCCTAAGCTATTTTGAATTTTTGAAAATGGTTTGAAGGGGATGAAAAAGGAATGTCTAGGCTATAATAATAATGCAAAAAAAAAACAAAAAAATATTTTTTTAAAGGTAGAAGACTAGTACAAAGTAGAGTATATTACAGAATATTACAGTATATTACAGAGTATATTTATTTGAAGCAGTGCTTTGCATACAAATGTACGCGTCCAACCAATTTGAATATTAAATTGAGAATAAAAAGAGTAACTTGTTCTAATGATGTTTTTTTATATGTAAAGATTAAGTTGTTGTTTAAAATATATACTCATTATTTAAATTGAACTTCTGACTAATACGAAGGTGGGCAGAAAAGTCACCTAATAACTTTTCCATAACTTAAATAATGTAAAAATGCAAAACTCGTTGAATATTTTAATATTTTCTTACTTCTGCTTAAGCACAGTAAAATGAATATATTGGAGAGTGTGAGTCCCTCTAGCATAATGAGGTGCCCAAATGAGAGTGTGCTAAAACACTCAAAAACATGATATTTTTCAAATGCATAAAATGTTCTGCTGAATGTATCCAATTTCTCAAATAATAAATTCCAAATAAACGTTTAACGATTTTCCAACTAAAACAAACTTGGCAATCTATTTTCCCACTCTAGAACGCGAGATTTAACAATGTGAACTGAAAATAGCTATGAAATAGTCAATAAATATTTGTACGATAAGCATGAAATGTGAAATTCCCGGCTTAAGCGTTTGAAGAGTAGTTTCCACCTCTAAATAATCAACTAGAGATCACGTAGATACCCCCGCAATCACTCGCTGTCGCTCTCTCTTTCTCTCTCTCTCTCTTGAATGAGTGTATTCAGCAAGTCTCTCTTTTAAGTCAGCGGCAGCAAGCAGCTGAAGTTTCCCCCCCAAGCACAATGATTCATTTGGTTTCAGTTGGATCGTTGTCATTGGGTTTTTGGACGTCAGTGGTCCACCATCAGCCTTTAGCTGGTAGCTTTTCACTCTGATCTATTCACATGCAGATTGATTATATCTCTGGCCTCGGACTAAAATTAGCATTCATCGAATTCGAGTTCATTCATAATGCGTGATTTTCCCCCCCTCAAGTTAGACGATTTACAGTGACGTCGTATGACGCACGTGTCGTCGGTCCAATGTGGCGTATGAGTAATGCACTAGCCACGATATTGTATGTGTGTGTGTGTATTTCTGCTGTTTAACTTAAGCGTGGCCTGTTGCCTCATTAGGCTGTCAATTTTCGTTGATGGCCACTAGTAAATCACGCTCAGGGCACACCTGGGCCAGGATCAGAAAAAAACTTTAATTTTGTATGTAAATTTGCTGCCTAATTTGGCCAGAAAAAAAAAAACAAGATAACAAAACACAAAATGCAACAACCTCGGCACAGACAGCCACCAGGTGAAGGGGGCGTCAACGGGACGCGACTAATGTGTTGGCATGTGTCAGACGCGCATCAAATACAGTCAAGGGACAAAAACTGGCCCACAAAAGAGCTGGGCCTAGAGATGGCAAGCAGCTGAAAATGAGCTCGAAATATACAGAAGTTAGAAAAGATGCCCGAGAAGAGGATATTTGCTTTTGCTTTAGATTTACCTTTTTCTGATTCTTTTGTCATTTGTCATTTGTCATTATTAACTAAAATTATTCAATGGATCAACAAAAAATATATTCTTTTTTTTCAGTGTGGATATATATTTATGAATCATTTGAACATTAATACTTTTATTGAATTCATATTCTTCATATTCCACCACTGAACAAATAAATAAAACACTAATTGGTATACCACAATTTTGCATAAAAAAAAAACAAATAATCTAAATTATGTTGAATTTAATTCCAAACTTAATTGTGCAAAACTTATTTGCCCAATCTTGTATGTGCAAACTTATTTGCCCAAACTTGAATGTGCAAATTTATTTGCACAAACTAATTTGTCCAAATCTGATCATAATAGGATGGCCATATCGTATAGCTGCCATACAACCAACCAATCGTTCTGAAAAATTGTGCTAGAGTGGAAAACTTGTGTGTTTTCAATGCAAACTTCTTTAAACTTGGCATTTATAAATTTAATATGCACGCTGGCAATTTTTGACCTGGTAGCCATGATTGCGCCAGTTCTACTCAACCGATTTTGATCACCCGTATTGCAATCGACGTAGAATTGATGAGATTCTAACCCGTAACTCAATTAAGAGGAAAAACATTGCATATATAACACAACATTGAGGTACGGGCCAGAATCACATCAATTCTGAACATAACCTCATTTACCGTTTTCATTTTCGATAACCTGGAGTCCCGTAATCATGGCTGCCACCTCTACACCTTATTTTGGGAGACCTTAATTGGCAGGCCGATAACTTTTTTGAACAGCCCTCGAATTCCAAACATTTTTTTTTATTAAATTAAAAAAACTCGTATGGTTTTCTCTCCAGAATATAAAAAAAAAACTATCGTAAAACCCAGTTCAAAGGTAGAAGACCCCCTTAACAAAGATAAGTGTAAATACTTAACTTTTCATCGAAATACGCATTATCTTCTATGATAAGTCTCTCGAACGCCTCTACAAAGTAGTCGAACTGGGAATTCAATTTGTGCCCAAGCTACGCTTCAATAGTCATATATCTGTCACTGCAAACAAAGCAATGGGAGTTCTTGGCTTTATCCAAAGATGGTTGAAGGAATTTCATGACTCTTATGTCACCAAACAACTACATATCTCTCTGGTTAGGCCGTTTCTTGAGTATGGATCATGTGCCTGGTGCCCCACACTACCAAACATATCAGGACCAACTCAAATCTGAAAACAGTATCTAATGTTCGACCTCCGTGGGTTAAATTGATGAAATATGAATAGGATTGGGGGCCGATAATCCTAGTAAGCCTGTCTGTGACCTGTAAAGGATTTCTTTAATTTTTTATACACTTGCAAATTGTTTATATTTTATATTATATATATTTTAGCTTATATCTTTGATTCCACATTCAGACCTATTTAATTCCATTTTTTAACAAAATTTACCACATAACAATTGCTTAGCTTAACATTGTAGTTCCTTTGTTACCCACTGTTAGGTTCTGGATATTCCCAAATAATATGGAACTTTAGATGGTATTCTTTTTTTTCGTGTTGTCTTGTTTGATTTTTGTCCATCTTTAGCTTCACATATTTGCACTACATTAAATAAATTTTAGTTCTTCTTTGGTCCATGAAGGTCATGAGTTTGGTAGCGTCTGCCTGCCTGCCTGCCCGGCTACACAGAGAAAAAGGAAAGGTAAAGTACAAAAAAAGGTATCAATTCTATCACGTTCGATTTTGGCACGTTTGAGTACAAAAATTCTTAGTTTAAGTATTTCGTACTTGTTTCAAGAATTTTGTTCTTATTTTCAGAAAATTTTTAGTATATTTGAAACTTAAGTCTGATTCGTACTTAGTTTAAGTATAACCAAGAAAGAATCATACTTAATACTTTTAGTAAAAAAAACGAGAAGGCAAAGCTAACTTCGACTGTGCCGAAGTTTAAATACACTTGAAAAAGTTTACTCCAACTGATTTAACCGGTAAAAAATATATAGAATATAGATATCAAATATTTTAAACTTTTTAATATTTAATAATAAAAATTTGATACCATAAAAAAAACTTTTCTTAGTAAAACACATTTTCCGACCGATCCGTTTAATGGCAGCTATATGCTATAGTCATCCGATTTTGATACATTTTTTCGAACTTATGTAAAAAAATATAAAACTGATATATACCAAGATTGGAGACGCTACGATAGAAAACAAAAAAGTTTTTCTCACTAGAAGTAGTTTTTTGACCGACCGTTTATATGGCAGCTATATGCTATAGTCATCCGATTTTGATAAATTTTTTCAAACTTATGTGAAAGCATATAAAACTAATATATACCAAGATTGAAGATGCTACGATGGAAAACAAAAAAGTTTTTCTCACTAGAAGTAGTTTTTTGACCGACCGTTTATATGGCAGCTATATGCTATAGTCATCCGATTTTGATAAATTTTTTCAAAATTATGTGAAAGCATATAAAACTAATATATACCAAGATTGGAGACGCTACGATGGAAAACAAAAAAGTTTTTCTCACTAGAAGTAGTTTTTTGTCCGACCGTTTATATGGCAGCTATATGCTATAGTCATCCGATTTTGATAAATTTTTTCCGAATTGTGTGGAAACATATAAAACTAATATATACTACGATTGGTGACGCTACGATGGAAAATAAAAAAGTTTAACTCACTAAGACTTATTTTTCGACCGATCGTTCCTATGGCAGCTATAAGATATAGTCATCCGATCCGGCCGGTTCCGACATATTAGTTGCGTGCAGTAAAAAGAAGACTCTGTGCAAAATTTCAGCTCGATAGCTTTAAAACTGAGGGACTAGTTCGCGTAGAAACAGACAGACAGACAGACGGACAGACGGACAGACAGACAGACAGACAGACAGACAGACAGACGGACAGACGGACGGACGGACAAGCGGAAATGAACTCAGCTCGTCGTCCTGATCAAGAATATATATAGTTTATGGGGTCGGAAATGAATATTTCTATGCGTTACAAACTTCTGGGCAAAATTAATATACACTTTTCAAGTGTATAAAAAGGTATTAATTTTATTCCGTTCGTTTTAGAACGTTTGAGTACAAAAATTCTTGATTTAAGAATTTCGTATTGAATTTAAGAATTTTGTTCTCACTTAAAGCACATTATGGGTTAATTTGAAACTTAAGACTGATTCGTACTTAGTTTAGGTACACACAAGAACGAATCGAACTTAATATTTTAAGTTCAAAAAGGTATAAATTCTATCCCGTTCGTTTTAGAACATTTGAGTACAAAAATTCGTAGTTTTTATATTTCTTACTTGATTTAAGAATTTTGTTCTCATTTTTAACATTTTTTTTTAGTGATTTTGAAACTTAAGACTAAGAACAAATGGTGTTAATAGTACGCCAAGTACGAAAATACTTGGTTCAAGTACGATTTTTTCAATCCCAAAATACTTGTGTAAGACATTTTGGGCTATTCCAAGCTTTGTTAAACCTTATTCTTAGAACGAAATGGTCTAGATTGATACGTACTAAGTTTAAGTACACCCAAACCCGAATCAAACTTAATATTTTAAGCACAAAAAGGAATAAATACTAGCCTGTTCTTTTAAGAACGTTTGAGTACAAAAATTCGTAATTTATGAATTTCGTAATAAATAAAAAAAAAATGTTTCTCATTTTAGGAACATTTTGGGTAAATTTGAAACTTAAGACTAATGAAAATTATAATGTATGAAATAACTTAGGTTTGGCATCTCATTCTGTTCGTCTGTCTGTCTTGTTTGTCTTGAATCGGAGTTCCATAACCATTAAATCCGCCAAAGTTGGATTATATTAAGTGATTTTGGGTTCGAATATTCTAGATAGAATTTCCATATGATATTCATATAATATTCACATTGAAATTCATTCTAGTAGGCCAAGTAAATACGGTTTTTTAAGAACCTTTTTGAGATTTGGCCTACTAGGATTGAATTCCACTAGAAATGCAAAATCTCCTGTTCAGACATTTGAAACAGCATTGGTAACTAAGCAAGCCTTTGCTTTCAAATTTTGTAAATTCTGGCAAAATCAAAAATATAGCTTCAGTCGCTTTCGACTCGTGCTAGGGAGAAGAGCTTTCTCTTCCAATTAGCAATATTTTTGCTTAATGTTTTACCGACTAGCAATCGTTTTTTTTCTTTTCTTTCTCCTTGTCTTAGTAGCAATTGTTTTCGCAGTCTCTTCAAATGCCTTGTGTATTTTCCCGAGATGCAACGATTATAAGGTAATGCCAACCATCGCTTGACAAAACAAATATCAAAAGGATTCATTTGATTCCACTTTAAGTTTTGTCCATTTAAAAACAATATACGATTTATTATCCAACTATATATTTTGAAGGAACAGAAAACCCATCAAGCAGAAATATCATTTTCTAAAGCATATTACACATTACATTAAGAAACAAGTAAGAAAGTCGGTCAAGCCCGACTGTAATATACTCTGTACCTGTTTGTGTATAGCTATTAACTTTAAAGTGTGGGGTCGCACAAACTGTTCAAGTGCTGCCCATCACGATTACGGGTAGTGCTGCCCAGCGTAATTATTTGATTTGCTTATAACTCGAATATCGTTCATCTGATCTGGAAACGGTGTATGGTGGATCGATAAATAATGACGATTAAAATATATCCCCAAAAGGTTCAAACAATCTGTCTTTAAAATTGTGGAAGATATTCGATTTTTTTCAAATTGTGGGGTTGGCAACTCTGCCATCGTTCATCTGATCGGAAAACAATGTATGGGGGCTCGATAAATAATGACGAGTAGAATATATGTCTAAAGGGTTCGATCAACCTAACTCCAAAATTGCGGGATATTTGAGGTGTTTTTCAAATTGCGGGGATGGCAACTCTACTATCGTTCATATGAACGGAAAACGATGTTTGGGGGCTCGATAAGTCATGATGAGTAGAATATATGTCTAGAAGGTTCAAGCAACCTAACTCCAAAATTGCGGGATATTTGAGGTGTTTTTCAAATTGCGGGGGTGGCAACTCTGCCATCGTTCATCCGATCGGAAAACACTTTATGGAAGCTCGATAAGTAATGACGAGTAGAATATATGTCTAGAAGGTTTAAACAACCTAACTCCAAAATTGTGGAAGATATGAGGAATTACGGGACTTTTGAGGTGTTTTTCAAATTGCGGGGGTGGCAACTCTACTATCATGGGGGCTCGATAAGTATTGATAAGTAGAATATATGTCTAGAAGGTTCGAACAACCTAACTCCAAAATAGTGGAAGATATGAGGTTTATGTCAATTTGCGGGGGAGGCAGGGGGCATGGCAAAAATCAAAACTAAACTTGATCTGCCTGCAAGTATAAGAAAAATTTGTTCCATACACCTCAAACCTCTATCTCTTACCATCTCTGAGATCTCAGCGTTCATACGGACAGACGGACATGTCTATATCGACTCGGCTGTTGATGCTGATCAAGAATATATATACTTTATAGGGTCGGAGATGCTTCCTTCTGGCTGTTACATACATTTGCACAAACCCCATATACTCTTTGTACCTTCGGTACAGAGTATAAAAATCCAAAGTCAGAACAAAGTGTTCATGAAAAATCGTACCCCAACAATGTTCATGATTTGAGAACAAACGTGCATGATAGACTTTCGTCAACGGATGTTCATGATTTTGCTACTTTTAGAACGGATTTTTTTCTCGGTGTAGTGAGGCTGCTGGGTGAAAGTGTGGTCGCTGACCTGTCACACGCAACGTTCGATGACGATGATGACCAACAAAAAGGGGTAAGCGAGGGTTGCGGCATTTTTGTTTGGGGTTACCTGTGAACTTGATTAGCGGTTGATGAGCTGCACCCCAAAACAGCAAACACAACAAAAACAACAAAAAAAAACAAAAAAAAAAAAAAATGTTGGCGCATTGAGTGATTAGTGAGTGTTGCGCAGAGTTTGTTGCTTGCCACATCATTATAGCGAATTTATTAGCCTTTTGATTATTTTAGCACCAGTTGGCTCGGCTGTTTCCAACTACTCTTTGATGTAATCGGTGTTTGTTGTGATTGGAAAACCGCTTATTAAATAAATGAACTGTGGGGTGGAGGGGAGGGGGAGAGGGGAAATGGGATAAGCAAATTTATTTGTTGGCTAATTGAAAACTGAAAATGCCCAAAAGCCAGTTGAATGCATGCAGAAGCGGTGAAAGTGATGAAGAAGGGTTTAAAGCACCGAATCTATTAAGTAGAAATTAAGAACATAGTTAAGGGAAGTTCGGCAAATTATTATAAGCGGAGACTTTGACTTTCGTTTCATTAAGAAATTCGATTTTCCTTCTATTCTCTTTGAGCTGTTTCCTGATGGAGGTCAAGGCAGAAGAAGGGTAAAGTAACATTGTTTGCAACAATATTTCTTCAACTGTTCGAAGTAAAATATGATCCACATAGGTTAACACAGGTTCCATTTATGTGCTGTTAAGCGCAACAGTACTACTCAGGTCCGTATGAGCTCAAAGTAAAGGGTGATCGAATCATTACTTCTGCTTCTTCTTTCCACAAATTTTGTATGAAACTTTGCATTACTTCGCAGGTCCGTAGAGGGCTTAAGGAATTATTATTTCTGCTTCTTCTTTGCACAAAAATCATCTATAAAGCGTCAGGTTACTTCGCAGTTACGTATAGGACTTAACAGTAAAAATTAGGAGTTATATGATATCACAACGGGCCTATCTCACTGTAACCTAACCTAACTTAAATACCAGTGAAAAAATAACTAGTTTTATGAAATATCTATTTGTAATAAAAAAAAAAGAAAGTTTTTAAAAAGCGGAAGAAACTTTTCTTTGTACTAAATCGGACTAAAAATCGGAAAAAAAAAATTATTTTATATATCAAAATGTTTTTATTAAAAGCAAGTAAAAAAGTCGGTCGTGAGCGACTGTTATATACACAGATAAAAATCCGAAATATATTGAAAAAAAATCAATCTTAAACAATGTCAGAAGTAGGTCGATCCCATAAATTCTTAAACTAAGTACAAAAGGATTGAATTTCAAGTAGCATCGGAACTTAAATAAGCCTTTTCGGATTGACACAAGAATTGTGGAATTGTTTCTGGTTGTTCGTACTTGAAACCAGGCTTCTCAAAGTACCGTACTAAGTTCCGTACTTAAGTTCGGCAAACCAAAAGAACTGAACACAGGCAATTACCGTACACATGCAAGTACGTTAAATGCTTTGTAACGTACTGTACTCAAAACTCAAGAACGGTACATTCATCGTAACGGACCGTCCAAAAAAAAGGTACCGAACTATTTTGAGTTTATTACGCGTGCGAAAAAAAATAAGTACTAAACTATTTTGTGTTTAGTACGCGTGCGAGTAAAATATTTTCGGTACCTTTTTTTTTGGACGGTACGTTACTACGAAGGTACCGAACTTGTATTTCAGGTACAGTACGTAACGAAAAATTTACCGTACTTGCCAATGTACGGTACTTGCTGTGTTCGGTACTTTCGTTTTGTATGCGAACCCTGCTTGAAACTTCAATCCGAATGTCGGGATCTAATCAATTATTTTAACTCGAATAAAGCTCCCCATTTTTTAACTCTGTACCAAAGGTACAAAGAGTATAATGAGTTTGTGCTAATGTATATAACAGCCAGAAGGAAGCATCTCCGACCCTATAAACTATATAAGTATATTCTTGATCAGCATCAACAGCCATGTCCGTCTGTTCGTATGAATGCTGAGATCTTAGAGATAGACGCCCCCTGACTCCCAATTCAATAAAAAAAAACCTCATATCTTTCACAATTTTGAAGTTAGGTTGTTCGTACCTTCTAGAAATTTATTCTACTCATCGTTATCTATCGGGCTTCCATACATAATTTTTCGATTAGATAATTGATAGTAGAGTTGACAGCCGCAATTTAAAAAAAAACCTTATATCTTCCACAATTTTAAAGATAGCTTGTTCGAACCTTCTAGACCTAAATTCTACTCATCATTACTTAACGATTCACCATACATTGTTTTCCGATCAGATGAACGATAGTGTAGTTATAGGCAAATCAAATAGTAACGCTGTGCAGCACTGGCTTTAATCGTGATGGGCAGCACTTACACAGCTTGTGTGACCCCATACTTAAAAACAACCTATACATTTTAAAATTTTTTAGTTATATACAAACTTTGGAAGGTACAGAGTATTTTTTTACTCTTGATCTTGACCGACTTTCTTACGTGTCTTCAAATTGTTGGACTCTTTTTTTTCTTTGGTTTCACAATTTAGACAATTTGTTACATGTAAATCGACAAGTCTTCAATATTTTAATAAATTATCTTCCCAATGGGCCAAGTTACCTCCACACCGGAATTATAGAATTATATCTTACAAATCTGGCGCACGTTAACCAAATGGGCAAGGGGGCAAAACCCAATTGTAATATATTATTTTTTGTACTTTTAATGCAGTTTATTTCTTTACATGACGCAATAAAATGAAAACAAATATGCAAAGACAACGTGATCAAGCCGAGTGAGTGTGAACTTTACTTTAACTTTAATTTAAAACAAATTTAACAAAATTGATGGAGTCTCGATTTCCCATTTTGAACATTGCCCGTTTAACAACAATTTGCTCAAACACAATAGACAGTTAGTGATAATGCTGAAGGGTGACGACTACAATGATGATGATGATGATGCCGTGATTCACCCACGATCGTACATTGTGCGTAGTGCACTTGCGTATATACAAATACACATGTACCGCTCTGAGCCGCCGCACGTAAACCAAATTCGAAGCCAAAGTCTGCTTATTTAGTATGCAAAATGTCAACTCGATCAACGGGAACTCCAAAGCACCAGCGAAACAACATTTTGTTTGTCTGTATGTGTGTGTGTGTGTTTTGGCCCATTGATGACGGAAATAGTGGCTTGGCGGTTTTCGCACAACAGATTTGGCGACGTCACAGCCGCCACTAGAAGTCTGCCAAATTAACAATTAACGCAGGACATTTGGTTTAACCGCAAAGCGAGAGAAGAAGGACCCAGCAGAAAATAGAAATGTAGGCTTATACACTTAGAGAATAGTTTTGTGCACATTTTGTTAACTTTGCCATCCACAAATAAAAAAATAAATAATTTATTTTATAAGTATAAAGAAGGGGCAAAGCAACTCGTTGCTGAATCGAACTAAATCAAACTCCTTTCAAATATAATCAACAAATAGAAATCGGTTCGGTTTATTTTATAGACATTTTTTATTATTTTAATCGCCTATCCGAAAAATAAACTAAAGTAAAGAGCCCGCATTGAGGTATTACATACATATTACAATGAACCGAAAATCGTGTTTTTCGTTCTCAATATTAGGGTAAGCACGCTTTTTCTTATACTGAGAACGGCGAGCTTAAGATAAGAACGCTTTTATTGAGACAAGACGTTCTACGTTTAAGAACCATCCGATCTTATTATTGGAACGGAAAAAAATAGATTGCTGACCTCCCCAGACTTACCCTTTTCTTGGCTTATAAACAGGGCTGCAAACCGGTTTTGAACCGAACCGGTTCGAACCCGGAATTCCGACTTTTATTTTACTGTGAACCGAACCTTGTACCGAACCTCTTTTGAAAAAAATAGTTGAACCTGAACCTGTTCCGAACCAAAACTTTCGGTTCAAAAAAAGTTACAAGTCTTTTACCAGTTTTTTTAATAAAAGACGTCGTATAAATTGAAACTAATTAATTAATTCGTATGTTCGAGTTTTTTTTTATATTTTCTACAATTTTAATTACTCTTCTTTACAAATTTGGTAAAACTTCGGTCAAACGAAGGTTCGAACCAAAACCTTATCACAAAAACCTTCAACCTTAAATTTCTGAACCTTAACCATTGGTACATTTTGGTTCGAACCAGCGAACCGGACCTCCGAAAATATGATTTGGGTTTGCAGCCCTGCTTATAAACGTAAACACCCTTATCTAAATCAAGTGCTGCAGTAAGCAAGTTTTCTTATGTTGAAAGCAGGGATTAATCCCGAAACGATTATCGGTTCCGGTACGTACCGAAATAAGAATTTCGGTTAAAGGTTCTAGTTCGGTTTTCAGATTATTTCGGTTTTTTGGTTCCGATACAGTACTCAGATTTTTATTTCGGTATACCGGTACATACCGACACAAGTACATACCGACACAAGCAAAGAAAGGTTTTCCTTTTTTTTAGAAATTTTTTTCTATATCTTAAATATCTTTAAAAGAGAATTTAATTATGATTATTTTTTAACGGCGAATTTCTAAGATGTAAGACATTTTTCTGAGTGTATATATTGCTATTTTACCAGTTGAAATATATATTTGATATAATCTTATATTAATCTAATAGTAAGAGGGTATTAGCTTTTTGGCATGTATCCGGTTTTTTCGGTTCTAAAAAAAATTGAATATCGGATCCGGTTTCGATTTATTCATCAACGAAAAAAATGAGAACGGATAGGGTAAAAAGTAAGAAATTTGTGCTAACTATTAAAATGTCATTTTTTTTTCTGAGTGTATGATCATATTTTTTAGGTTTTTTTTTTTGCTTCGATTCAGGTTCGGGTTCAAACAGTAAAAATAAATTTTATTACGGTTCAGGCTCGGCTCGGACTTCCCAAAAATCCCAAAGACTTCGAAGCGATTCGATTCCGAAACGGTTTGCAAGTGGTTCAAGGAGCCATATCTAAGAAATTATTGAAGTTTTGAACTTGAAATTTGGTGGGTAGCTTGATAATATGGAGTACATTATTTTACTGTCTTAGGAACGGTTCCGAACACGAATGAACCGGTTCAAAAGTGACTCAAAGCCATATCTCAGAATAATTTGAGGATATGAACTTGAAAAATTTTAAATATAATCTTGTCCCAATTTGATTCTTTTCAAAAAATCGCGTTATAGCTTAAATTTAACTCAACAAAAGTGGCAGCTGTACGAAATAGTGGTCCAATCCGAAACAGATTTTGTGTGTCGTCTTGTGTGCTCAAAATATGAGCACAAACTGAATTCAAGTTGCATATCTTAAGAAACAACAAAGTTAATGCAAATCGTAAAAATCTATATGAAATAGTGTCACAAACCGAACCAAATTCTGTAAATTGTTTTAGGAACTAAAAATATGTGTACTAACCCAATTTAGGTGCCATAGCTTTAAAAACAAGAAATAGTGCTCCAAACCAAACAAGATTTTGTATGTCGTCTAAGTAGCTTGAAATATGAGCACAAACTGAATTTAAGTTCCATATCTTGATAAAGAACAACGATGATGCAAATTGGCCAAATCGGTTATATTGCAGCTATATGAAATAGTGTTTCAAGTAGAGCGAATCTTATTAAGTCGTTTTTGGTATGTCGTCTTAGGAGCTAAACATACCATCACAAGCCGAATTTTGAATCAATAGCTTAAAAAACAACAAAGTTGATGCAAGTCGGCAATATTGCTTATATGGCCGCTGCATGAAATAGTGGTTCAAGTAGAGCGAATCTTATTAAGTTGTTTTGGTAGCTTTAAATATAAGCACAAACTGAATTTAAGTTCCATATCTTGATAAAGAACAATGATGATGCAAATTGGCCAAATCGGTTATATTGCAGCTGTATGAAATAGTGTTTCAAGTAGAGCGAATCTTATTAAGTCGTTTTGGTAGCTTAAAATATGAGCACAAACCTAATTTAAGTTCCATATCTTTATAAAGAACAAAGTTTATGCAAGTCGGCAATATCGGTTATATGGCAGCTGTATGAAATAGTGTCACAAACCAGACCAAATTTGGTAAGTCGTCTTAGCACAAGCCGAATTATGGTTCAATAGCTTCAAAAACAACAAAGATGGTTATATGTCTTGAAAAACAACAAAGTTGGTGCAAGTCGGCAATGTAGGGTATATGGGAGCTATATGAAATAGTGGTCTAAGTAGAGCTAATCGTGTTAGGTCGTTTTGGGGTACGAAATTTGGGACCAAAATCTTAACAATTTAAGTTAACCAAAAAAAAAAGTCAGAAAAAAACACTGTGCATTGGTACATAGTATATAACACGCGATTCCTTGGTTTCGGTGATGGTTAAGGTACGCAAAAAGTAGTGCCCGATTTTCTTCGTCGACGTTTAATAGATACTACTTGACAAAAGCACAGTTGCACTTAAAGTAAATACGCGGAATTTTAAAAAACCTCACTGAATTATCAGATTAAACCCATAGCTTCTATAAGAACTTTAGATCACAGATCTTTTGTTATAGAAACGATCATTCGCCTTTTACCATAGTTCTGAAAACTAAATACAAATTTAAAATTTTATACAATTTAATTTTTGCATTTTCCCAGCAAAAATTAAATGTTTTCGTTTTCGTTTCTGTAACTCACTTTGCTAATATTATTGGCGGCGTGTAGAACCGGTTTTGTGTGATCAACGGGAATACTTGTATTTGTACGTACATAAGCGTGCCCAGAACTGATTGAGTCATACATGGTACACTTATAACTAATAAATAAGTGTGGGGGTTTATATGGGTGTGGGGATTTTTCTTTGAGAAATGTTTGCACAACTTTTGCACCAACTTTTAGTGCCCCACCCCCGGTTAATGGGCTTCAGTGGAATCTCTCTGGGTTTTTCGTCACACAAAGCGTGCGACTTTAACGAACTGAGGGGGGAGGGGGGCAAACCTTAAGCTGCAGGCATTTTTCAAATTGAAAAGTGAGCCGAAAACCGCAAAAGTCTTAACTACCTTCTATTTATTGGCTCACATAATGGATGCAGAGAGGACCTAGGGCAATAGCACTGTCAGTCAGCAAAATGCACCAAATGCACCGGATGCACCCCGATGCACCCCGCCCACACCGCTCCACACAAAAGTCAGGCGACGAACGTAACGAAACCTACAATTTGATTATCGCAATGAGAATTGCAGCACTTGGCAACGACAATGTTGGCACTTGGCTACGGCTGCTGCTGCTGCTTCTAGAGAAGGCTCATGTACGTGTAATACACTTGTTGTGACCCTAAGCCCCTGCCCAAGCCGACTCGGAGTCAGGACTCGCGTTTGCATTTGTCAACATGTGTAGCTGTCTGTTTTAATGGTCAATTTCTCACTCTAAATGGCCAGAAAGGCCCGGGCCAAGGACCCATGTTGGAGCTGAGGAAGGGGTAAAAGAACTTCCCCCTATTTTGTTTTTTTTTTTGTACTTGCCAAAAGCTTAGGCTACTTCAGTAGAGTCATAAAGTTGACTTCCATATGGTTCTTCTTCGTTTGAATATAAAAAAAAATTTAACAAGAAAAGCCAATTTTATAGGTGGAACTGTTTACTGTTTAGGATTAAGCACTATTTTTTTATAAAAAAAAATTCAAGAATATATAAAAATAAAAGTCATTCAGCAGAAGAACTTGCTTTCTGATCAATGATATATTTCTTGGTAATTTGCATAGCCTACTTTATCTCTTGTGTTTAATATGATATTTACATAAATCTTTTCCATATATCAATTAAACACGACCGCCTAAAAGTATGCTAAATAATAAGAGATTATTTAGCTAATCAGTGATCAAGTGTCCCTGTTGAACGCGCCCAATCTTTCCCAAATAAATTTAAACCACATTTTCTAAAGCCTCTGTGAAGAACTCTCTTAAAGCCTTCTCCTTCGCAAGATCCCGCGTATTCTACGTCTTCTTAGTAAGTTTCTGGCCAGTTTATTTTTTTATCCGATAACTTTTTGTAATTTATTTAATAACCTTTCCAACTTGTCGAGGTATCGAACAGCAAAAGCATTCTAAAGCATTTTGGATATAAATTCTTCTAAATTGCCTCAAGAAATTCAATCGGTCAGATATCGAGATAATAATAATTAACTTCTCACTGTAATACTCATAACAAAAATTTATTTTGGCACAATACTTCATATGAATAGAACACCTTTGAAAAGCCATCTGGAATGAGGCCTTAAATGAAGAACAAATTTTTTTCATTTATTTTGAAAAAAAAATTTTTTTTTATTCTTTAAATCTGTTTAATATTTTAATTTGATTCTTTACTATTCTGAGAACCAGTATTCAATAAAAAGTATCAAAATCAATTTAGTTTAAATTAAAAACACAATAATAATTTTTAGTACATTGTCATGAAAGTGTTTTGACAAGATTTCAAAATATGTAGATTAATACGTGGGTTGCTATTTAAGTTTCTGGCCTAGGTCTCTTCTAGCCATTTTAGGACCAATTGGCCTTTTCCCAAAAAAAAGTTTGGACTTTTAACGATAAAAGCTCCATACAACTTTTTCATGTGTGATCACGTTTGATATCGATTAACGATTAATCAAAAACTTATCTCGGCAGAAAAATGGAATTAACTGGTGAACATTTTCGTGCAATCATTTTTCACAACTTTCGAGGTGGATTATCACGACAAGAGTGCAACGATGAACTTAAATCTTTGTATGGCGATGAAGAAGCACCATCCTATAGCACTATGACGCTCGCTCGAAGACGAAGGTCGTGAAGATCGTCCAAAACAGTCGTTGTGCCAGAAAACATTGATGCCGTGCGTGAACTGATAATGCAATATTGTCATGTGACATACCGTGAAATAGAGGCATCTTTGGGCATTTTTTCCACCAGCATACATTCGATATTGCATGAACACCTGGGCGTAAAAAATGTTTGTTCTTGCTGGATCCCGCACAAATTGACAATCGCTCAAAAAAAGGCTCGTGTGGATTGGTGCAAAGAAATTTTGAAAAAAAAAATATAATCGCGGTGTTTCAAAAGACGTTTATAAGATCGTCACAGGTGACGAATCATGGATCTATGCTTATGAGCCCGAAACAAAACAGCAATCGACCGTGTGGGTCCAAATTCAACGAAAGTCGTTCGTGAAAGAAGCACTTCGAAGCAAATGGTCACCTGTTTCTTCGGTAAAACTGGTCATGTGGCGACTGTTCCGCTTGAGCAACGTATCAATTCTGAGTGGTACACCACAATTTTGTTTGCCTGAAGTCTTCGGAGAAATTCGAAAAACGAATAAGAGAAGACAGATCATTGTGCACCATGACAATGCGAGCTCTCACACATCAGCTCACACCAGCTCCTTTTTGACGAATTGATGGGTCCTCCGCCGTACAGGCCTGACTTGGCATCCAATGACTTCTTTTTATTTCCGCAAATCAAGGGAAAAATGCGTGATCAACGATTTTCGTCGCCAGAAGATGCTGTTGAAGAGTTCAAAAACCATGTTTTGGTGGTGTCTCAATCGGAGTGGAAAAAGTGCTTCGACAATTGGTTTGAGCGCATGCAAAAGTGTATAAATCTTGCTGGAGAATACTTTGAAAAACAATTAAACCCTTTTTTGATCATAAATATTCGCGTTTTCATTATTAGGCCAGAAATATATTTAGCAAACTAAATTTCAATTCAGTGATTGAAAAGGTACTCATAAGTACAGGCTAATTGCCTAAAACCATAACTTGGTAGGGTAAATAGCATCTGGATTTTTCAGTACCTAGGTAAAGGTACTAAAAAGGTACATCTTACTTTAGCCTTTTAAAGGATTGTTTATTCGGATTATTATTATTTGGATTATTCTGGAAAAGGAACTCTAAGACAATCAGGCGAGATATATTCTCTAAACAGTTTTAAAGCATATAATTTTCATAATTCCTGAGTTTAAGAACTCTAACATTAAAAACAAAGTTCTTAACGTACGGAATAATAATTCCGGAATTTTTAATGGAACTTTTTCGTTTATTTTAATACAAAAACTTCATTAATAAACTTTAAGAAAATTGAAGAGCATTTCGAAAAAAAAACTCTTCTAAAAAGTCTCTCAAATATCCAATTGAAATAAAACGTAGCCTACTTTGGTGCCAGCAGAGCATACATACAGTCGTTAGGTCACATTTGAATTTCGAATTTGCATTTCCTTTTTTTTTTTCGTTGGACCCCAGAAGAAGATGCGTATGGAACGCATTTTGCGGCCAGGGTCCTCTAGAAGCTACAATTGCCGCAAAGCCAAGTCAAAAAGGGGGAGGGGGGGGGCTTGCATTTGGTGCCGGAAGTAGTTAGCCCAGGACCTGACTTTGGCTTCGTGTGTGTGTGTCTTCTAATGGCAGCAAATCATTTACAGATGTCGCAACATTTTTGCATTAAAAATGTCACAGACGGAATCCGATGTTCCTCATTCTCTCTCCTGCTACCAAAATACATATGTGGACTTAAACGCTTTTCCAAGCAGGAAATGCATTTTCATTTAGCAACGGAAGTGACTGCAAATGAGCTTTTAGTTTTTCCTCACTTTCTCCTTGACTGAAAACGGGCATTTCCGGACGCATCACCTGTTGCATTAGCATTAGTGGCTGCCAGTGACCACGGAAATATGCGTCTGGACATTGAACTCAATGATGCGTAATTGGCATTTTAATCCAATTGAATTTGATTGGCACTTAAAGATCATGGTCTAACTCGGTTAAAGTCTCCCCCCTCTTGCGCTTCCTTTTTTTTTGGGGCCCTGTCAACCTATGTATGTATGAACTGGTTGTTGTTGCCGGAGACGATTTACAAATGGCCATTACGAGTAAATATGTCAAGTGCAGGCGGGCGAAGCCCCAACTCAAAAAAAAAAAAAAAAACAACAAAAAAATGTTTCCCTGTGTGTGTGTGTGTGTGTCAGACACCCAAAAGTCCTGCCGTAGAGAGGCCGAAAAATGTGCTTGGGCGTTTTTTGGATGCATGCGTTTCCGGTTGCACTCAGTGTCGTCCCAGCCGGACAACTGGGGGCCTTCAATGTAAATTGGTCAACTAAATTATGCAGCATCAGTTGCAGTTGCAGTTGCATAGAGGCATCCATCCCCCCTCACCCCATGTTTTGGTCAGTGTGCGACAGCAGCAACAGCTGAGTGAAATTTCCATTCTATAAAATTTTAAAGCAAAATAAAGTGTTGCCTCCTCTGTGGAAGCTGTAAGTGTGTGTGTGTGTGCGTGTGTGTGTCCTGACTCGGTGTTCGTGGTTCATGTTGGGCTAGGCCCATCCGGAGTTACCAATCAAAAAAAAAACTTCTACCACAATTCGGTGACTTTTTGATGAAAATTACCAAAAAAAAAAAATTAAACAAATTTTAGTTAAAAGTTCGTTTGAGACCCTGACTTTAGAAGAGTTTAAAGTCTCTAGTCTATATTTGGTTCGAAACAGAGTTTGGGTATAGAGTTGGGCGCATTTCGTGATTTTCTGTGTGACACGAACACGCACGAATCAACTCATCTGATTGTTAAATTGACTTGACAGTTATTACAAAAAATACAAAATCAACTTCGACTTCTAAGTTGACATCTACATTTAGTTAGTCCCGAAAAACTAGATGAAGTTTTAGAGTTAGCAAATTATTCCATTGATTAAACGGTATTCAATACTAACAACATCTTGCAGTTGATTAGACATATTCAAAAATCCAAAACGATAGTCTAAAATTGATAATAAATGTATATTGTTTGGCAACGCCAGCAGAATTAAATTATGCAACACTATAAAATGGCAGATGACAGCTTATGTGATCGCTCAGATCATTAGCCGAGTTCAGCAGAAGTAATTGCTCCCTGATCAATGATATATTTCTTGGTAATTTACGTAGCCTACTTTTCCTCTTATATTTAATAGGATATTTACATGGATTTTTTTTCCAAATGTCTATTTAACAAAACTCTCAGCGGGAGTTTTCTGGAAATCAGGGCTGCAAACCGAGTTTTAACCGAACGAAATACGGATATTCCGATTTTTTTTTATATTTTTAGCAAATGAATTTCTTTTCTATGAAAATTTGGGATAAACCAAGACTCGAACCAAAACCTTTGCACAAAAACCTTGAACATCAAATTCCCATTGTTAATTTTTGGTTCGAACCCATGAGCCAGATCTTCGAAAAAATTATTTGGGTTTGCAGCCCTGATTTAAATGAAAACCGAATTGAGCAAAGCTTCCCGAGAATTGAGTATCTTGAAATGGAGCGGGATTGGTCATACGTTGACTAAAAATGAAAACTGAATCGCAAAAAAGACTTGGCATGGAACCAGGGTGTCAAACCGGAACCCGAATCGGAACCGTATACCGAAAAGAACCTATTGAAACTCAGAACCGGAACCGGTATTTCGGAACCTTTATTTTTGGAACCGAAATGACCGAAAAGAACCGAAACATTGTACCGGTACAGTTTCGGTTCTAAGTTTTTTTTGTTATTTCAGTTTTATTCCTTTAATCAGGGGTTTCCTCAGCGTAAAACGCAGGGTAAACGTTAGCAAAATCTTTCAAATGTTAGGTTAAGGGACCATCTAGTACAGGGGTGCCCATGCCCTATACTCCGCGCGCACATTTGTTGTTGCATCACTCTCTGCTATACTTGAGAGTATAGGAAAACACACACGCTGCTCTCAGCATAGGCAACAACATCAACAAAGTTTTGTTTTCTTCTCCCTCACTCCTTTGGCAGCGGCTGCACGAATACAACCACAAGTTTGATGGTGAGTGTGAGTCGAGTTGGACTTTGTTGTTGTCGTTTGAAAAAAACTAGCAGCAGATTCTTTAAATGTATTGGTGCATACTCGCCGGCTTACTTTAATTGGGCACCCCTGATCTAGTATATACTAAAATTTTCAAATAAAATAACAGTTCCATCTTATTTGTTTGTATCTATTTTGGTTCAATAATTTCCAAATATTAATTTATCCTTAATTTTTGCATTTACAAAGGAAACGAATTAATAATTGGACCAAATGGGCTTAACCTAACAGCAGGGTTAAATTGTGATCGGTAAAGTTATTTCATACAGTGTATTTAACATTCCATCAGATATCAAAAGTTCTCCTTTCTCTTCTAGTTACACAAGTATTCTTAGGACATCTGTTTTGGGGGGGTAAAATTTATTATATTTAATTTTCCCTCTTTATAACTACATTATGTTGTGTAGGTTGCTACTGGTTCTATTATATTTTCGGTTTAAAGGATTTTTAAATTATACCGGTACATACCGGTACGTACCGGTATACCGAAATAAAAACCAAGGTACCGCTACGGAACCGAATACCGAAATAAACTAGAACCTAAACAGTACCTTTTACCGAAACATTAGTTTTGGTACGTACCAGAACCGGAACCTAAATTCGATTCGGTTTGATTCCCTGAATGGAACCCTTTAGATAGGATTGGTCGGGCACCAGGCAGACCCAAAAAGACCTAGAGAAGGACCGTCGATAAAGTAGCTTGAAGTATCAGCAAAACTTGGGGTGAACTGATCGGTGAAGAGGAAGAGTGGTTTATGCCTTATGTTCCTCGAGGCAATAAGTAGCCAAAAAAAATAAATAATGATAAAATATAATATTATACAAAAAAGTGATTAAAAATCATTTTTTAAATAGAACCTTCTTCAAAAAGAGGAAGTTAAGTTGATGTTGAGGTTTGCAAGTTCATTTATTTAAAGGTTTTAGGGTGCGGTTTGGGGAAATTTAAAAATAACACACTTACCAATTCAGTTATGAGATCTTCGGTTTGTAACCAATTGTTGAGTATATAGAAAGCGTTCAAATCAAATCTGCTTAAATAACAAAAGGCTTCGCTCATCTCTATCTCCCCCCATTGAAATGACGTTGGCTGGTTTCGGTGTGCAACCAGAAACATATGTTCGCGGTCTTTATTCGGTGGTCAACGATGCAAATTCTGTACCAAAAACGTTCGCCCGGCTATTTGTCACTTGCAACCGCGACGGTCATTTCCGTTTGGCGGCCAGTCGCCATCGCCTTTATCCCGACCATTTCCCTTTTTTTTGTTGTTTTTGCTTTTGCAAGTTGGCGCAGTTGTAAAATTGCTGACAATTGATAGGCA
This sequence comes from Lordiphosa mommai, assembly GCA_018904225.1. Taxonomy (NCBI): domain Eukaryota; kingdom Metazoa; phylum Arthropoda; class Insecta; order Diptera; family Drosophilidae; genus Lordiphosa; species Lordiphosa mommai. The sequence continues at coordinate 205,900 of JAEIFT010000261.1, read as the reverse complement.
ATGCCTTCTGCAGACTCCGGGTCGCGATGCCACAATTTAGCGGCTCGGCGACTACCGAAAAGTGCATGGCCAGAGATTGGCATTCTGATGATGAATGCACAAATAATGGGGCTGCATATAATGCAAAAACAAAAAAAAGAACAACAAAAAAAACAGGAAATAAATTATTCTCGTTGGAGTTCGGGACGAGGCCCGCCTGCGCCTGCGCTGGGCTGCCCTGCCACCGCGCTGAAGTCAGAAGCCAAGCAGCGTAATAACAACAATCAGCGGATTATCATCATTATCAATCATAAGCCAAGAAAACACTGGCAAACACAAATAACAAAATTGGATTCAAATGGGCGAGAAAAAAGAATAAAAATAATTGCTTAAAGTGAAAACAGAATTTACAAAAATTTATATCTGGGCATTATATCCAAGTTCTATGCGGCCTTATATGACATCTGAGTGATACTTCAGAGAATACTCAGCAAAAAACGACAGGCAGAATTCTAGTACAATCGGAATGGAACTTATACCTTTTAGTACTAAAATTTCAAGTATATTTTGTGCTTGGATGTACTTAAATTAAGTATGAAACATTCTTAAGTACAAAAACAACCGTTAATGAGAACAAACATTCTTAAATCAAGTATTTTTGGTACTTACAAAAAAATTCTAGAAAATGCATTCTTAGTTCAGGCACAAAATTTCTTAGATTAAGTACGAAAAATATTAAAATACCAAGCCAAAAATGCCAAATATTTCAACACGAATCAGTCCTTAATATACCCAACTGGTTCTATCTCTTCACTTATGAATGGAATGGTACATTTCTAGCCTAAAGTTATATTTTCCTTTTTCGACTTTGATTAGCTTAAGGCAATACGATTTTTGAATATTGTTTCTGGTACGTACCGAAATAAGAATTTCGGCTTAAGGTTCTATTTCGGTTTTCAGTTTATTTCAGTTTTCATTTCCGATACGGTACCCAGTACGGTATACCGTTACGTACCGGTACCAATATATATATTTTTTTTAATTTTCAAAAATTGTAATTATCTCAAATAATGGATGTAATAGAACTACAAAAGGGTTCTAAAAATATCCCACACAAAAAAACGATTTTTTGAAATATTTGACGAATAATTTCGTTAAATGTTTCTGTCCAGGCTTTCAGTGGAATCCCTGCAACCTAGAATTAAGGAATTCTCTATTCTTGTGTCGCCCTAAAATCTGCCGCCAAAAAAAGAGATCTTTAATGATTTGGATAGATGTAAACCTATGCTTTAAAATACTCAAATATCAGGTATATCAGCTCTCAAAAACACAAAAACAGTTGGAAACATAAAATCTGCCTTAGCTTTACCAGACTTAAAATTTTCCGAAATATTAAATCAGATTTGTTTGAAATTTTAATAAAATCCAGAAACTTAATTTCTGAAATTTATTTATTATAATTTTTCTTAGACTTCTATTTTAAAGCAAGGATTTTACCAAGTCTTAGAAACCCTTTACATTCAATTAAAGGGCTTATATTTAGCAAAGAAAAGTTCTAACACTTTTTAGAAATTTTTTTTCTATATGGGCATTTCCGCAGAAAAGTCTACCATAACCGAAAATTAAAAGTTTATTAAAAGTGGTTTCTTACTTGATATCGAATAGGTAAATATGCAAAATAATTTTAGCTAAAGAGTTTAAAGAATTACTTAGTACAGATGGCGATATATCGGTCTAAAAAGAAGAAAAGAAGAAAAGTTTTTCAATGCATTTTCTCTTTTCGATTTACAGCCCTAAAAGTCATTGAGCAATTCCATTCCTTTCGCAAAACTTTAGCTACAATTAAAATTGGTTTTTTGTTGCTTTGAATAATTTAAGAAAAATTATCTTCACTAAAAAATTGTCAAAAGAAATTGATGTAACGTCACGCCAGTAACGTCGCGTCAGATATATAAAAATGTTAATAAAAAAAGAACGAGCAATGATTTTAATATTTGGTAAATTGGAAAATAAACTTATATTATTCTAAAAACTACCGAAAAAAGTTTCATAGAAAAAGAGTTTCTCAATTCACAGAGTTTTGCAATTTTGTAATCTTAGTCAAAACCCACTTTCTTTTTAAGTAACGTCACGTCAGGGCATATTTTTACTGATATTTTTGAATTCTCTGGGTCGATTCTTATGATTTTTTTCTAAATAAAGTGATATTAAATAACTACCTAAAATTAACAAAACATATTTTAAAACTTGTCTTTTTCATTTTTTTTTTTATATTTTATCGTACGAATGTCACGTCACGTCAGAAAAGAAATGCCCAAATAAAATTTTCTAAATTATGAAATATCCTTAAGTCAATAAACTTGTCGATGAAATGAACCGAAACCTTCTCAAATAAAATGGAGCTATGAAAATATATAAAATGCATTGCCTACTTTTAGGGGCCACCAATTGTTTTGTTTTTTTAAGTTAAAATTCTTTGAAGTCGTAGAAAAAATGTTTTTTGTAAATTTTTTGTAATTTTTATTTCGCATTATTAATATAGCTTCGACATTCCCCTTTCATTTCCTTCCAACCAGTTTCAAAAATTATAAAAAAAAGATATTGCCATTTTAATGGAGCAAAGTTCTTGTTTAATCAAGTATTTTCTACGTAACTCAAAGCTTTAAGCGCGTTTAGCTCGAAACCACGTTTTTCGACCTAATTACCATGATTGCGTCGGTTCTACTGAACCGATTTTGATCAGCCATTTTGCAATCGACGCAGAACTGATGTAATACTGGCCCGTACCTCAAACATAAAAAAAAACAAAATTTTTAAACTATTTTTGTTACAAAAAACTAAAAAAAACTAAAAACGAGAAGGCAAAGCTAACTTCGACTGTGCCGAAGTTTTAATACACTTGAAAAAGTTTACTCCAACTGATTTAACCGGTAAAATATATATAGGATATAGATATCAAATATTTAAAATTTTTAAATCATTGATAATAAAAATTTGATACCATAAAAAAAACTTTTCTTAGTAAAACACATTTTCCGACCGATCGGTCCAATGGCAGCTATATGCTATAGTCATCCGATTTTGATAAATTTTTTCAAAAATTTGTAAAATCATATAAAACTAACATCTACCAAGATTGGTGACGATACGAACAAAAACAAACAAATTTTCCTCACTAGAACTTGTTTTTTTGACCGACCGTTCGTATGGCAGCTATATGCTATAGTCATCCGATTTTGATAAATTTTTTTTAAATTATGTGAAAGCATATAAAACTAATATATACCAAGATTGGAGACGCTACGATGGAAAACAAAAAAGTTTTTCTCACTAGAAGTAGTTTTTTGTCCGACCGTTTATATGGCAGCAATATGCTATAGTCATCCGATTTTGATAAATTTTTTCCGAATTGTGTGGAAACATATAAAACTAATATTTACTACGATTGGTGACGCTACAATGGAAAATAAAAAAGTTTTTCTCACTAAGACTTATTTTTCGACCGATCGTTCCTATGGCAGCTATAAGATATAGTCACCCGATCCGGCCGGTTCCGACATATTAGTTGCGTGCAGTAAAAAGAAGACTCTGTGCAAAATTTCAGCTCGATAGCTTTAAAACTGAGAGACTAGTTTGCGTAGAAACAGACAGACAGACAGACAGACAGACAGACAGACAGACGGACAGACAGACGGACAGACAGACGGACAGACAGACGGACAGACGGACGGACGGACAAGCGGAAATGAACTCAGCTCGTCGTCCTGATCAAGAATATATATAGTTTATGGGGTCGGAAAAGAATATTTCTATGCGTTACAAACTTCTGGGCAAAATTAATATACACTTTTCAAGTGTATAAATATGATAGAGGTACGGGCTAGAATTACATCAATTCTGATCATAACCTCATTTACCGATTTAATTTTGGATAACCTAGAGTCCCGAAATCATGGCTACCAACTCTACACCTTTTTTTTAGAGACCTTAATTGGCAGGGCGATAACTTTTTGATTTGCCCTCGATTTTCAATATTTCTTATTTTTATTTATTTTTTTAATTAATAACTTACACAAAACCAAAAACCAAATTGAAAAAGCTCTAATAGTTTACTCACCAGAATTTTTTGAAAAAAACACTTAAAATTGTATTGCCTGCTTTTTGGGGCTTGCAAATAAATATTTGTTGCTTCTTGTGTTGACCAGTGTTTTTCAGTCTGGGGGCCAGGCTAATTTTGTTTGATTTTGTTTTCTGATCGAATTAGCGTAAAACTGGGCAACTGAGGGCGCGACGTGTGCTGATTGACAAAGTCGAAGTTCAGTTCAGGTTTAAGAGGCGTGGAAATCTGAATATGGGCAATCTGCAGCCTGCAAGCAGGCAGCCAAGATCCACGAAATTGGTCAAGTTATTTTGCGCTTTCTGCTTCTCCTTTTTTTTTTTTTTTTTTTGGCTAAATTGATTTTGCTTCGTGCCTCATCAGCAGCGACAATTGCCCCCCTCCAGGGGAATGATGATGATGAGGGCTTGAGGAGGATGAGCTCACGTTCCACTTTGACTTTGCTGCCGCTGCTGCTGCTGCTTGGCTACTGATGTTTCTTGCGGTTTCACACTTTGGTTAAGGTTGCCGGCCCAGGCAATGGGTCAACCACACAACAACTACAACAACAACAACAACCAAAACCTTTACATACAAAATGTGGATTTTAATTTGAACAAGAAGGATTATCTTAGGGCTACTACTTAATATACTTGTCCATGAACTTCTTGTGGAAATCGGAACGCAGGGCATCATTGACAAAGTGTGTCTTCTTCTCGGGCGCCGAACGGGCACAATTCTTGAACACGACATCATCATCCCAGCGACGTTTTATTTTCAAATCGCCACCCAATCCGGAAGCACGACCGGCAGCAGAGGCCGCTGTGCCCGGTTCGTAGTTGATTAGGGGATTGCCCGACAATATGTTCTCCATGCGTATACGTTCATCCTCTTGCTTCTTTTCGGCATCACGTCTGGCGGTCTCCTGCAGGCGTTCCTGTTTAATTTTCTGCAATTCAGCCAGCAGGGCGGCATCATCATCATCTGAGTCCGAATCCGAATCGGAGCTATCATTGTCTAAAGGCTCATCTGCATCCAGATTGGCGGACTGCTGCTGTTGCTGCTGCTGTTGCTGTGAGGGTACATCCAATTTGGCCTTCTTGCTGCTGCTGCTGCCACTGGCATTATTTGCTTCTATGGCTTTGCGTACAATGGAGGGCAGAGCCTTGCCCGAACTGGAACGAGCATCACGTTCACGTTCCTCCAACTCCTTGCGAAAGTCACGCTGGCGGATCTCTTCGCTGGTGCCCTGGCCCGACTCTCTGGAAGTAAATGAAATAACTGCTGTACTCTCCCCTCCCTCTCTTCATCCAACATGCTTACCTGTATTTCAGCTTGGTATGCCCGGGCAAATCTCGACTGGAATATTGCTTACTCAAAGCACTCAAATCCTTTTCACCACGTCCCGAACCACCACGGGCTGGATCAAAGGTGGGACGCGCTGCTGTAGTCATATTTTTTATATTATTTTTATTTATTGCTGTTTATTGCTCAAACAGTAAGACCAGAGTAAGGTCACACTAATACAAAAAATAATGTGATTACGTTTAACGTCATTTATTAATACGTTCTACGTCAATTGAACAGTGTTGCCAACTTTTGAGCATCAAAAAAAAAGCTGTTTTCAACGGGAACAAAAGAAAAACAAAAGCTGATGATTTTTTAATCTTTTTACGAATATTTTATAATATTTCAATGATTTCTATGTATCTGATTGGTAATTTAAAGTCAAAACAACATTTGCAATGACTTCACAACCCATATCTGTAAATATATATTTTAAAATTAAACACCTTATACTTAGTACAGGGTTAAGATTGTCCACGTGCATCTGTTTCAGACCTTTGCCTTTAAAATGTTGAACTGACTAAAGAATCTCATAAACTTCAGTGACAACATCTGGATCGCGAAAGCAGCCAACTCTGTAAATCTGTTTCTGCCACCAGAATTTTTTTATAAAACAAAATTATAAAAATGTACTTAAAATGTATATGTTAATACAAAAAGTAGTTAAATACCTCAGCTTAAATTGCTTTATAAGCTAACAGAGATGACAAACTTACGATTTGCTTACAAGTTTTGCAAATATTTTCACTAAAAACGAAGAAAAGATGTAAAAAGTTAAAAAAGCAAATGCAAATTTTTCCCGCTTTGAACTTTGAAAAACAGCCAAATCTGACGGGAAAAAAGCTGAGTTGGCAACGCTGCAATTGACGCCGCCAATCTTTACATTCAAAATGAATCAGCTGTTCGCGTTATGCTCTCACCAACATCTTAATTGTCTCTCTACTGTTGCTGGCTCCTCCAAGCAATTGTTGATGTTTGTTTCAAAATGTCGTCGTCGTCGTTGTCAAATGAAAATGATCTTAGTTTTATAAATCAATTCAATCGTGCCTTGCAACTCCATCAACAACACCCCAACAACAACAGCAACAACAACCTGGCCATGTCTGACAACGACACGTGCAGACTGCCCCAAAGCTTGGTGGAATTCTCGGGCAATTGTGACGAAGTCGTAGATCGTGAAGAGAGCACTATTAGTATTGTGGATTTGCGAGACTCGGACTCGTCGTCGTCGTCAGTGGTCAGCTATATACATCCCTCCGATTTGGAATATTTGGACACAAGCACCGAATCATCAGTGGGCAGCTATATACATCCCTCCGATTTGGCCATAACAATTTCCGAAACACCCAGTAGTGAGGCCTCCTCCGTCATGAGTAGCAAAAAAACGCCCAATAAACGTAGCTCACCCAGTGAGGGCATTAAACGAAAGAGACTCAGACGTAGCTCCTACAAGCGCACACATGATATGACCATTGGTTCCATCATTAGCCTCAGCGATGAGGAAGTGGAGCAGCAACAATGTGAGTAACCCAACTCACTGCTTACTTATTTTGACATCCTTCCTCCCCCTTTACAGTTACCAAGCAGCCCGCCCAGGCCTCCAGTCCCAAGGTGGTAACCACACGCAGTGGACGCACCATTCGTGCACGCATGGATCTTAAATTTGATTATTCTTTAGAACGTAAAAACCACCAAAATAAAGACGAAGACAACGACGACGACGACACGGATGAGGAGGAGGAGGAGGCTTCGTATGAGGAGCCCGAATCCTCGGATGAGGATTTTAGCATAGAACTGGCCAACAAGTCACCCAAATGGTCTTGTCGCAAACAGAGACGTCTATCCCATAGCAGCAACTCTAGCCTGAATAGCTCCCACTCCAGCTTAGGCACCTGGTCACACATTTATGTGGATCTACGTCAATCGGTGGCCCGGATTTGCTCCGCAGTTCACAATGACTACAACCAATTGACTAAGGATAAGGAACTGCAGACCAGATTGAATAAATTTCTGGGCCTAGTGGCACCACGTAGACGTCTCTATAATCCCGCAGATAATTTGGAGTTACCAGAACAGGAGCAGGTGGCAGAGCCGAAGGAATTATCACCACAACGTAGTCGTTTAATGGAGCTGAGTATGGCTACACCGACCCCCACACCACCACAGGCCACCTGGTCCAGTTTGAATCTATCGAATCCCACGCCTTTATCCATACAGGAAAGACAAACGAAATTCTTTGATGATATGGTGCAACGTGTGAATGGTATAACGTATATGGATATGGAAATGGAACCCTTGGATTTGACAGGTTTGCCTAGTGAAGCCCAGCGAGCTGCCAATTGTCGACGTCACAAAAGTTGTTTTGCCTGCCTGGAGCAGCATCCACTTTTCTATGGCTTTGTGGAGTCACTGAGTGGTGAGTATCCTATCTACTGACTGACTGATTCACTGATTGGTAATCAACGCACAGCCTAAACGGTAAGAGATAGAAAGCTACAATTTTTCACAAAAGTTGAAAGTGGGCTTTGGGGCGGGGTTTTGGAAAAGCTTCTAGGGGAAAAATTTGGTTCTTCATACGTTTGACTTCAAATTTGGTAAGCGAAATAATTGGACAACTGTTTCCCAGATTTCGGTAAATACGCCCACAAGAAAAGTGGCCGGAAAATTCTTCATGGAAAAAACCTTTTTTTCATACAATTAAGGAATAATTAGATTTAAGAGTTTCCGATGTTGAAAAGTCTGGAAATTCCCGGAAAATTCTTTATGGAAAAAAGCCTTTTTTCTCCAACTGACTTTAAATTCGGTTTATAAGGATAGGATGCAAAATAAGTTGACGTGAGATTTTCCAATGTTGGAAAATTCGCCCCAAAAGTGGTGAAATGCCTGGAAAATTCTATATGAATAACAATATTTTTCATCCAAATGGCTTCAAACTCGGTTTGTAAGGATAGCATGCCAAATAATTAATAATATGACTTAGATTGTGGGAAATTCACCCACAAGGAAAATGCCTGGAAAATTCTTTATTGAAAAATCTATATTTTCATCCGATTTACTTCAAACTCTGTTTGTAATTATAGAGTGAAAATAATTAGACATGCGATATTCCCCATGTTGGAAAATCGGCACGAAAGGTCGGAAAATTGGCAGAAATTCGATATGGAAAAATCAATTTTTCATCCGATTGACTTCAAACTCTGCAAAAACTGCAAAATAATTAGACATACGATTTTCCAATGTTGGAAAATCCTCCCACAAAGAAAATGCCGGGAAAATTCTTTATGGAAATATTTATTTTTCATCCAATTGACTTCAAACTCGGTTTGTTAGGATATTATGCAAAATAATTGGACATGAGATTTTCCGATGTTGGAAAATCCGCCCGAAATATCGTGAAATGTCCTGAAAATTCACTATGGAAAATACTGTTTTTCATCCCAATGACTTCAAACTTGGTTTGTAAGGATAGTATGCAAAATAATTACGCATGTGATTTTCCGATATTGGAAAATCCACCCACAAGGAAAATTCATTGAAAATTCTATATGGAAAACACTATTTTTCATCCAATTGACTTCAAACTCAGTTTGTAGGGTTAGTATAAAAAAGTAGACATGACATTTTCCAATGTTGGAAAATTCGCCCGAAAAGTCGGCAAATGCCCGAAAAATTTTAATATGCCAAAAACAACTTATCATCCAAATGGCTTCAAGCTCGGTTTGTAAGTATAGTATGCCAAATAAGTTGTCATATGGGCATTTCCCTTATGTCGAACGGGACCTTCAAACACTTTTGAAGTGAAAAATAACTCAAAATAAAACTTAGAAGTTGAGACTTCTAGCTCTTAATTTGCCCTATAATTAGTGCCAAGTTTGATTTTGGGCAATTTTTACTTTTCAAGATAAGTACAAAAAACCAAGGCATTCGCACGGGACAAAAACATAAATTCAAAAGCCGAGTCCTGAGGCAATATTGCAATCTGTTTAATTTTAGAATGTTGTACATTGATGTTACTTAAAAACGGTTTGGATTTTATAAAAAAAAAAAACTTATAATTTTTTTTAAATTCAATTTTAAGCGCATTCGCACGGGACATATTTTTTTCCAGCATAATAATTATGTTATTTTAGTTACGCTTTTGAGGAAATTATATATAAATAAGCGTAGTAAAAATGTTTTTTAAGACAACAGAATACTTGAAATATATTTATTTCCAAATAGTAACAAAAAAAAAACAACAAATTTAAAAAAATATTGTAGCGTACTTCAACTTTTACTTTTCAAGATAATTACAAAAAACCAAGGCATTCGCACGGGACAAAAACTGAACAATTGACATGCCGATTTTAGCGAATCCTGGGGCAATATTGCCATCCTTTTTAATTTTTGAATGTTGTACATTGATGTCATTTAAAAACTGTTTTAATTTTACACATAAAAAACTTTTACTTTTTTTTAAATTCAATTTTAAGCACTTTCGAACGGGACATGTCGCATGGTACTTTATTTTCCATCATAACAATTATTTTTTTGAGAAAAAAATGTTAATAAGTCAACAGAAGACTTGAAATATATTTATTTTCAAATAATAACAAAAAACAACAAATTTAAAAAAATATTGGATCGTACTTCAACTTTATTTTTTTCGCCGCCTTTTTTGCTCTTTTAAATATATAAAATTAATACGTAAGATTTACAAAAAAAAAAAAAAAGCACTTAATATGTCGCACGGGACCAACTTTATATAAGTACCAAGATCACAAAGCTTCTAATTTTTATACACTTGAAAAGTGTATATTAATTTTGCCCAGAAGTTTGTAACGCATAGAAATATTCATTTCCGACCCCATAAACTATATATATTCTTGATCAGGACGACGAGCTGAGTTCATTTCCGCTTGTCCGTCCGTCCGTCTGTCTGTCCGTCTGTCTGTCTGTTTCTACGCGAACTAGTCTCTCAGTTTTAAAGCTATCGAGCTGAAATTTTGCACAGAGTCTTCTTTTTACTGCACGCAACTAATATGTCGGAACCGGCCGGATCGGATGACTATATCTTATAGCTGCCATAGGAAGGATCGGTCGGAAAATAAGTCTTAGTGAGAAAAACTTTTTTATTTTCTATTGTAGCGTCACCAATCTTGGTATATATTAGTTTTAGATGATTTTACATATTTGTGGAAAAATTGATCAAAATCGGATGAATATAGCATATAGCTGCCATATAAACGGTCGTCAAAAAACTAGTTCTAGTGGGAAAAACTTTTTTATTTTCCATCGTAGCGTCAGCAATCTTGGTATATATTAGTTTTATATGCGTTAACACAATTCTGGAAGATTTTATCACAATCGGATGACTATAGCATATAGCTGTCATAGGACCGATCGGTCGAAAAATGAGCTTTACTAAGAAAAGTTTTTTTTTATGGTATCAAATTTTTATTATCAATGATTTAAAAATTTAAAATATCTGATATCTATATCCTCTATATATTTTACCGGTTAAATCAGTTGGAGTAAAGTTTTTCAAGTGTATTGAAACTTCGGCACAGTCGAAGTTAGCTTTGCCTTCTCGTTTTATCATAATTTTTATACACTTGAAAAGTGTATATTAATTTTGCCCAGAAGTTTGTAACGCATAGAAATATTCATTTCCGACCACATAAACTATATATATTCTTGATCAGGACGACGAGCTGAGTTCAATTCCGTCTGTCCGTCCGTCCGTCTGTCCGTCTGTCCGTCTGTCTGTCCGTCTGTCTGTCTGTCTGTTTCTACGCGAACTAGTCTCTCAGTTTTAAAGCTATCGAGCTGAAATTTTGCACAGAGTCTTCTTTTTACTGCACGCAACTAATATGTCGGAACCGGCCGGATCGGATGACTATATCATATAGCTGTCATAGGAACGATCGGTCGAAAAATAAGTCTTTGTGAGAAAAACTTTTTTGAATTCCATCGTAGCGTCACCAATCGTAGTAAATATTAGTTTTATATGTTTCCACACAATTCGAAAAAAATTTATAAAAATCGGATGACTATAGCATATTGCTGCCATATAAAGGGTCGGTCAAAAAACTACTTCTAGTGAGAAAAACTTTTTTGTTTTCCATCGTAGCGTCTCCAATCTTGGTATATATTAGTTTTATATGCTTTCACATAATTTCAAAAAAATTTATCAAAATCGGATGACTATAGCATATAGCTGCCATACGAACGGTCGGTCAAAAAACAAGTTCTAGTGAGGAAAATTTGTTTTTTTTCCATCGTATCGTCACCAATCTTGGTAGATGTTAGTTTTATATGAATTTACAAATTTTTGAAAAAATTTATCAAAATCGGATGACTATAGCATATAGCTGCCATTGGACCGACCGGTCGGAAAATGTGTTTTACTAAGAAAAGTTTTTTTTATGATATCAAATTTTTATTATCAATGATTTAAAAATTTTAAATATTTGATATCTATATCCTATATATATTTTACCGGTTAAATCAGTTGGAGTAAACTTTTTCAAGTGTATTAAAACTTCGGCACAGTCGAAGTTATCTTTGCCTTCTCGTTTTTATTTGAATTTTATTAAAAAATTTCTATATGAACTCAATATAGGATAAGCCTTCTTTATGTACTTTCGACGCACAGAACACAAATGTTGTTTTTCAATGTCGAACGGGACATCGAAATATGCGTTGATGCAAATCAAAAAATGACTTGAATATCTTGAAGTGGGTTATAAATAAATTTAAAATTGGTTTATATTAGTAAAATTTGACTGTTTTCCTACGAAAATATCATAAAGCAAAGAGTTTTGAAAATTTTTGAAATTTTTGGTCTTGGTAGAAAAATAAATTATTAAAAAAAAAAAAATTATTAAAAAATAAATCCGATTTTGATATCATTTTGGCGGCTAAACTGATGGTGTTATATTCAAGTTATTTATTATAATTTTTGCCTTTTTTTTCAGCTGAAATTTCCTTAAACATGTGTCATCCCCTGGCCCATACCTATAGGGAGCGTGAATTCGCTTCAATTAAAATGCCCTTGGCCAAAATGCTTTTCAATATGTTCAATCATGCCATTTTTCATTGTGGCCTGCAACCAAATTTGATATGGAAACGTGGCATCCATGTCTTGAGCGCCTGTGAGTGCAATGTAACAGCTAAGGGTCAACGTCAGGCACGTATCTTACTATGGGAACAGATAAGTCAACCCTTGGTATTGGTCAAGGCTTTGCTGCATGAGATGTGCCATGCGGCTGCATTTGTATTCAATGCCGAAACAGGACATGGCGACAATTGTCGCAAATGGTAAGTGGAAAAACAAATTATAGCTTCCATCTCTAAATTTTTCTCCTTTCCCAGGGCCCATCTGTCTAAAACCCTGCTGCCCGAGCTGCCTCTTATCAGCGACTGTGATCCCACCTATAAATACAGTTGTTACCTGTGCGGCGCCTGCTCCTTTGGCTGTGTCAAATTCGAGGAGGAGTCCGATTACCTACGCTGTGCCTATTGTCAATTTGAAATCATTGTCGAGCCCTGGAATAGCCTTGATCATGCTCAAACCTGGTCACGCACCGATCAATTGATAACGCCCTATAAAACATTTATACGTGCAAATTACATGCAAATCCAGTCGGAGGAGCTGGAACCCGGCTTAAGACATAGCCACAAAATGCAACATTTGAATGAGCAATATCTGAAAGAAAAGGGACAAGCTCCAGCTAAAACCCCAAGTCACAATAGCATGCCTCCTTCGCTTTATACCAGCTAGTTGACATTTATATATTTTTTTGATTTATCTTTAGTATTTCCTTTATATATATTTTTTGTTTATTTTTTTTCTCTCATGTATGTTTTAAATTTGAGTTGCAAGTTAAAATTTAAATTAAAATTTATCAAAGGTGTCGAATCACACAATCAAAGACTTAAACATGTATTAGAATGTGCTGGAGCAGCCTGACTCTCTGAGAGTCGAAGCTGGAAATGCAGCTATGGACATAGAAATAGAACTAATAATATTACAAAATGAATAAACGTATTTTTTTTCGGATTAACTAAATTCTTAATTAAATTTGTGTTTAAATTTTTGCCGGTTTCTACTGAAAATTGATATATATATATCTATATATATAAACAAGTACATATAACTGTGTAAGTGCTGCCCATCACGTTTACGTACAGTGCTGCCCAGCGTAATTATTTGATTTGCTTATAACTCGACTGTCGTTTAACTGATCTAGAAACGATGTATGGTGGATCGATAAGTAATGACAATCCAAATATACGCCTAGAAGGTTCGAATAATCTATCTATAAAATTCTAAGAGATATGACTATTTTTTTATTTTTTGTGGCAACTCTGCTAATGTTCATCTGATCGGAAAATGATGTATGGGGGCTTGATAAGTTTTGATAAGTAGAATATAAGTCACAAAGGTTCGAACCATCTATCTTTAAAATTGTGTTAGATATGGTGTTTTTTTTTACAAATTGTGGGGCTGGCAACTCTACTATCGTTCGTCTGATTGGAATATTGTGTATAAGGGTTATGAGTAGAATATATGCCTAGAAGGCTCGAACAACCTAGCTCCAAAATTGTGGAAGATATACGACTCTTTGCAAATTTCAAATACCTTTTGTATGTTTTAAAATAATGTCAGAGAAGAACTAATATATTTTAATTATCAATATTAATAGTGTTTACTTTATTTTTATTTATTTACAATCTGTCACCCTTTCATAGTCACAAACTCAAAGCGATTCGGTTTCTATACTTTAATTTTCAACCACTTACAGATTTTAGAAACTCGAATTTTTTACATTTTTGAGAAAAAAAAATTTTTTTCGAAATATTTTTGCTTCTAATTTCAAACTACTAAACCGAATGGAAAATGTTCTTCAACTAGATTATTAGGAATTGCACATCCCTGCTTGACTCCATCTAAATTTTCTAACTCGAGATATGGCTTAAAATGTAACTAAAAAAAAATTCTAACTCAAAAACGTATCCATACAAAAATTTTTGAAATTATTATTATTTTTTTTTTTCATCATTTACTATAAAAAAATGCATGCACTGAGGTTATATGATCAAGTAGCAAAACACTTCAGGTTGGACCTACATTTTGAGAAAAATATGTCAGACCCGGTCTGTTTTTTAGAAATTCCAAGAATTCATTTAGTTAGGAGCATCTTAAGATATTTAAGTTTCTTTTCGTTTTTTGTTCACAGAGATTAATGCTTGCCATTCAAGCCGCCATTGCCATTCTCAGCCGTGGCTTTGCCACTGCCCAAGGCAATAAACGAAGTCACATCCAATTTGGTGGCCAAAGTTTTAAACACATCCTTGCCGGCTGCATTGGTACCCATGATTATGACACTTGAATCGACTTCCAGTATGCGGGCAAGTTTGCCCAGAATTTCAGTTTCAGGCAAGCGTATGACACGCTTATTGAGAGCCTTGCGAGCGGGATCGGACTGTTGGCGATTCAGACTGACAATCTGATTGATGAGGGTCTCCTGAGCCACTACCCCCAAAATGGTTCCAGTTTCCACATCCATCATGAGCAATTGATCCACACGCTCTTCCTTCAGCGGTAGCGTCCGATTTCAGCACAAGAGATGTACTGATATCCAATTTAGAAATGGGTACCGTCCACCACCAATGTTTGTGCTCATTAACCGGCTCCTTGAAGCCGCGTGCCTCCATCCAATTGTCGGACACAAATTTGGTCATATAATTCCTAATGCCATCCGGTAAAATCACCACACAACGTTGACCCTTCTTCAAGCTGCGTGCATACTGTAGGGCCGCAGTCATGGCTCCGCCACTGGAGCCACCACATAACAGACCCTCCTCAGCATTGAGGCGTCGACTCATGGGAAAACAATCTGCATCTCCTATCTTGGTCCACACATCCACAACTGTCTCATCGAATACCGTGGGTGGGAAATCATAGCCAATGCCTTCCACCTCATAGAATTGCACATCGGTTTTATTCAATGATTCGGGTCGCGCCAGTATGGAACCATATGGATCGACGCCTATAATTTTGCAATTCGGTGCCTGCTCCTTGATCTTCCGTCCTATGCCGCTAATGGTGCCCGCCGTTCCAGCCGATACCACAACCATGTCCACCTGATTGTCCAACTGCCAAAGGATTTCGGGTGCGGTGCCATCGTAGTGGGCCAGCGGATTACCCGCATTGCGATATTGATCCAGCACTATGGAATTGGGTTTCTCACGCTGCAGTTGTTGGGCCACATAGATTAAACCTTCGGGTGAGTCATAGGAGGCTTCGATGGGTGTGCGTAAGGTTTTTGGCACCCAGAGTACGCAGGGCATAGACCTTTTTGAGTCTAGCATTCCAAATTACATCATTAAAAAATAATGGCTTCAATGGGTATTTTTCGCTATAAACTAGTCTTATTTATCCGCTTAGCTCTAAACTTATTTTCTAAGCTCTACTGAATTTGCTACCATCGTGGTTTTCAAATTTTGGAAAATCTGTAAAATTGGCATAGGTTGGATAGGTAGTTCCGGCTGAGAATGGATTTTCTTTATGGAGAACTTAGTAATCCGCAAGGATCCTTGACGTTTTGGCAAATGTCAGTATAGGTTTAAGGGGTCTCTAGTAAAGCGATCCAAGGGGGTAAAGGTGTGGCAATCATCACCATAATTGCACCAAGCGCACAATACTGGTCGCTGTTGACCGGTTTACCATGCCATTCTTATGGATGGATAGCTAACTGGATCCGACAGGCCTATGTTGAGTTTCGCCAGGCAAAATCCAAGTACAGGAGACTAAAAACAAGCGAGTTTCCCAGTCTCTGGAATCCCAAATCCAACACCGGCACTCAAGCAGACAACTGTTCCTTTCCGGTTACCAACAGGGACTTTAACAAGGTAGTGAAGAGTCTTAACTTTTACCTCCCAACAGTCTCTGCCTAAACAAAAATGTTCAAAAATTAAATCGCTTTGGTTTACTTGAAATTTGTTCAATTAAATTGAATTTAATGCATTCAAACAAAAAAAAAAAATTAGGATTAGGACATCATGCCTTTGCTACGCTTAAAGGCGGCGCCCGCCTTGCGATTGTGATTGGCACGGGAGGATTTGTGAGCCTCCTTTTGATTGCGATTGCGTTGCGTTTGCTGCGATTGACCCTGACCCTTGGGTTCGCCCACCAAATTGGACGCTGAAGCGGGTGCGGCCGCTTTATGGCCATATTTGGCCTGTTGACGTTGCTGATAGCGTGCACGTATTATCTCGGGATTCTCACAGAAATCCATGCCGCGACGTGTAGCGGGTGCTTCCTCATCCTGAGAACTTTCGCCCAGTTCCTCGTCTTCTTCGGCATCCTGAGCCTCATAGGCACTATTGGAGGCGGCTGCTTGTAGTTTGGCACGCAGCAAAGACACGGGTGGGGCCTGTCCCTCATTTAGAGCCTCATAGCTGTCATCGTACTCATCATCGTATTCGCCCGCCTCGTGTGAAGTCTCCTCCACCAAAGCATATTGCTGATAGCGTTGCTTTAGTTGACTTAAATCACGTTTATCGTCCAGCAGCTGTTCGGCATTGTGTGGTGCGCCGGGCAGACCCTTGCCCTGCTTAATAATGCACTGTGGCTGATCCTGGGTCAATACATCATAGCGATCGCCATCAAAGACATTGAAATGACGCAAGCCAGTCTGTTGCTGCAATTTATCTTGCGGATCGGGTGGCACATACACCTCCAGTCTATCCATTTGGGCCAAATCCGGTGGCAGATTATCATCCAAAATGGCGGCTATGGCTTGCTCGCTGTTTTCATAGCGCGGCAGCAGGCGACGTATAAAGCCCATACCCAAATCGGGTAGAACATCTAATACTGCGGTGACTTCAAGATCTAGATCACGTCCCGAACCATTGGTGGAGGGTGGAGCAGGCAGCTGCAGCTCGTCCTCGTCATCTTCCTCTTCATCCTCGTCCTCCTCATCGCTAAAGTTAAGCTCATCAGCCATAATGCCCACCGTGGAGCTGGACAAAGCCTTTTGATAGCCCGACAATACAAAATCCACTTTGTAGTTTTTGCTAAGGTTTAAAAAAAAATTAAATAAATTCTTACTTAAGGCTTAAAGCCTCTACTTACATGCTGGGACAACGTTTCAGTAGCCCCGTCATATCCTGCTCCAGGGGAAACTGCCTTTGATAGTCCACCACAAAGGTCTGAGCGGATAGACACTCCTGCAGTAATTCTATCAACTGTTGACCACGTCCCGCTGCCAACTGAGAGCTAATATGACCCCGGGCCACCAATAGAAACTGCTGACGCACTTCATTTAACCAGCCCAGCGATGAGGCTTGAGGATTAACCAAATAAATGTTTCTATACAGCATGGGCACTATCAGATCATAGAAATTGGCTATGCTATAAAGAGAAGTAGAAGTTTTAAAGAAGAAAAACTCATAGATAAGGACTTACCTTTGCACCAGACGCAGTTGCTCCAGCATTTTCATAAATTCCGTGCCCATTAATTGGCTCAAGAGACGCAATGTATAGGCACAATCCAAGGCAAATAGCACCACATCATCGTATGGTGTCTCCAGTTCTGCTTGCAGTAGCTCTCCACCGCCAGCTCCCTCGCAACCCTCATTCTCCACCTGAATTTGCATGCTCAGAAAGGCATTCTCATAGAAGGCCAAAGCCTCACGTAAGTCCTTGCCATAATCCGCTGGCAGGCGAAAGACCACCTCAAATATTTGCTTTAAGAGTAGCAAATTTTGTGCATTGGCATCTCCCACGGCCATTAGTAAGTCGAATAGCAAGGGAATCGAAATGAGATAATTACTATAGAGCAGCTTGGCATGCTGTTCATTGGTAATCCATTCACTGGACGATTCCCTGGCAGTGCACAGGCGTAATATTAAACGCACCACCAGATTGAGCAAATGTTCATAAAGTACATCCTGCTCCGCCTGCTGAGTGTTAGAGCTGGCAACTCTGTAATAGGGATTGGCACGTTGCAAAAAGGTGACCAGCGAGGCCATGGCTGACTCTTCAAACACCATATACGACCAGAATCTGGGAAAAATGAATTTAAAGTTTATCTGGCGCATATGCTAGATTAAGACCTACTCATTGTGTCTTAGTCCCAGCAGAAATTCATAATCCTGCTGGCATTGTTTGGCCATGTAGGTCCACTCCTCCAAAGCGGCATCTGTCTTAAGGCGTCCATAGGAAGCCATTTGACAGAGGTAGCTGCTGAAAGGCTTTTCACGTGTCACCCAGTGCTCATCCTGCCATAAATAAACGTTTAATTTAAGGTTTTTCACACACACACACTTGCTTACCAGAGCTGGAATGTGCCGTTTTACACCATCCTGGCCAGCCAGAGTCAACTTTAAGTCGCCCAGCGGCAAGTTGCGTGGATTACAATTATTATTGCTGGTGTCGTTGTCCAGCATGTTTGCTAATCAAAGGCAATTTATTGTAATTTATAAAGTTTAGGAATGTGCCACTAGATCTAGTTAATTTGTAAGGTTGAAATACGGTCACGTTATTTTGATAAATTCTATCGATAACTGTGGCCAATTAGAGATGAGCGTTTTGTATGAACAGTCACTAGAGTCACGAATATATATTAAACTTGCAATATTATGAAATTATTAATATAATAAATGCCCTAAATGAAGAAAGAAGAAGAATATAATAATTAGGCAAACAGCTTTCTACGATTGCTTTAATAGATTGATTTTTATAAAATGTTAAAATATGTAAAAATTGTCCCCAAAGAAAAGCGCCAAGCCAAGCTTCTCCTAATCTCTTGGCTCGCGTGTCTTTGAATTTTCGCTCAAGAGAAAGGAACCCACAGTTTAACGCTGAATTCGCACGGCAAAGTTTTTGAAAAGCTTTTTATGATTTTTATAATGGATCACATGTCTAATTATTTTCCATAAAGTGTTAACAAACCAAGTTTGAAGTTTATCGGATGAAAACTAGTTTTTTCCATATATAATTTTTTGGCTATTTTCCGGTTTTTCCACAATTTGAAAATCGCGTAGATAATATTTTTTTCCAATAACCCTTGGGGGTGTAGTGGGTTCATTTTCTGGAAAACTGGTATGCAGTTATTGATGAATTTGTATTTCGGTTTTTTTTTTTTTAAATTAGTTTGAAGCTGATCGGATGATAAACAAAAAAGTTTCATACAACAGTTTTCAGTGAATTTTCCACATTTCCCAGCGGAACTTTTTAAAACCCCTTCTTAGAACTCACTTTCAGAATAAGATGCAACTACTGTAAAAAATTCGGCTTGCTATCTCTAACGGTTTGGCCTGGGCAAGGATCACCAATCAGTCAGTCAGTCAGGTTGAACTCTTTTATATATATAGAAAAACGTAAGAAAATCTAGTCATATATAAAAAGGCGAAAACAAAATAATTTAGTGCTTAATTCCATTTCGGAATGAGTATAAAAACATTTTTGGGAATAAATAATTAACTTAACGAGAAGGCAAAGCTAACTTCGACTGTGCCGAAGTTTTAATACACTTGAAAAAGTTTACTCCAACTGATTTAACCGGTAAAATATATATAGGATATAGATATCAGATATTTACAATTTTTTAATCATTGATAATAAAAATTTGATACCACAAAAAAAAAACTTTTCTCAGTAAAACACATTTTCCGACCGATCGGTCCTATGGCAGCTATATGCTATAGTCCTCCGATTTTGATAAAATCTTCCAGAATAGTGCTAACGCATATAAAACTAATATATACCACGATTGGTGACGCTACGATGAAAAACAAAAAAGGTTTTCCTACTAGAGCTAGTTCTTTGACCAATCGTTCCTATGGCAGCTATATGATATAGTCATCCGATTTTGATAAATTTGTTCAGTATTATGTGGAATCATCTAAAACTAATATATACTAAGATTGGTGACGCTACAATAGAAAAAAAAAAAGTTTTTCTCACTAAAGACTTATTTTCCGACCGATCGTTCCTATGACAGCTATACGATATAGTCATCCGATTCGGCCAGTTACGACATATTAGTTGCGTGCAGCAAAAAGAAGACTCTGTGCAAAATTTCAGCTCGATAGCTTTAAAACTGAGAGACTAATTCGCGTAGAAACAGACAGACGGACGGACAAGCGGAAATGAACTCAGCTCGTCGTCCTGATCAAGAATATATATATAGTTTATGTGGTCGGAAATGAATATTTCTATGCGTTACAAACTTCTGGGCAAAATTAATATACACTTTTCAAGTGTATAATAACTCGTCAAAATAATTTTGCCATTCAAATTTACCCAACTTAATTTGTATTTTCTAGATTAAAGCTGTGTTCTACTTTGAAATTATTATTTAGTGCCGATTTGTCCTACATAGCACTATTTGTCACATAAACTAACAAATAACAGAGTAAAATTGTGTTTATCTAACACATAACAGCTATTTAGAAAATATTAAAGATATAATACAGTATGTCGATAAATATATATGCCGAGAACTATATGCAAGTCGAAACATTCCAACGATTAGTCTTGGTTTTATCTAAATAAAATGTGTTGAATTCGTAAAAAACTCTCGAAAAGTGTCAATAATTGTCCTAGAAATTCAGAAAATCACTAAAATAATAAAAAACTGCGTTAAAATTTTGAGTTTCCGTAAGATATTTGTAAATTTTTAGTTTTCAACACATAATAAATTCAAATATCGTGACTTGCCGGTCACTGTCACGACAGTAACTGTTGAAATAATCGTAAAGTAAATCGCCCATCTTTAGCTCTCACACATGCAAACATAATTCTCAATTGACAACTGAACGGCTTCCTTTTTGCCAAAAAATAAATTGAAAAAATATTAGTTGTTTAAACAATTATTGCATAATTCGAGGCTTGTAAGTAAAAGTAACATTTATTATAAACCAAAGCTTAAGCAGTGTGACGCCACGCCAGGCGCAAGCTGCTCTTAAAGTGTGTGCGTGTGTGCGCCCCAAGTGAGTCGTGTTAGTGTGTGTGTGTGTGTGCGTGCGTGTGTGTACAAGTGGCCAAATATTTTAAGCTAAAGGATACTCGGCTAAAACGGTAAGTCATCTGATTGAAATTTGCCCTACATTTAATTGACCCATTGACACTGCCCCGCAGATCACATCGACGGCCATGAGCTTTTTGCCGGGTGAGCCGGTGCCGCCTGGTTTTGAGGATGAGGACCGTGCGCCGTCCATCATTCAAAAGCAAATCGATAGCTATACGGGCGGACCGCTAATTGGCATCGAATATGTGGTGGAGCTGCACGAGGCGGGTCAACCGCGTCCCGACTACTTTTGTGTGCTGTGCCAGACATGCAACGATAGTCGTTCAATTTTTGTACACTGGACGTCCATGGTGCACAGGAGCAACTATCTGCTGACCCATTTCCCCAAGGCGTATGAATTGCTGCAGAAATTTCGGTCCGGTGATTTGGTTCTGGCCACGGAGAAGCTGGTGGAGCTGATTGAGAAGCAATTTGGACACATGCAAAGCAAGAATATTCTGGTGGTGGCTGGTGAAGATTTTCGTCGATTTCGCCATAAGATTTGCAGTCAAGTGAGAGATAAATTTCATCAGGATCAAAGCGCAGGTCCGGATTTTGTGGAGGAGACGCGGCAAGTGATGCGGGAGGTGAAGCCGGATGAGTTGAATTCGATTAAGATTACCCTAAAGCTGAATGACAGGGAGAGGGAGGGCCAGGTGATTGCCCTGGATGCCATTTCCAGTGATGATGATAATTTTGGCGGCCCCACGACAGAGGCCAAAAAGGCGCGTACCAAAAAGACGCAGCCGGAGGAACAGCAGCAGCCCGCCTATAGGGCAGCAAATCGTTCGCCACCGCCGCCTGCGCCGCCACATATCAAACAGACATTGCCCACACCCAAAGAGCTGTCCATGCAGGCCTCGCTCATTGCCCAGGAGCGTTACAAATGGGAAAAGTTCCGTTGCATGTTGGAACTGCAGCTGAAACAGTTGCGCGACGAAACCGAGACCTACGAATCGAATCCGGAAAAGCATCCCGACTATCCGGATGAGTGGAAACAGTTCTGGAATCGTCGCTACAAACAGCTGCAGGAGGAGAAGAAATGCGATCCAAATCGTTATGATTATAAACCCGAGTGGATCAGCTACTGGAAGGATCGGCGTGTGGAGCTGTTCAATCTGGCGGTGAGTAAGATCAAAAAGGAGCTGAAAGAAAAGTTCAAACTGGGCGATGAGGATGAGGAGAAGACCAAGGAGCTAATGGAGCGCTATAAGATACGCGTGGCCAGTCCCAGAGAGCCGCCAGGAAATGCAGCTGCCGCGGCTTCATCGTCGTCATCCTCGGCCGCTGCCAACCGCCGTAAGCCCAATTATCGTAATAATCGCGCACAGCCAGCCGAAACGGTTATTGACATCAGCGACGATGAGCACGAACAGTCACATGCACCTGCCGCCGGACGTCGTCCAAATCGTATGCGCTACACACGCTCCCGTTCCCGCTCCCATTCACTGTCGCCGCATCGCTCCAACCGGCGTCGTTCTCACGGTCGTTGGGATCCTCCTCATCGACGTCATCGCACGCATTCCCGTTCCCGCTCTCGTTCGCGTTCCCGTTCACGCTCGCCCCACTATCGCCGCAATCATCATGTACACGAGCGCACCAGCAGCTCCTCCAATCGAGATTTCTATCGTTCGTCGCGTTCCTCGTACGAGCCACCACCCATGGAAACATTTCGTGTGCTCGATCCGCGTCTCTATCCCGAATACAAGGCACGCTCCAGTCCCTCACCACCGCCAGCTCCGCAGCAGGCCAAGTCGACATCCAAGGAGCCAGCCGAACCGCTTGTCGAGGAGGGACCCCTCACTGTGGTTAGTGTCCTACGTATGCTGTCCGCCGTGGAGGAGCATTTGGGTAGCCTGGGACCTAAGGCCTTGAATCTGCTTAGCAAGGCCCTGGCCATGGAAATGGTGCAACCAAATGCCGCCGATGATTTGCTCCTGCATGATGACAATTGTGTGTTCCTTGAGACCACCAAGGAGAAACTTAAGGGCATCCTAATAGCCGAGGTGCTCGATGATCCGCAAAAAGTGCGCGTTGTGAAAAAGTTGATCACCAACATTGCAGCCATCATCTACCAGGTGACGTCCAGAGGTAAGTTTTCACAGTTTTGATCATGCTCTGGGTAAGTAGGAGTGAATACATCTTATCTCTGGCCAAGTTTCAGTCAGTTCGTTGCGGGTAGGGGGTTGAGATGGGGGGAATATCAAACTGGTTACACTTGAAATTTGGATATGTTGAGGTTGAAAAAAAAGAGTAGGTAAAGGATCCGTAACCACTGTACAGAAATCCGTGAAATCAAATGGAAGATAACCTTAATTCAATACAATCAGTCAGTTCTGAAAAAGACGGCTCAGACTTGCCCAAGTCCAGCCCAATGCCTGTGAATTATGCTTCGAAGAAGATGCCTTCATTAGAGTATCTTTTGATGTTTATACTTCTCTTCATTTCTTGAAAAAAAATAGAGTAATCTAGGTCTAAGTCTTAATAAATCTTCCCTGAAGGCTTCAAAAACGAGTGGAAGTCGCGGTCTATTCCGAAAAAATCGACTTCATTCCACTCTTCGAGTCCCTGATTAATGCAGTGTCTGTTCCTTATCTCTTCGTGCCTAAGAACTCCTCATAAATCCATTTCAAAAGCCCTGCTACGAGCAACTAATTTGCGAGCACATTCGCTCATTTATGCGGCTTGTTTGTTCTCTTCGCTCATTGCTCGCTATGCTCATTTACACCTCGTTTTGCACGCACGAGTAATCATAGTTCAAGCTTATTTAAGCATTTGGGCAATATGAGCGATAAAGCTCAGCTGCGGCAGCGAGCGGCGCTTGTAATCTCTCGCTCTCTCTCCATAGCAACAAAACTAGAGAGAGCAAAATCAAGGCGATCATGCTATCTCGCTTGCTTAACCGCGAGTTGATTGTGTGTATCATAACAAACGCTCGTTGCGACTTGTGCACAATGAGCGACAAGCTAAACGAGCCTTGTTAAGAAAAGCATTGGCGAAAAAGTAAGAGTGTTTACCTCATTGAACGCTAGCCAGCGAATGATTGGCTTTGCTAATTTATTTACTTTCTTGACGAAGGGCTCGGCAAGCGTTCGGCTCGTGTCTGAGTGAATCGTTATCGATGACAATCTCTGTTTTACACACAACGAGCTCCTCGATTAAACATTGTCGCAATTTCAATGATGCGCAGTAGGAAGCATATCCGAGCTTATAAAGTATATATATTCTTGATCAGCATCAACAGTCGAGTATATTTAGCCTAATCCGCCCGGACTGACGCCTAGATTTTAGCAACTATAAGAGCGAGAGCTACAATTTTTTCAGTGTACGACCTTCGCGGAATTCGTCGATAAGCGATCTCGATAAA
Source organism: Lordiphosa mommai (assembly GCA_018904225.1). Taxonomy (NCBI): domain Eukaryota; kingdom Metazoa; phylum Arthropoda; class Insecta; order Diptera; family Drosophilidae; genus Lordiphosa; species Lordiphosa mommai. The sequence continues at coordinate 181,047 of JAEIFT010000261.1, read as the reverse complement.
AATTCATTGTACCAGTTTTTTAACGGTGCTAAAGGATGCTGCTTGTTGCTTTTTAGTTCATCGAAGCATTCTTAATCCACTCCGAAAATTGATTGCACGAAAATGTTTACAGTATAATTCCATTTTATTAATCAATTGAATCCGTGGCTTAAACTGGTATACACACAGACATTTTCCTCCATACGAGCATAGACCACGTTTATTTTTTCTTTGTTAGACTTAAGTAGACATCGGATTTTGAATATAATCCCAGTAGGCCAGAGTGAATGTGTTGAAGGAGGAAGAAAATCACAAAACGGTTTATCGCTCTTAATACCAAACTGTTTAATGCAAATGACAATTGGTTTCTTTTTAGACTAAAAGCAAAGACCTTACAATACATACCTAGTTGCGACGTTTCATACAAACGAATTTTTATGGCGGGTCCTGCCATTTAGTAGAATCCCATCTTTTTTAACAAAATACGAACCGACGCATTAGGATGACGGATCGATAAGTTTTAAAACATCACACATTCTAAAAATAAAATCAGCGAGCTCTTTTTTTTGATATTTTTCTTTTTCAATTGTACGAATTTGTGGAAGAAGTTCCTTTCTTTAAGATCATAGATCAATTTTTTATATAAGAGCCGTTCGATGCTTTTCTGCGACTCCTCAATATAAGCTTGTCTGCAAGCTGCATTCATTTTAGTAAGAGTTTTTCCGTTGCCCAGTCATGTAGGGATAACTTGACGTTTCCCATAAAGTGTCGGGTGAACCGGGTTTATATATTGGGCATGCTGAAAACTTTTTTTCTTTGCACTTCACATATTGAAACTGTGTATAAAAATGAACTATAATTCAAAAAATAAACTAGTTCATTCAATGAGCTAGTTCAAAAAATAAACTAATTCATAAAATAAAATAGTTTATAAAATCAAATAGTTTTATGATTATTATAATTAACTATAATTCAAACATGAACTAGTTCATTAACTGAACTTTAGTTCTCACAAATTAACTTAAGATGAAAAACTGAATAGTTTTAAAAATAATCTAGTTCAAACACAGACCTAGTTTATTTTAATGACTAGTTCATTTCAACTAGTTCACGAAATTTGGCACAACTCTAATTCGCGCAAGTATCTGGCAAGTATTCGGTTCGATTCAAACTAGGTTGGCAGCCCTAATTTGTATATTTTAAGTTATATAGAGGTTTAGGGTTAGATTAGGGTATACAAAACCGTTGTTTTATATTTCTTGAGAAGTCCTCAAATTGTATATATCCAAATTTCAAATCGATTGATATTTCCCTTAACCCCTTAACACATTTTAAACTAATAATTGTAAGCGTTCTTCGTTCGTGACGAAAGTTTTTTTTAAATCGGCTCGGAGGTTTCTTTTGGAAAAAACCGCCTTTTCTTAAGCTTAACGAGTTTTAGTTTCCTAACGTCTTTATTCGTTGGTTCTTCAAGCAAGATTTAATAAAAATACAAAATGAAGAAAAAGAGAGCCTCGGTTATTGCCTTCCACTAGCCAAACCGGTTTTAAAACGCAAAAATGTTGCGTAAGTGGAAATGTTCCTTACTTTTTTTTTGTTGTACCGGAGTACGGTTCGAGTGTTAAAAAGTGTCGCGCCTTATCTTCGTCGTCGTCCTCCAGAGTCGTCCTCGCCCCCCATAAGTGTAACTATGAATGTAATTTTATGGTAGCCGTAAACTCTTGCTCTCTGTCTCTCTCTCTCTCAAGCATAATTTCACATTATTGACTATGTTATTCCTTTCCTCTTCCTCCCACTTAAACAACTCAACCATGAAGGTGCCAGCGAGGCGGCTGAGAAGATTACGTCCACATTTAAATTGCCCTACGATCGGAATATTGTCTCCTCCAAACTGGCCGGCGCTTTGGTACTCAAAGGTTACTACGATGTCAGCACGGAGGATATGAACAAAATGTTGCATTTCTTTACGCTGCTGGTGAAGATGGACAAGGCGAGCCTGGATGATGGTGGCCTAGATCTCAACGATATGCAAATCAAATTGGGACTGAAAGCGGCGCCACCCACTCTGAATGATGACGAGGCCTCCCTGGGCATAGACATAGATGAACTAATGAAGGAAGTGGAGCATCAGCTGTCCAAGGAGTCGGTAGAGGTGACACCCAGCAAGGTGAGCAGCGAAACTGTGGGCACCACCGGCATGGAATCCCTCACGGATTCCGATTTGCAAACTTTGCTGCAAAACTTTAAATTCCTGTCGAATGAGGAGCAAGTGCATTTGATAGGACATTTACGTAAGCTGGAGGTGCAGGAGCCGCAGCGTGTGGATCGTTTGCGTAAATTTGTTAATCTCAGCGAACTGAGTGACGATGGTGAATCCTGCAGTGATTTTCTAACCCGCCTGGTGGCCATAGGCAAACCGAATGCAACAGAGGCGGCGGCAACACAATCACACAAGAGCAGCAGCAATCTGGAAAGGGATTTGATTACTAACAAGTTGCCGCTGCCGCAACAGCAAAGACCGCGCGGACGCACTTCACCCAATTTTATGCTGGATGATGATGACGATGATGACTACAATTTTGATGATCTGGTAATGAAGGCCTGCGATACGAATGGTAGTCGAAAGGCAGCACCGCCCATTATACCCGTGGAATCCTCACCCAATGCTTTGACCTTTAAGCCAGCGGCCACGGCAGTTGCCTCGAAGATTTCACTCAAAGACACGGATAGTATTATAGCCAATCTCATGGACACACTGGGCAAAACGGAACGCCATCCCCCAACCAACAACAACAACAACAGCAACCAGATGCCGCGTGCCAATCCTAATCCCGGCACGGGTTTCTATTCACGCAACACACCTTTGATAAATGTTGGCTCGGGTTCAAATCCAGCTCGTGGTCCCGTCTTTCCGGGTGGCAATATGCAACCTTATGGAGGCGGCGGCGGCGGTCCCTATGGTGGTCCCTATGGTAATGCGGGTCCAGCTGATAATCAACCACCTAACTATGGTGGGGGTGGCGGTCAAATGAATCCCTGGGGCAATCAAGGACCACCCCAGGCTCCCTATCCCAATATGCAGCCACAATTTATGCCGCAGCAGCAGCAGCAGCCACCGCATTACAACAACATGTATGGCGGTCGCCATTGATTGGGTGTATGCCCGCCCAAATGTACAGTTATCCCTCTCTCTCTCTCTCTTGTCTAACACATGCAAAAATGTGCATTTAGCCCTTAAGTTTCATTCAGGCGCCGCAGGAGAAAAAACAAACATTTTGGAATTCTTTTTTAAATTTAATTTAATTTTTTTTTTTCTTTCGAAAATAAAGTTGAACACAAAAAACATTTACTTAGTTTATGTTTCAGCCCTCCTGCCACATAAAAATGAATAAAAAAATACAAATTAAAATCAATGTTCAGCCAACCCAGAATATATTCATAAATGGTTTTTCTTATTTTTGGAACAAGGGATTTGTGTTGGATCCTTAATATTACCATATTTTTATAAATATATGAAACAGCCTTCAGCTTTCTAAGAAGCTTTATGTAACCGATATATAAAAGGAATATTTTTCACGATGAAAGTTTTTGCTTGACTCGCCAACTTTATTCGCCCCTTAAAAACTGCTCAGTTTTAAACCGATGGACTTTAGTGAAAGCATACTCGTCGGTGAATAGCAAATTTTGTTCTTCAGACGCTGGCTTAAAAGTGTCCACAAAAACTAAAAGTACATATATTTATTCTTTATAGATTTTAAAGCCACTTTTGATACCATAAACAAATCTTAGATCTTGTGGAAACTGATGAACAACACGACTACCATATGGAAAGGACGTAGAACTAGACGTCAAACAGAGATGTCGACTCAGCCCTTTGAAGGAGTCATAATCTCGGGTGCATAACTATAAAGGGGAGAGCAACAATTGATATATTCAACTAAAAAGAGAATCAAAAATAACTATGACCGCACCCAATTTTTTCACTATACGAGTACTCGGAGAGGGGAGAGCAACAATTGGTGAATGCAGCTAAAAAGAGAATCAAAAATAACTATGACCGCACCCAATTTTGTTCACTGTACGATTACTACGAAAAGGGGAGAGCAACAATGGGTGAATTCAACTAAAAAGAGAATCAAAAATAACTTAAGCACCGTGTGTGTGGCGCAATGGTTAGTCTGTGCGTCTACTGTGCGGGAGTTCTGGCTTCGATCCCGACTCGGAACATCTAAGACCGGATTTACACGATGGAGCAAAGTTCATGAAGTTTCTCAAAAAGCTTTGATTGTGGGAAAGAGGTGTGGTGGGCTAACTTGCCCCTCAACGCATCTTTTCTACAAGCGAGAGCTTTTTTAAAAAACCATCGTGTATCAAATTTTTGCCCTAAGACATACACATTGTTAATTCAAGAAATATGGTAAACAAAAAAATTGGTCACTTCGACTTGCCTATCTTATTTTTGATTCTCTTTTTATCTGCATTCACCAAGTTATAAAATATGCAACGCACTGTAATGGTGCAAAAGATTACCCCACATATTAACTGCAGAAACTTTTATTTCAACTGTAAAATGTCAAAAGTACTGATGGTAAAATAGCACTAAAAAGTGGAACCTTAAGGGGTTATACCAAAAAAAGGGATATTTTTTTAAGAAAGGGTTTTTATTGTACAAAATCAAGTAATAACTATTCAGATAGTATCTTAGTTTACGTTTTTAATGGCACTTAAATCATGAAACAATATTGTAGACAATCTCCTGAAGGTCCTAATAAAAAAGGACCACTTTATCTCTGGTTTGGCTTACCGGAAAGTAAAAAACAGGGTAGGTTCTTTTAGAGAATAGGTGAATGCTGGGATTGAACGAAGGACTGGTAGAAATTATAATATTTTATAAATTGATTTTTTAAATTTGATTATTTAAAAAAAAAAAATTCGACCAAAATTAAAAAAAAAATTTTTAATAATAATCAGATATCTTAATCCCTCGATCAATCCTCGAAGAATATATCTAAGAAGGTTGTGCGAAATTTCAGATCGATCGGTTCAGCCGTTTTGGAGATCTTGAGATCGCCGCAGTTTTGAGAAAAACGTTTTTAAAGTTTAAGAATGGTTTTCTTCAACTTACTTGGTGTCGTCAATTCCAGGGCCATAAGATGATACCCTCTGCAGCATCAGAAGCTTCTAATAGGTCGAGTTAATGTTGTCAACGAAACATTCTTCCTTCGCGAAATAATTTTTAAAGTTGTTTTCTATATCAACTGATAAAAACTTGCAAAAATGTTTTGTATAAATTTTTCTTTGATGAGATCTTCATAAATTTGCAATACGGCTTAAGCAACATTAGTTGGTAAAGTCTGAAAGTCAAGTGTAGAAGATAATGTGTCTGTAGCCCTAAAGTATATCTTCGAAAATATTTACCGGATCTGTTTGAAATTTTTAGAGAATGTACCTAAATATATGAACATTCAGAAATTGCAAAAAACAAATTTTGAATTTTTTGTAAAACTCGAACTGGGTATAACCCCTTAATGAAGCAGCGCTTGAGGTTGTTAAATTGTTTAAGTACCGCCTAATTAATGTCGTTATATGATTATAAACCTAGTTAGGGGATCAATTTTTTCTCTCAAATTTTGAGAAATATTTTAAGACAAAATATTGTAAAAAAAAAAAAAATATTTCTTATTTTAATTTAAACTTGATTATACTTGCAAAGTGTGAATGACCCTTCTTTAGCTTAATTTTATTCCATTTTCACTTTCGCAAACATTTTGCGATTTTGAGACCAAATTTGCTCCAAAAACCGGTTTAAAATCGCAAAATTTTTGAGAAAGTGAAAATGGGAGCATGACTGATTATCTTTAAGAAACTATTGGACCCTTTTAATTCCCGTGGTAATCAAATTATGAGCAGGAAATTAAACCTGGGATGCAAACCGCTCGGTTCGGTTTAATGGAGGTGTTAAACCACCGATTCGGTTCATAATATGGTTTTTGGTGCAATCTAAACCACGGTTTCGGTTCGGTTCTATCCGGTTATACTTTCTATTAAGGAAATTAAAGTCGTAAAAACATTTGAAGAATTTTCAAAACAAATGTCTTGGCAGCCTAATGACTTCAATTTGCTATTTTTTAATAACTTAAGAATCTCATGTTGAACTTCCTTTACTTGAAAATGGAATTCTGTGAGAAAAATGATTCAATTAAGTCTTATTAACAAAATCAGCTTTTATTTCATTATTTCTACTAACTATTAAGCTCAGTTTTAATAAATTACGCCTAACTGGTAGCATTTCTTTTAGGTAAATAATTTGTTGGAGAATTCAGTTCTCAGGGCATGAAAAAAGAATTCAATAATATCGGATTCAACTGATTAAAATTTGTTTAAATATGAAAACTCCTTAGTCTTAAGCTGAAATAATTTTTTAACAATTTTATATATATATATATATTTACTTTTTAAATAGATTTCTTTGGAAATGTGCTCAACAGTTTTCTGTTCATTATACTTATGTGTATACACATTTGTTGCTTAAACATTATTTGCTGGCAACATGTTTAAGAAAAGTTTGTCTTGCCGAAATTTGAATAAAAAAATAAAAATAAACAGCTTACAAAAATTAATTAACAGCAACAGACTTTTAATTTCCCCCCTCCCCCCCTGCACACAAAAACAATCTTAACACTTTAGTGACCATGAGCCAACTGTTTAAAATCCAGACTGGGCTGTGCCTTGATGATTTCACCCAACTCCAGCTGTAGCAGTTGATGCAGTGTTTCCCCGCTGTGTTTGTATATCCATTTGCCCTCTAGGAAATCAAAACGTTTGGGTCCACTGGTGGGTGAGCTAAGCCAGATTTGTTTATTTGGTGTTTGGCGATTGATGACATAGGTGCCAAAGTTGGTGCCCAATTTAATGGTAAGCACGCCGTCCTAAGAGGGAAATAAAGACATGATGTAACCTCATAAATTAAGTGGATGTTGAGAAAGGAACACTTACGCTATAGGCCACATCGCTGCCGGGCAGATTTGTGGCATTCTCTGTGAGCTCCTCAAAATAGTCACTTAAGGCATCTAGAGTTTCCAAGCAGACACGGTCGTAGGTGGCTGCATCCAGGCTGGTTTCGGTGGCCAAGTGGCGCAGGCTAGGCAGAGTAACTGCCGCTACTGATGAGGGCAACACCGGGAAGTGTTGGCGTGGCAGGACGGAGGCACCACCACGCACATATTGGTAGCCCAGACGTACCACAAGGCGGCGTAATAACATTTTAGGTTTTGTTTTCAATTTGTTTTTGCTTGCTTTTCGTAAGGTTGCCACCTGGTTGACGGTACAAGCAAAGAGTCGATAAACAGTTTATCGGTTAGAGATGAGCGGATATAAATAAAATATAAATTGTTAACAATTTATTATTATATTAAAATAAATTGTTTATTTTTGTGTTTATTTACCTTCTAGCTTAAATTCTTTTTATTTGTTTCACTTGTCACCGTGACTCGTTCACTAAGCTTATTCCTGTTGTTTGCCCATCACTAATTTTCGGTATAGAGAAAAATGGCGTCCGCATGAGATTTTTTTTTTGTTTGTTGTAAGCATCTTTGTTGTTGTTGTTGGTCGTGAAAAATTCTTAGATCCACCGAAAATTATCTACAAAAAAAACGGTCTGTAAATGAACATCATGGCCTTGCCGAGCAACTATAAACAAATAGCCGTGGGTGCACCCAGCGGCCCCGTCGGACCGGCCTCCCAGCTTCAGGTCGGTGGCGGCGGCGTTGTCGTTGGTGTTGGCGGTGGCGGGGGCAGCAGCCGGTCACGTTCGTCTGGCGCTGGCAGCGGCGGGGCTGGCGGCGACCGGAATAAGGATCAAACACCCATCTTTACGCACAGCAACTATGGCAATCCGGCATTCACCCCGCAAAAGGTTACCAAATCGTCGAGTAGCAAAAACCAAAATGATTCTCGCCTGCCCAAACCGCCCAAGCCGCCAGAGAAACCCATTTTACCGTATATGCGCTACTCCAAACGGGTGTGGGACAGTGTCAAGGCCCAGAATCCGGATCTGAAGCTGTGGGAGTTGGGCAAAAAGATTGGCGCCATGTGGAAACAGTTGGGGGAGGAGGAGAAGCAGGAGTTCATTGATGAATATGAGGCAGAGAAAATGGAGTATGAGAAGGCTCTCAAAGCCTACCATCAGACGCCCGCCTATCAGGCTTACATGTCGGCCAAGAGCAAGGTGAAAACGGATGTGGATATGCATCATCATATGGAGACGACATCGTCGCGTGGCGGTGGCAGCAAATCACAGCATGAGCGACGCATTGACATACAACCGGCGGAGGATGAGGATGATCAGGATGAGGGATATACGGCCAAGCATATGGCCTATGCCAGATATTTGAGGAATCATCGTTTAATCAATGAAATCTTTTCAGAGGCAGTGGTGCCCGATGTAAGATCTGTGGTCACCACCCAAAGAATGCAGGTGCTCAAAAGGCAGGTCAGCTCCCTGACCATGCATCAGACCAAACTGGAGGCAGAGTTGCAGCAAATGGAGGAGAAATTTGAGGCCAAGAAGCAGCGCATGGTGGAGTCCAGTGAGGCATTCCAGGAGGAGCTAAAACGTCACTGCAAGCCGGCGGTGGATGAGGAGACATTCCAGAAAATGGTGCATCGCATGTATGAGGATATTAAAAGGGATCGCCAGCGTTTGGATGAGGAACCCGCCGCCGCCTCTAAGCAGCAACAACAGCAGCAGCAGCCCAGTCAGCCGGAGGCTACACCGGCCCAGCAGCAGCCGACAATTAAAGAGCCCATAAAGCCGGCTGCTAATCCTCCACCACCTCCAGTAGTCCATCAACATGAGACGGCCAGCAAAACAGATCCCGAACCCATGGATATAGAGCCACCACCCAAACCCTCGGTGCCTCCGCCACCCATTAAGCCGGAGAAACTGGAAATGGCAGCTGCTTTGCCTCCCCAATCGGCGCCCACGATAGGAGATGTGGGCGGCGGCAAGGAGGCGGGCAACAAAGCTCCCGGTAAAGTGCCCACTCCTGTGCCCACGCCCACACCGCCGCCTTTAACGGGCAATAATGATCCACCACCCGCCAATGTGCAGGCTCCACCCATACCCCCACCCAACCTGCCGCCTCAAATGCATGCACATCCCGGCCATGGTCCGCCACCACCACCACCCGGACATCCACATATGCCACCTCACATGGCTCTGGCACCGCCGCCCCATCCGCACTCGGCCTATCCCAACTATGGACCACCGCCACCTCAGCCCGGCGGTCCACCACCCACACGCTCACCCTACTACCAGCCCCAGTATGGCGGTCATCCCAGCCCACAGCCCTACTATGCACCCTTCTCACCCTACCAGCAGTCTTACGGTCCACCACCGGGCTCCCATTATATGAATCCGCGTCCGCCACCCCAGCACAATGGCGGCAATGCGCCACCGCCGCCCGTACACTATGCACCCGATCCGAATGCACCGCCGCCCTCGGGACATCTGCATGAGCCGGGCGCTGGCTATGCGCCACCACCGCCCGCTGATACACAGGGAACTGCCACAGCTAATGCTGCTGCTCCTCCGCCGCCGCCGTCAGCTGTCAATGCCGGAGCCTCAAATGCGGCTGGCAAACACGAGGCCGACAAACATGAAGACTAAGGCCCCGGCCCCTGATCCCCCCCTGGCATTGTAACATAGCTCCTTACTTTTTTTTGACTCATGCGCTCCTCCTCCTACACCACATCCTACCAACTAAGATGAAAGCAACAACTCACTCGACTCCCTCTCTACGATTTAGTAACTAAGTTGAATTCAAATTTCAGTTTTTTTTTTTGTTTTGTGTCCTGTGTCGTCGTCGTCGTCTCTAAACAATTATTGGAAAAATCTGCTAACAAAATATATTACTAAGAAAAATGAACAAGTTGGTTTTGAAAACACGGGGCACGAAGGTGGCAATCTGGATGTAGAAGGGTCTATATATTTTTATTTGTCGTGCTTGTATGAAATAAATAAATATGCGACACGCGCCCATCTCTAATTCCCTCTCAAATGTCAGCCCTTAAAAGAAGTCAATGAAATTGCTTTTTTTTTATTTCAAGCTTTTGCTTTTACTCTGGACTAAGCTAGAGGTTAAAATAAAACAAATAAAAAAGAGTCTGCCTGCCCAGAGCGCAAACCCGTAGTCATCAATTGTTATGAAACAATTGAAATTAAAATGAAAAAGAAAAAAAATAATGGAAACATAGAAATGAACAGATCTAAGATCCAAGGTAAATATTCAAAAAATAATAAAGAAAATAAAAATGCAGTTGTTGACGGCACAAAGTGCCGCCAGCAACTGAGCTAGTTAAACGAAATCCACTTACAAGTAAATGCTAAAATTCCAAAGCCTACCTTGATTGAAATCTCTACACAAACCAGAGAGCATTCTAGGTGAGAGAGAGAGTTTTCTAGGTGATGAGAAATTGAATCTTAACTAATAAAAAATCTTTCTAAAAAGCAGAAAAATACTTCTTAAGGGGTTATATACCTTTTTCATTTTCAAAAAATCGAAAAAATGTTTATTGCTTTATCTTGAAGAACAACTCCTTGAGAACATTTTCCCAAATTTTCATAAAGATTTGAGCAGTAGAAAAAAAGTTACAGCGCTTCTTGCCGCGCGCTCCGTCCCGGCCCCAAGCCTAAACTTGAAACTTTAAACGCAAATATCTCGAAATGGTGTTTTTTGCAAAACGACTTCGCGGTGACGTGGATTGGCGGAAAACTACTGTACCGATTTTCTTCAAATTTTTTTTTAAAATGTTCGTAATAAATTTTATGTGTACTTGAACGATCGATTTTTCATGCTCAAATTTTTGTATCGCTGAAATGAATTTTTTAGTAAAATTTCTAGCGTCTGAAACATTCATTTTTTGCATAAAACGTTCCCGTATGCACAAAAAAATTTTTTTTTATGAAAACGATCGTTCAGATACACGGAATTACTCTAAACTAATGAAATTTTTTTATTTTTATGGTTTCAGGTCACCGCAAGGCTCTTCCAAAAAAAGGCGTTTCAGGGAAACAGCTGCCCCTTAAAAACTATACATTATTTTTCACAAATTTTTGCACAAACATTGGCAAAAAACTGTACCATCAGAAAATAAAATCATTCATGTAATAAAAGAATTGCTACATACCTAAAAAAAATCCGAACTTTCCTATTTTTTTCGACAAAAAAAGGTATATAACCCCTTAATTATGGTTCAAAATAATCGGCCCTTAAAACTGAGGTATTCAGATGTATAAACAGATGGAAACATAAATTCTGTAACATTAAATTTTTCTGAATATTAAAACAAAACTTTTTTAAAATAGGAAAAAATAATTCTAAATTTGAGACGAAATTTAATTTAAATCATTTCTAAAATTTATATTACCGTTTTTCTTAGATTTCGGGAGATGAGAAATTGAACCTAAACTTATATAAAATCTATCTAAACATCAGCAAAAATATTTTAATTGTCGAAATAATCGGCCCTTTAAACTGCTGCATTCCTGTCATATATAGAGATCTTTTGATATTTTGGATAGTTTTACCATTTTTCTAACAATTATATATTTAGGGTAGGATTTTTCTAAGACTTGGAAATCCCTTACATTTAATTAGAGGGATTATATTTGCCAAGGAAAAGTTTTTCCGCCTTTTTAGAAATTATTTTCTATCAGGCCTGTTCCCATTTTCGATTTCGATCAAAAAGTGGGAAATCGGAATTGGTGAATGTTTCCTATTTCATAGACTGATTAAGTGATTCCGATCTTATCATCCATTTTCCATTAATATTTCATCAACTGTTTTGACGTCAATTGGAAATCAGATCTCTTATCACTTCCGACCGATCGGATTCGGAAATGAGAACAGGCCCTGTATATTTTCAAAAAATAATTTGATTCTGGTTTTTCTTGATAAAATGTAAAATAAAACTTCTGAGTTTACCGATTAAAATATATATTTGAAAAAATCATAAATCAATTATAAATAATTAGAAACCGAAACAATACCTGTATGGTTCCGAAGCTTTCGGTTCCTATTATTACGGTCCTCAAAAAATGTTTAATATCGGTTCCGATTTCAATAAGGGTACGTGGCTTGAAACGGTTTATTTCTGTTAACGGTTCTGCTGGTAACGGTATTATTCCGATACTTTTCTGTGAATAATTGGCTAAGAAAAAACCCATTGGCGCAATTCTGTTTTCGAGCTGGGATCCACACAAAACTCTAAGCCTTTGTTCTCTGTTAAACTACTGTTAACGAGTAGGCAAAGCTAACTTCGACTGTGCCGAAGTTTTAATACACTTGAAAAACTTTACTCCAACTGATTTAAACTGTAGAATATATATAGGATATAGATATCAAATATTAAAAAATTTTAAATCATTGATAATAAAAATTTGATACCATAAAAAAAACTTTTCTTAGTAAATCACATTTTCCGACCGATCGGTCCTATGGCAGCTAAATGCTATAGTCATCCGATTTTGATAAATTTTTTCAAAAATTTGTAAAAGCATATAAAACTAATATCTACCAAGATTGGTGACGTTACGATGGAAAACAAAAACATTTTCCTCACTAGAACTTGTTTTTTGACCGACCGTTTCTATGGCAGCTATATGCTATAGTCATCCGATTTTGATAAATTTTTTCCTGAATTGTATGGAAGCATATAAAACTAATATATACCACGATTGGTGACGCTACGATGAAAAACAAAAAAGGTTTTCCTACTAGAGCTAGTTCTTTGACCAATCGTTCCTATGGCAGCTATATGATATAGTCATCCGATTTTGATAAATTTGTTCAGTATTATGTGGAAGCATGTAAAACTAATATATACTAAGATTGGTGACGCTACGAAGGAAAACAAAAAAGTTTTTCTCACAAAGACTTATTTTTCGACCGATCGTTCCTATGACAGCTATACGATATAGTCATCCGATTCGGCCAGTTACGACATATTAGTTGCGTGCAGCAAAAAGAAGACTGTGTGCAAAATTTCAGCTCGATAGCTTTAAAACTGAGAGACTAATTCGCGTAGAAACAGACAGACGGACAAACGGACAGACGGAATTGAACTCAGCTCGTCGTCCTGATCAAGAATATATATATAGTTTATGTGGTCGGAAATGAATATTTCTATGCGTTACAAGCTTCTAGGCAAAATTAATATACACTTTTCAAGTGTATAAAAAAGAACACCCTGTACATCTACATTTATCATTTACTCATCTCTCATTAAACAAACTTGGCAACCGCCCACACTCTCCCATTGACACACACGCATATGTCAATAAAGCTTTGCCTAAAGCTTTGTACTAGAGCAAAGCAAAACTGTACTTGCACAGCTAGCCCACGCGCGCCCCCAAATAAAACACAAATGTTGTTTTTTTTTTTGTTTTTTTTGGTTTCTTCTCTAGAAAAAACCGTTTATTAAGTTTTGTGTGTGGGGGGTTTTGTTTTTGTTGTATTATTTTGTTGTGGTAATTTGCCTTTTGTGGTTTATTTTGTATTTTAGAGAATATTATGAATGTTTTTTTTGTTGTATATATATATAGAGCATATGTCTCATGTATGTGTATATATATATTTATATAGATTTTTAATATATTTGTAATATTCCATATTTTGTTTGATAAAAGAAATGGGTTTTGTTTTTTTTTGTTTTGAAATTTTCTTGTCGTTATTGAGAGAACGTATCAAAAAATGCATGTAAATCTAAAACTTATTCAATCAACTACCATTTTCCTTGCTACATACATATATATATATGTATGTATTTAAAGAGAAAAAAGGGTTATTTAAGATCTAGGGGTGTTTTCTATATATGTTTGTTTATATATATATATATATTAATTATATAGACGATATATATGTTTTGTTTAGCATAAAGTGTACTCAATTCGGTCTTCGGTGTTATTTTGTATGTTTTGGATATCATTTTCATTTCATCTTCAGTTATGTGTATATGTGTAGAATTATTGTTAACTTATATAGCCAAGCTCCAGCTCCTACCGTCTCCACCCCATCATCCTGCCCCGCATCAACGTCATGCCTTTGACCCGCAATCCCATAAACCCTCGCCGGGGGGGAATGTTAAAATTGGCGGCATGCCTCCATACAATGCATTCTTTCGGTTCATTTTTTGGTTCATTGTATGGCTGCAATTTGGCCCATGAGATCCGTATGGGGACACAGGCATGTGTTATTCGCACTTTGCAAAATGCAAACGGGGGGCGATATTAACAGATTTTGAGGAAGAAGGAGAGCACGGAACTTGGCGGCAAAGTAACAATTACAAAAAAAAAATAATGTATATAACTTAAAAACTAATATACAATATTATTTAATCATAATAATTAATAATCATAATTTTTGTTTATATAGAGAATTAGAATTAGATTACTAAGCTTATGTTTTGAAGCAATAATTGATAATTGTTTCTTAAAATTGTTGTTGTTGTTGTGTGTCGTCAATAATAAACAAAGATGGTAAGTGTTAAGAATAATATGAATGATGTGATTAACCGCTAATTGAATGTTCAAATGGCCGCCAAGCAGTTGCAATTGCAGTTGTTGTTGTTGCAGTTGCCGCCTGGCTGATGAGCCACAGAATTTATCATGTGCTTAAGCACGCTCGCCTCGAATGCGACGCGCCAATTGTATATCCTTGGGCATAATAGTCACACGCTTGGCATGAATAGCGCACAAGTTGGTGTCCTCAAACAAGCCCACCAGATAAGCTTCGGAGGCTTCCTGCAAAGGAAAAAAAGAACGAAAGAAAGAAATATTAAGGGGTTATATTATCACATTCATAATTTTCCTGCCAGTTTAGAAAGAACCTATTACTTCTTCTATTTTAACTAAATGGCATTAACCTTTAGTTTACTCGCCGGCCTCTTTTGTTATTGCTTAGCTCTCTGTGTAGTTGCGAGCATAGGAATTTACCGACAAAACTCGCGGCAGGAAAAGCAACTACATAACTTTACTTCTCTTTTCACTCTTTCTCTCTCTCCTTGTTTGTGGCTGCTCTTAAGCACGAGCGAGTCAAGTCGGAGCTCGTGGCATACGCAGAGAGCCATCAGCAAAAGCAACTACATAAGCAGCTTGTTCTCTTCTCTCTATCTCTCCTCATTTGTGGCTGTTTAAACAACAACAACTTTGTTGGTGAGTGCGAGAGTCAACTTAGGCCGCATTTACACGATGAAGCAAACTTCATGAAGTTTTTTTAAAAAAAAAAAAAGCTTTTAATGGTAAGAAAGAGGTGTGGTGGGGTGGCTTGCCCCTCTTCGCCTCTTTTCTACAAGCAAGAGCTTTTTAGAAAACTTCATGAAGTTTGCTTCAACGGGTAAATCCCGACTTAGAACGCATTTACACGATGAAGCAAACTTCATGAAGTTTTTTAAAAAGCTTTTAATGGTAAGAAAGAGGTGTGGTGGGGTGTCTTGCCAATCTACGCCTCTTTTCTACAAGCAAGAGCTTTTTCAAAAACATCATGAAGTTTGCTTCATCGTGTAAATCCCGTCTTAGTCCGTGTTTACACGATGAAGTTTGCTTTATAAAGCTCTCTTCGACTTTGTTTTGAAGCTTCTTTAAAACTTCTAACGCATTTACATGATGCAGTTTGCTTCCTGAAGTTCGATTACAATTCGCCTAAGAACACGAGTTATCGCTAAGCAAATATGCCCACAAATCAACCCTGCATCAGTTCAAGTAGAATAAAGCGAAGGTAAATTATATTAATACAGAAGCTTTGCCAGTTTCGAATGCCCCTCTTCACCTCATCCTAAAAAACTGCATGCAGGAAACTTCATCGTGTAAATGCAGACTTAAAGTTTGTTGTTGTTGTTGCAGACTGATTCTTTCTATGTGTATTGGTGTCTGCTCTTTCATAAGCTTTCAGTGGGCACCTCTGTTTATCCACTAAATAAGAAATTGGCCTTGTGGTAACCTTTGTAGCTAATAGAATGCCTTAGGCTGTTCGACCCATGAGACATGACAATCTAGTAGGCCCTTATGTTGTCTTGTTTTCACTGTGAATAGCTTGTCATTTGCCATTAAAATCAATACAACATGAAGGCTTAGGCTGCGTTCACACTGTTTGATGCATGAGACATGTTATAGCCTATTTCCACTGGCACATATATGTACATTCGAAATTTTTACATTTTCGATTTTTAACCATTAAATTCGCGTTTTTTTCAACAAGTGCGACGTCAATGCAAACATAGTTGCTAAACTTACCCAAGGATTGGTCAACTTTCACTTATCGGCTTAGAATGTATATTTACTTTGGATTTCTAATATTTTCAAATGTACAGTGGAAATAGGCTATAAGTCTAGTAATCCTTCAAGTTGTCTTGTTTTCAATGCCAAATGACAAGCTATTCACAATGAAGATGTCAACAGAAGGGCCTCTACTTGATTATCACGTCTCATACGTCGAACAATGTAAACTCAGCCCTATTCGAGAAGTCAAGAGATTTATAGATTTTTTGGAAAGTTGACTTTATGACCGTATGTATACTTTCAGTTTGGTCCTTCGAGTCGGATATAGGAAAAAATTATTTTCCTTGAAAATAATAGGAATTTCGACTCAAAATGACACAAAATGGGGCAATGTAAATTTAGGCTCGGGCAATTTTTTTATATTATTGAAACCGAAAGCGTTGGATAAAGTACCTGACTAAAGACGTTAATGACAATTGAGCGGAGCTTAATGAACAAATTCGAAATCACTGAAAGGAATACATATTTATGCCAATTAGAGTTGGCTAAAGGTTGTTCACTTCACTGAACAACATGTTCATTTGTTCTTTTTGATTCAAAGTCAGTCAAACTCACTGAAATTGCTTAATTCTGTTCAGTTGCTCTCTGTTGTTTAGTTGAGTTGTTCAGTGGATTGACAACTATTATCAAGGCATGGCAACGGGGCTAACTATCTGCACCACCATGTAACATACCGTTTCCCACCCGACAATGAAACGTATGTAGACGAACTTACGATAGTTTCTCTTAAGAACGAAATCTGATTTCTTTAAAAAAACGGGCGTTTGTGAACGGTTTGCATCTCTGGTGGTCTGGTGTGTGTCGCTTCGATTTACCAAAACTCTGTCTAATTCCACTTAATTTAGATAAGTGTAAAGTCATGTCCTTTTTATTGTATCCAGGCCGTATCTTTTTGAATATAGATTGAAGGGGAGCCTTTGGTTTGCGTTTCGAATCTAAGTTAAGTTTTAATAGCCACATAGCAGTCTTTTCTGGGTTGGTCCAAGGATATGGATAATCCTAAACACCACCAAACAACTTTACATTTCTCTAGTTCTCTCCTGTTTTTAACTAAACTGGAATACCAGCAGGCATCTTCCTTCTTACAGAGTTTACGTTTGATAGATCTCCCCCGTTCCTTCTCTCAAGATCCGTAGAATTTATCATGCTGTTACGTCGGTAAAATTGACTCTGTTATGTTAACTAGAGTGACTTGAAACTATCCTATATGTCCTACAAATCGCTTCCAACCCAAAAACGACCGAAATCGTATGGTAATGAGGTCGTTTTTGGGTAGAAAATCGCTTTCTAGAACACTTGGGTATATTCCTATGGGAAGGGTCGACATTACAATACGCAGAATGAAGTCAAGCGCGAGAAAGGCAATGGAATGGAACTCGCTAGACAGAGTTGGTCCAGCACCAGGCAGTTCCAAAGAAACTTGGAGAAAAACAATCGGTAGAGAAGCGTCGGAAAAAGCTGGGGAGAACTCAAAGCGACGACTAAAAACAGAGTCTATTGGAAAAGTAGAGTGTTCGACGCCCTAAGTCCCATAGGGGATTGAGGAAAAGAAGAAGTAGATGTAGCAACTTTTCTGTCATATGGAAGCCGTCTTAAGGCGTTCCGCTATCACTTAGTCATTCATCTGAATAAAAAATATAGCGGTTTGTTAGGCACACAAACAAATAAATTAATTAATTTTCGAAAAAAAAAAAAAATTGAAAAAAAAAAAAAAATCTGAAAATTTGAGAAAACTTGCATGAAGACTAAGTGATCCCCATGTGTTCTACAAATCACTTCGACCCTAAAAACGACCCTATTCCCATACGATTTGCGTCGTTTTTAGGGCCGAAAGCGATTTGTAGAACACATGTTTATTACTTAGTTCTACAGGAAAGCTTTCAAAAATTTTACAAAAATAAAAAAAGAAATTTGAAAATTTGAGAAAACTTGCATGAAGAACTAAGTGATCCCCATGTGTTCTACAAATCACTTTCGATCCCAAAAACGACCCTATTCCCATACGATTTGGGTCGTTTTTAAGGTCGAAAACGATTTGTAAAACACATGGGTTTTACTTAGTACTTCAGGCAAGTTATCAAACATTTTTCAGATTTTTTTTTTCGAAAAGAAAAAATAAAAAATTTGAAAAAGCTAAGAAAAAATTTGCATGAGAATCAAAGTGATTCCCATGTGTTTTACAAATCGCTTTCGATCCCAAAAACGACCCTATTCCCATACGATTTCCGTCGTTTTTAGGGTCGAAAGCGATTTGTAGAACATAAGGGTATTACTTAGTTCTTCAGGCAAGTTTTCGAAAAATTTTCAAAAATTTTAGATTTTTTTTTTTCAAATCTTTTTTCTTCAAAAAAAATTTTTTTACAAATTTTTTTTTTTTTTTAATTTTGCCCTTTTCCACTTCCGGGGTACCATTTTGTCATATAATCTCTCATATATTCCCTCCCAACTCACCTGAAGAGCTCCAATGGCTGCCGATTGGAAACGCAAATCGGTTTTGAAATCCTGTGCAATTTCACGAACCAATCGTTGGAAGGGCAATTTGCGGATAAGCAATTCGGTCGATTTCTGATAGCGACGAATTTCACGCAAAGCGACAGTACCGGGACGATAACGATGGGGCTTCTTGACACCACCAGTGGATGGGGCCGATTTACGGGCAGCCTTGGTGGCCAGCTGTTTACGTGGTGCCTTACCACCAGTCGATTTACGAGCAGTCTGCTTGGTACGAGCCATTTTAAGCCGGGTTCAAACTGGAAAAAAAAAACAAGAGGAAGGAAAAACCAAAATTAGTTTAACAATATTTTATTTTTTTAATTTTTTTTTTTGGTCTCACCAAAACTCGCGCTTGAAGGCGACGCTAAGCGCCGTAGCGCTAGCGCGCAACTGAAGACTTAAAGTCGGTTGTGGGCAAAATGAAAACGACGACAACGACGAACGAGGGTTGAAATCTTTGCAGCTGCAGCAAAAAAAAAATTTTCCTCGTTTTGTTCGTGCGTTTTCTTGGGAACACACTTGAGAAACTTCCACTTGAATGGGTCGTGTCTTGGTGGGCTTGCTGCAGCAGCGGCAGCAGCACGGAACATTGAGGCTTTTGAGTGCCCACTTGAGCTATTGTGTGAGTGCACAACATGATTCGCTCTTTTTTGTTTTCCCCCCCAGTCGGAGCAGCAGCAGCCTTTCTTTTTTTTGTGTCGTGCCAGGGCACTTCAGTTTTTTTTTTTTTTTTATGTGGAATCAATCAAGTTGAAGTAATGAGTTGTAGTTTTAAAATTTACTTTTTTTTCTTTTTTGTTTCTCTCTCATTTACAAATATGCAAAATAGTGGTGGGGAGGGTAGGGGGCCTGAAGCGCCAGCAGAGTAAACATAAACAACAAAAAATAAAAAAAAAAACTGCGCCAAGAGGAAAAGAGTTAGCCATAACACGCATTAGACAGAGACAGACTACAAATGTGGCCAAAGGCAAATTGCGTCGTTTGCACATGCAAACACACACACACACACACATGCACTTTACATATATGTGTGCATATAACAGCAATACCCCCCTCCACCACATCACCAACCAACTGGAGACACAATTAAAATTAAAACAAAATAAAAAAAACACACTCAATTACATTATTCACTTATTTTTAAAAACAATTTTCTGCTCCACCTAAATATTTTGGCGCTTTTTTTTTTCTTCTTTTTTTTTTTTGTTGAGCCGCCATTTTGGAAATTCAAGCACCCAACAACAAAATGCATTCAACGAAGTCACTTCGTGGTTAGCTTCGTGTGTATGTGTGTGTATCCATAAAAAAAAAATTTTTTTTTTGATACCAGAAAAATCAGTGCTCCGCCGGCCGTCCAGCGGAGCCCTCAAAAATTCAACACAATTATATACACCAAAGCTAAGCTAAATTTATATATTATTAACGCACACACTTACCGTTTAATATAATCAAACGACAATAAGTTGATTTTGTTTAAGTTGTTTTTTTTTTTCAACAAATTCACACAGATGTAGACAGAGAGAACTGTTCACAGCGAGAGACGATTTCACAATGAGTCGATGACGATAGGCAGGCCTGCTGCTAAAGGGGGGGAAGGCGGGTGCTGATATACAAATTGATTTTGACAGTAAAAGCAAAATATTGATAATTTGTGATTGGTGTAATAAATATAACATTTAGCAGCCAACTCAGGGGTATAAAAAAACCTAGCAAGCCTAGAAATTTAAAAATATTTTATTTATTTGATTTAAAAGTGTGGCAACGCTTTAGATATCGATAACATTTGTATATTCAAAACGCAATTTGTTGCTACTACTAACCAAAATAAAAGAAAATTCGAGAAAGAAAATAAAAAAATAATTTAAATAAACAAACGCAGCAATTATTTTATCTAAAAAGTTTTTTGTTTGTTTTGGGCTTAGAGATGGGACTTTCATTCGTGATATTCTCACGAACTTATATGCTGTCTTATTTATTTAACGTTGTTGGGACGTGGGTTATGGGTTGTGGCACCTGGGATAAGGGGATCTGGGATCAGGGGTCTGGGATCCGTGATGTGGGTTACGGGTTGTGGGATCTGACATCAGCAATCTGGCTTTTTTGCGTCTAGTAGTAAAGGCACAGAACAGGCACTGGATCAGGGATCTGGGATGAGGGATCAGGCATCAGGGATCTGGGATAAGGGATGTGCAAACTGGGGTCCGGGATCAGGGATGGGGGATCTGGCATCTTGGATGAGGGATCCGGGATATGGGAACTGGGATCTTGGATCAGTGGTCTGAGATCCGGGATGTGGGTTACGGGTTGTGGGATCTAGGATCAAGGGTCTGGGATGATGGACCAGGCATCAGGGATCTGGGATCCGGAATGCGCAAACTGGGATCCGGGATATGGGATCAGGAATGGGGGATCTGGAATCTTGGATGAGGGATCCGGGATATGGTATCTGGGATCAGGGATCTGGGATCCTGGATGTGGGTTACGGGTTATGGGATCTGGGATCAAGGGTCTGGGATGATGGACCAGGCATCAGGGATCTGGGATCCGGAATGCGCAAACTGGGATCCGGGATATGGGATCAGGGATGGGGGTTCTGGAATCTTGGATGAGGAATCTGGGATATGGGAACTGGGTTTTGGGATCTTGGATCAGTGGTCTGAGATCCGGGATGTGGGTTACGGGTTGTGGGATCTAGGATCAGGGGTCTGGGACCAGGCATCAGGGATCTGGAATCCGAAATGTGCAAACTGGGATCCGGGATATGGGATAAGGGATGTGGGATCTAAAATCTTTGATCAGGGAGCCGGGATGTGGGATCAGGGATTTGGGATCTGGGATCAAGAATCAGGGATCTGGGTTCTAGAATCCGGAATGTGGGATCAGGGATGTGGGATCTGGAATCTTGGATCAGGGATGTGGAAACTGGGATCAGGGATCTGGGATCTTGGATCAGAGATTTGGTATCAGGGATCATGGATCAGAGATCTGGGATCCTGGATGTGGGTTACGGGTTATGGGATCTGGGATCAAGGGTCTGGGATGATGGACCAGGCATCAGGGATCTGGGATCCGGAATGCGCAAACTGGGATCAGGGATGGGGGATCTGGAATCTTGGATGAGGGATCTGGGATATGGGAACTGGGATTTGGGATCTTGGATCAGTGGTCTGAGATCCGGGATATGGGTTACGAGTTGTGGAATCTGGGACCAGGGGTCTGGGAACAGGCATCAGGTATCTGGAATCCGAAATGTGCAAACTGGGATATGGGATCAGGGATGTGGGATCTAAAATCTTTGATCAGGGAGCCGGGATGTGGGATCAGGGATTTGGGATCTGGGATCAAGAATCAGGGATCTGGGTTCTAGAATCCGGAATGTGGGATTAGGGATGTGGGATCAAGGATGTGGGATCTGGAATCTTGCATCAGGGATCCGGGATGCGGGATCAGGGATTTGGGATCTTGGATAAGAGATTTGGTATCAGGGATCTGGGATCCTGGATGTGGGTTATGGGATCTGGGATTAGAGTCTGAAATCAGGAATCTGGGATCAGGAATATATAAGGCTTCGCTATGGAGGCCCAGGAGGCCTAAGAGGGGGAGTGACTTGTCGCTCTTAAGCATAACCTTATTAAAAAAAACAGTTCAGACAGAATCTCATAAAACGTGCGAGCTTTCTTTCCTTTTCCAAAGGTCTCCAGAAAAAACCACAAAAATAACGATATTTTTTAAGCTTTTAAAGCTTACGTAAAAAATATTTATTTGTGTATAATTAGCAGAAATCCTAGCTAGTTACAGTTAATACATATATTTAAAAATCATAGAGAAGTCGGGTGGGAGAAAAATGATTAATTATTGGGCATGGAACGGTTGTCTTGGCCATCGTAAGCTAGCATATGAAGCGCCCTGTGAAGTGGCTCATCGAAAACACCATTCACACGTCTCATCAGCACCACCTGCAAAGCGCATCGCATTAGTTCCACGTTCCCGATGGACGATTTCACGACATTGATCATAAAATCATCTGGCAGTGGAAAACGATAGATTCGAAACAGCTCCGTCAATTGCTCCATATAATTATACCAATTGCTGGCCGCCAAAATTTCCAATATGGCCATATGGAGATACGGAAAATGATGCGCACGTTGGACCAACCAAATGTCCTTCATTATACGGGCCACACCTTCACGCTGCACACCAATTGGCTGTAGATGGGCATAGATCTGACCCACAAATGGGGTACAGAATTGCCTATAAAGACGACAATCGGTCAGCATTTGAAGTAGATGCCTATCCATACGACGTTGAGCATAAACTTTGGCGTAGAGGACAAAATAGTTGCGAAACATAAAGCTATGGCGCATCACCAAACGGTAAGTGCCAACCAGGGAAGGCTCCTCGAGGCTTAGGATTTTACGCTGAAAATCAGCCAACGAATTAACCTGATGATTGCAGTTGGTGGCTGGACAATTGCCGTCATCCAAATAGCGTGTACATTTGATGCCAAATAGATAAATCAACCATTCTAGGTTTTGAAAGAAAGTGCCGGGAGGACGTCCATCGGTTGCCGCCGCCTGGGCACACTGGTCGAACATTCGGGAAGGGCCGGCGACTTCCTTTTCCAATTTCCTCTTTTTTAAGGCTGGTTGTTTGAACTCTTCCGGGTGCCCTTTCTTTACATCGTCACGGATCGGGGCCTTCAGCATCAAGGGTTTATTTTCTTCCAGAAAAATATCATGAATCGGTTCAATGGGCGATTTTCTGCGATATTCTTGCAGGCGTAATTTTAACTTTTCTTTAAGGGACAAAAATTCCTCGTCTTTGGACTCCATTTTAGAAGGATTAAATTGAAAAAAGTCGCCAAGCTTGAGATGAGAAAATACCGCTAAAAGACACGTGGATAAAGTGCTGTCTTAATTTTGCAGGCTTAGCCGTCAAACTGACAAACTCTAACATAACGGTACTAAGCTGAATAGTGATGGAAGGAATTTGGTATTACTTATTTTAACGATACTTGCAACACTGTACAAGTGTCATCTCTAATAAACAGTTTTTTATTAATCGCTATTGAAGATGGGAACTAAAAATAAATATCGATAAATTATTATGACACTCTGTCAAGTGTCATCTCTAGTCACAGTAAGAAAACTTTTTAGAAGAAAAAAAAAAATAATTTTGTTTTAAATTTAATTTATTTACCGCATAAACCGTTAGTTGTTTTCCCAGTATCTTATGTATCGATTTGTTATATTCCCCCAGTAATTTCTTATCGATTTCTGTTTTAACCCAGTATTTCTTATCGATTTCTTACTACACCAGTATTTTTGTTGTTGTTGTGTTGGATGTGTGGCACATCTCTAGCTCACACACACACACATACAAACTTAATTCTCAAATTGACAACCCATTGCACATTACGAAATTGCAGCAGACCGAGTTACAACGTCGTTTCGCGGGTCTGCGTGTAAAAATTACAAATTAACCAAGTTGTTGCAACAACAAAAAAAATTACAACGCTACGTTGTTGTTACCCATATAGGCATCTATAAAAATGTATATATAACACATGCGTATATATATATATATATATACGACATATATAAAAATCTAAAAAGAAAACTATACGTGTGTGTCTGTGTGTATTTTTTCGTTAGTTTCCTTCGGTCACACTGAAAATATTAGCCCAGTGATAAAACATTTAACACTTTGGATTTGTAAAAACCCATAAAAAGTGCGTTTTAGTATGTATTAGTTTAACAACAAACATAAGTAAGCCAATGAAAGTGTTGCATTAAAAATAAAATCAAATAATCATTGGTGGCCCCGTGTGTGTGTGTGTAAATTTTCTGCTGTCATGCGCGCTCCCCTCTTGCTCTCTCCCTCTCTCTGTGTGTGTGTGTGTGTGCAAAACGGCTGGTCGAGTTGTTTTTGTTGCTAAAAAACAACAACAAATTTATGTAGATACAAAGACGGGGAAATATTGCCAAGCAACAGTTGCAAACTGCGACTTGCATTTTTAAAACAACAATAACAACAACAAAGCACCAGGAAAACTCATTTTGGATATTCTCAATGCGCGCGCAACGCACGCAGCATTGTGTCTACTATATATATATATATATTTTTTTTTTTTTGTCAAAAACTTTCCGTCAGCTTTAGTTGTCAAGGATTGTCGTTCGAAACATTTTCCATTTCGGTTTCGGGGGGCAAACAGTAATAAACAGAAATTATTCGAAATCAAACAAAAATATATTTTGAAAATAAAAACAACATTTGAGACCACCGACAAAATAAAAACAAATACACGCCACAATTGGAGAAAGGAGAGTGCACAAAAAAGGGGGGCGGCACAAAACAAAATCTAAAAGATTCTTTAATTAATTTGTAGTAAGAAAATTTAATCAAAAAGAAACAAAAAACGGGCAGCGAGAGAGCGAGAGAGAGAGTGACAGCTACAAAACAACAACAATAACAGAGAGCGAAGGACGAGAGGGCCACCCACACACACCACTACAAACTCAACACATTTTGTTTAAAAAAAGAAAAAAAAAAGAAGTTATAACGGAAACTATGGATCGTTACGATATGGATGATGTTGTCGTAGCCCCACCAACTGAATGCAGCTCCCCGTTAAAGGAATGGCGACTCAAACTGCAGGCGGGCACATTGTCGCGCAACGATTTCATTGAATTCTTCAAAAAGGAATCGCCAAAGTTTTTCGATTTTCAAAATGAAATGGAAACAGGTGAGAGAGAGTCATTGAGGCATGCACATATTTCCGCAAATCATGTTATGTCGTACATTTTTCCTTTCAATTGGCATCAGAGCTACCTGTCTCACCTTCTATGCACACACACACACACTGCAACAAAAACAACAACAACAATGACAATACTTGTTTTGCACCACACATTCCGTTAGAAGTTTCAGGCGGAGCTTTTTTGTTTTTGGTGTCCAGCTGAAAAGGCCAAAACAAATAAAAGCTCGAGTATTACCTATTTGAAACATGCATGAGCGAGTGAGATGTAACTGTTTTTTTCATAGTGTGACCAGCGTTTCTTAACTAAAAAGGGTATGGCTCAACTAGCTACACAGTGGGAAAAATAAGTTTACATACAGTATTTAAACCCTTTTCTCAGAAATATTTCTGAAATCACACAATATATTTCAAATATGTTTTAAAAATTCTGTCAAATTTTATGGTTTATTATTTTTAATTGGTATTTTGATCTCTCGGGTTGATGTGGCCTGAAATTTACAAATTTCGTGTGATCCTCTTTTACAGAAATAAATTTTTTTTATTGGATTAGGGATTATGTATTTTAAATTGATTTTTCACTTCGAAAGTGGAGACAGTTCTGCACCATATCCCAAATTGTGTTTGATATTGTAAGACCGGATTTAGACGATTATGAAGTTTCTTAAAAAGCGTTTGTTTATGGGACAGAGGTGTGGTGTGGTAGCTTTCCCCTCCACGCCACTCTCCTACAAGCAAGACAAGCTTTTTCAAATACTTCATTAAGTTTGTTTCATCGTGTAAATCCCTTCTAAGACCGCATTTACACGATGAAGCAAACTCCATGAATTTTTCTAAAAAGCTCTTGCTTGTAGGAAGGATGTGTAGACGGGCAAGCTTCCCCACCACACTCCTTTCTTACAAGCAAGAGCTTTTTAGAAAACATCACGAAGTTTGCTTCATCGTGTAAATCCCGTCTAAGATTAAACATAAACTTCCTTTATTATAATATTGTCTTATCACTCAATACATGTTTGTGTAGCTCAGCTTGAGTTCTCTTAATCACTTGACATTAGTGTGACCGTTCTCTGATCGTATCATAATACCAACTTAATCTTTGAGTCTCCACAGATCTCATTGTCTTGGTAAAAGGCCTCCTTTCAGATGACATAACAACTTATTTCGGCACAATCCTTCACATGAATAGAAACACTTTTAAAAAGCTTTGAAAGCTGAATGCTTTTGAAAAGCTGTCTTATTTATATGAATCATAGTGCCGAAATAAACTTTAATGCCATCTGGAATAAGGCCTAAAATTAAGAATTCTTTTAAATTCACACATTACACATAATTACTTTACTCCACCCCTTAAACCGCTTCGATTCGAGTTTATTTGGGTTCCTTGAACCGGACCATTATTCAAACTTTCTGGAAATAATTTACCTCTTATACCTATATTTCTATTTGAGAAAACATTCGATTCTAAAATAACTTGAAATTACTCTTTTTAAAGATTTAGATCGTTTTCTTAAGATTTACACTTCAAAAAATGTCAAATCACATATTATAGAAGTCTGACCGAGGAAAAATAATATAAAAAAAATGGATCAATGACCATTTGACCATCCATAAGTTTAACAAAAAGCTCGAAATGGCCTGAAAACTTAATCATATTGAGAGTTTTAACTAATTTACTGATATTTCAGTCAGTTAAGGCTTTTAATCAGGGGTTTTGAATCAAAACCTAGAGTTTTATAGTTCTAAAAACGGTTTCGTGAAGCTTTAGGATTGGAATTTCGTTGGTTTGTCGATGAGTTAAAATAAATATTTGGCCTTCTTGGAAATTATTCCATGTGTTCCACAAATCGCTTCCGACCCAAAAACGACCCAATTCCCCATACGATTTGGGTCGTTTTTGGGTCGAAAGCAATGACTGGTTAATGAAAGTATTCAAAATAAAAATTTATATGACTCTATTTTGAATTGAGAAAAAAAGGAAAGTTTATAAAAGCAATCGAGAGCTAGAAATGGGTTGTTCCGGAGTGAGTGAACAAAAAGGAGTTGTTCCTTAAACAGAACAAGTGAACATGTTCCTCTTCAATTCTTTTTTTTTGTTCCGTGACTCTTGTTCCGAGACTTTTGTTCCAAAACTCTTCTTCCGAGACTCTTGTTTCGAGACTCTTCCAAAACTCTCGTTCCTAGACTCTTTTTTTGAGACTCTTTTTCCGAGATTCTTCTTCGGAGACTTTTGTTCCGAGACGCTTGTTCCGAGACTCTTGTTCCGAGACTCTTGTTCCGAGACTCTTCTTCCGAGACTCTTGTTTCTTTTTTTTGTTCCGTGACTCCAAAACTCTTGTTCCGAGACTCTTTTTCTGAGACTCTTTTTTTCGAGATTCTTCTTCGGAGACTTTTGTTCCGAGACGCTTGTTCCGAGACTCTTGTTTCGAGACACTTGTTCCGAGACTCTTGTTCCGAGACTCTTGTTTCTTTTTTTTGTACCGTGACTCTTGTTCCGTGACTCTTGGTCCGTGACTCTTCTTCCGAGACACTTGTTCCGAGACTCTTCTTCCTAGACTCTTCTTGCGAAACTCTTTTTCCGAGACTCATCTTCCTAAACTCTTCTTCCTAGACTCTTCTTCCGAGACTCTTGTTCCGAGACTCTTGTTCCGAGACTCTTGTTCCGGGACTCTTGTTTCGAGACTCTTCCAAAACTCTCGTTCCTAGACTCTTTTTCTGAGACTCTTTTTCAAAGATTCTTCTTCGGAGACTTTTGTTCCGAGACGCTTGTTCCGAGACTCTTGTTCCGAGACTCTTGTTTCTTTTTTTTGTTCCGTGACTCTTGTTCCGTGACTCTTGGTCCGTGACTCTTCTTCCGAGACTCTTGTTCCGAGACTCTTCTTCCGAAACTCTTTTTCCGAGACTCATCTTCCTAAACTCTTCTTCCGAGACTCTTGTTCCGAGACTCTTGTTCCGGGACTCTTCTTCCTAGACTCTTGTTCCGAGACTCTGGTTTCAAAACTCTTCTTCCGAGACTCTTGTTCCAAAACACTTCCTCCGAGACTCTTGTTCCGAGACACTTGTTTCGAGACTCTTCTTCCGAGACTCTTTTTCCGAGACTCTTTTTCCGAGATCCTTCTTCCGAGACTCTTCTTCCAATATTCTTCTTCGGAGACTTTTGTTCCGAGACGCTTGATCCGAGACTCTTCTTCCGAGACTCTGGTTTCAAAACTCTTTTCCAAGACTCTTCTTCCGAGACTTTTCTTCCGAGACTCTACTTCCGAAACTCTTGTTCCGTTCTGCTTCAGTTGCCGATCACTCAATATTTTTTGTTCTTAATTAAATTTTATGATGTAAATTCAAAACTTTTTTAACATTTTTGTCTTGGCTTAGGCAATTTGGTCGTTTTCTTTTGCGTTTTAAAAAAGACTCTGGTTTGTAGTCCTTCTTTAAACAGTCCAAAGAGCAAAAGGTGAGCTTCTCTTACTTTCTTGGGCAAACAAAAGACTTGATATCATCCATTTTTCCTTCCCTCGGAGTTCAAGGTTATCTTTTTGTAAATAGTAAATTTGGCCACATTATTGTTCCAAACATTATCAAGGTTAATGCTCTGTTGACTCAGCTGTGCTCCATTGATAAAAATGTTTTGCTCGCAAACTTTGCATTCTCCAAGATTTCCACAGAATTCTGTGCGAGAGAAATAGTTAAAAAAAAAAACAAAACCTTATCAAAACATGTGCAAGAAGTCAATTCTTGTTTTTGTTTTGTTTTTTGTCACTTAGTTGGCTAATTAAGTCCAGAGACTAATTACTGATAACGTGTCGACGACGACGACAAACATAAACATTTGGGTTTTTCGGTTTATTCAACTTTTAGCACGAAATCTTCTGACGTGTCCAGTTTTGCTGCTGCCTGCTCTTGTTTCGCTTTTGCTTTTGCTTTGTTGTGTGGGTTGTAGAACTGACACAATTAGTTATACTTTTACATACATTTACATACATATATGAATGATTTATTTAAGGTCACTGGCGCCCACACCTTCATCTCCAGGATGACCAGTTCTGTTCCGATTTTGTGTTCTTTATGCCTTAAAATTTCCGTCAGATTTTTGCAGTTTCTTTTTTTGTTTTGTTTTGTATTTTCACTCGATTGTAAATACACTGGCGGGTAGAAATAAAGTGCCATAGAATTTTGCTGTGAAACATTTTTAAGCTACACTTTAATTCAAAGCATTTCCCCTTGGCTTGAGTCTGGGCATTCTAGGCGTTTCGCTGCAGCATGAAGTTGTTGTTGTCTTTTCTTGTTTGCTCTCGTGAGAACAATTGAAAAGAGACTAATAGGAATATATTAAGCTTGCACCACTAAATCGAACCGAAACCTTGGTTCGGCTGGCCTTAAAAACCAAGACATGAATCGACCCGCTGGTTTAAATCTGCTGTAAACCACTGAACCGAACCAGTCGAATTCCACGAGCGGTTTGCATGAAAGTTGGAGAACTAGTTCTGCTCTAAAAAATCGCGTTCGACCCCAAATACGACCCTTTTTCCATACGATTTGAGTCGTGTTTAGGGTCCAAAGCTACTCAAACAAAAATTTAGAAAATCTATCCCCAAAGTCTGAAAATGGTCTGAAAACTTGTATGATACACTTATTTTTCAACCGTTCAGCTCTTAACTTATTTTAAAAGCTTTACATAACAAAATATAAATAAATTATTATTATTAACTACGTGAATTCAAATTTTTGGAAAATCGGGAAAATTGACGGAACATTTTTAGGAATTTATAAAAATTGATTTTCCATGCAATTGGTTTTAAAATCATTTTCAAACCACTTTATGGAAATTCCATAAAAATAATATTCACTTTTTTGTTTTTAAATTCACCGCACCTTGTTTTATAATTTACATTTTACACTGCAACAAGCGGAGACTTTAAACAAACAAAAGTGCCTTAAAGTAGTTTTGTCAGTTACAGTTATGTGTTTTCACATTTTTTTTTTAATATGTGTAAATGTTAATCATATATTGCTCTGGCTCACGGCACAGCTTGTGGCCAACGACGAGGATGCAGGTTCATCCTTTATACAACAACCAGAGACGACAGCAAGCTGACGCATATATTTGAGATATGGCAGCAACTCTTCTTACGTCAATTGAAAGATGAAATCTTGTTGAGAAGCTACGCCAAATGCAAAACGCATTGCCTAAGCATTGTTAACTCTAGGGGCTCCCGCGGAGTATACGGTCTGTGGGCTGCCTGTTTGTTGTGTCAAGGCACTGCAGCAGTCCTTCTAAATTACGCAACTTGAAATTCTGTTAATAATTCTTAAATTGGTAGCTCAGCATAAATATGTATATTTTTTATTGTTATTTATGCCTTCTTCAGATCCGACAAAAAAAATGCCTTACGGCTGCCATTAGGCATTTTTGTTTGCGACTTTGTTGTGACTCCAATGTAAACACCCATTAGCTCTTGTGAAGATTTTATACTTGCGGCATCAACTGGATCAAATGACTGAAGTAATTGCAATTTTTGTTATAAATTAGTTAAAATATTTCTGATATTAGCGACTTAATGCATTGAGCTAAGTTTCCTGTGGCTCAGGTCGAGTTCAGCAGAACACTTTTTCGTTGAGCAGGTATCAGATAAAACTGATACATTAACAAGTTTCTGCTACTTTTTGCTACACGTAACTACGTATTTTTTTTAATGATTGAAAAGCTCGTTTTATACATAAAGGCCTATTCTCAGATGACATAAAAATTATTTTTGTCAAAATGCTTCATATGAATAGAAACACTTTTGTAGAGCTTTGAAACCAGAATGCTTTTAAAAGCTGTCTTATTTATATGAAGCATTGTGCCTAAAATAAAATTTATGTCTTCTGAGATCAGGCTTTAACTGCACAAAATAGGCGTAAAGTTATCGATAACACGCCTTTCCATATACAATTACAGCTGTTGGCATGAAGTATCACTTGAAAGGAGTATACTTTTTCTTTGATAACATGCTTCTCTATCATTTGACTATCAAGCAGAAAGGTAACACTAGTTTACAACCCCAAATGTCTTATTTTTGTTTTTATATATAAATATGTTTTTGAGGTAGCTTTTATTTTTTTTATTTTTTTCGGTATGTACTAGGAAATGCCGAAAATAATACCAATATTTAAAATATCGATATTTTTTTTGTTGAAAAAACGATAACGCTATGTATCGAATTTTTTTTTTGATATTTTCAGCGATTTTTTTTAAGTTCTGTATGAAAGACTTGGCATTGGTATATCTTATTTCACCAGGAAGCTCAGTGCCAACGGAGCGCTTGGGTTCGACAATAAAAAGTTTGGCTTCTGACCGATGAACTTCCTCTTTTTAACGATTATTGGTATAAAGAGTGTTAAAGTCGGCCCTGCCCGGCTTCGATATACCTATTACTCAGGGAAAGGATTATTTACAATTTTTTTTAATTATCGAAAATATCGATTATTTTGTGAAAAAATGATCAATATCAAAGTAATATCGATATAGATATTTTTCAAATATCCGGCATCCCTAGTAGGTACCCATACATTTTATGCCATATCTTGAGTTGGAAACTTTAGATGGAGTCAAGCAAGACATCAATTTAAAGGATATGAAATGTCTAATAATCTGGTATAAGATCATTTTTCAATCGGTTTAGTAGTTTGAATGCTACAAGTAAAAATATTTACAAAAAATCGTTTTTTTTTCATATTGGACATTTTGTCATCCATTTAATTCAGGCAAATTTGGTCAAAATCGGACGACTATATCGTATAGCTGGCATACAACCAGGGCTGCACCCCGATTTTGAACCTTACCGGTTCGAACCCGGAATTCCGACTTTTCTTTTACTGTGAACCGAACCTCTTTTGAAAAAAATAGCTGAACCTAAACCGGTTCCGAACCAAAACGTTCGGTTCGGTTCAAAAAAAGTTACAAGTCTTAGTTAAGCGGGCATTTTATTTATAAGAGAAATAGTATAGACCAAAAAGTGCTCGAAGAAATAATACTTATAAAATTGAATTGAAATAAATTGAACTTGTATTTTTGAGTAAATAAAAATTTCAGAAAATCTGTAATTTTTTTTTTGATATTTTTAACAACTTAATTAGTCTTCTTTACAAATTTGGTTAAACTTGGGACAAACCAAGGTTCGAACCAAAATTTAATCACAAAAACCTTGAACCTTTAATTTTGGAACCTTATACGCTGTTTAGACCGGCCGCATCATTGAAATTTTCCGTTAAACGGAAGGTGCGGAATTGTTTCCCATAAGAAACCTGTGGATAGAAGAAGAGCCGCATGTTTAATGATGCGGCAATGATTCGGAAAGAGTGACCGTATATTGACCAGTATCGAGTATTGTTTCACGGCATTGATTGTAAACAGCTGTTTTTGCCATCGAATTTCGATAAGCAACAACAACATAATTGGACCGCGTAATTTAAAAAAATAAATTATCCGCAAATACAAGCTCCATTTCCATTTTGGTGAGCACAGTGCCATTGCCAAATACACCGCGTGCCACATTTAAAATATTATCGCTCATAATTGTCTCTATATCAATAAATTACAGTTGTTCTCTTCTTCTTACTACTTGGGTTTGTTTACGTTTGGCAGGGCGAACAGCTGTTTCAATGATGCGACTGCGGTCTAAACGCCTGCATCATTTTTTCGCATCTTCGACAATGATGCGCCCTGTGTAACTCCGGTAATAAACAGAACCAGCGAACTGGACATCCAAAAAAATTATTTGGGTTTGCAGCCCTGCTTTCGATATACAATTAAAGCTGATGGTATTAGACAGAAAATTCGATCCCAAACCCTAATTTTGAATTCAATCCCGATCGCGACCCCAAAATTTAAAATCAATCCCGTCCCGATCCGAAGATTTTTTTGGAACCCGTGGAAATGCCTTACCGGTTCGAATTTTTTTTATAATATGTGCATAGAAACAAACTTCTTCGACTTCATATTCGTGATCAGCGTGACGAGCTGAGTGGATAAAGCCCTGTGCGTCTACGGGTTTTACGCTATATACTCTCCCACAGTTCCAAGTTAAAAGAAACCAGGGAATCATTGGTCGTGTTCAGCTGAAGAACTTGCTCCCTGATTAATGATATGTTTCCTAGTAATTTATGCAGCCTACTTTTCCTCTTGTATTTAAGATGACATTTACATGGACCTTTTCCAAATGTCTCCCCGAAAGAATGCTACATAATAAAAGCCGTTTTGTTAAACTGATCAATGATCAATTGTCTCTGCTGAACGTGCCCATTATTTTCTTTTTGCATACCAGGCTGATTTTTATTGCTTCTATGTTGCCCAAAAGTAGGCAAATGGAAGAATAAGGTCATTATTTATTTAGAGTATTTCGTCAAATTTATCAGTGGCTCATCTATATTCCCTCAGATAAGCGTTGTACTTGTTTTATTGGCCACCATTGTAATAATGATTATTATTATTACTGGAGAAATGATCGTTGGCCTCGTTTACCCATCGTCTGGTTGTCGCTGACTTTTTGGCAGACTCGGTTCACTCGGTTCGGTTCTTCTGTTCCAGGCATTCTTTGTTCCAGTCTATTGCGCCTCAGGCGGCTGATGCACACGTATATATATATATATATTCACATATATATATAGGCATAAAAGTACTGTGTGTGCATTGCAGACTTTGTAGGTAAAGTCAGCATTTAGCTGATAGCCTCGCCAGCATCATCGTCATCGTCAGATGCGATTATAAATATATTCACGCCTTTGCGGAAATATGTGAGCTCTCTTTCAATTTTGGCAGTACATTTTTACAATTATTGCACCATTGATGAGGATGATGATGATGATGTGGGGGATGACCTTGAACCATAATTCGATTTGAGTTTTGATTTCAATTTGAAAACTCGTTTTGATTTGAAGGTTTGTCTTTGCGGTCATCATCAAATATCACATATAACCAGTTCTATTAATACTCTAATGAAATTAGCCACATTTAATGCTGCTGGGCCTAAAGAGAGGAGGAAGGGGCTGGGTTGGGGTATTATTACTCATAGGCCACACATTGCCAATGCTGATGCAGTTGGTTGAGTCAATTTCTGTAACTTTATTTATTATGAATTATTTTTTTATATTTTTTATATATTTTTTAGTTTGATTACCTTTTGTTTATTTTCTTTGTTTTGTTTTTCTTTTTTTCTTTCAGATACAAATGTGCCAACTCGTGAGTACCAAACAAAACCAACCAAGTTGATAAACATTTCTTTTGAAACGAATTAAATTTGTTTACAAGAATTGCAAACAAGTTTGTATAAACACAGTGTGACCGCAAGCGATAATGGAACGCCCAAAAAAAACACGCAATTGGGGGGGGTATTTGAAATGAACCTTTTTTCATATTTTTAACCACTTAAAGATAGAGGGAATCGTAATTGTGCCTAACAGCTTAAAAGTGAACCGTTTGAATCAAAGAGGTCGTACAATTACTCTTCCCAGAAGTTCCACAAATCGCTTTCGCCCCAAAAACGACCCAATTTCCATACGATTTGAGTCGTTTTTGGTTCAAAAGCGATTTGTAAAACACATGGATAGAATCTGTAATTGGCTTTATATCGCCAAAGGTCCAAGCCGAGCTTTTCTCAATCTCAAAATGATCTAGTCAAATCGTTGATCCAGCGCTGAAAATATCTAAAATTGTTTGGTTCAGGTTCACAGAGCGAAAGACCGTAAATTTGATCACTAAATTGTTAATTTTTTGCTAAAAAAAAATACATATAGATGTATATTGTTTTAAAAAATCCGTGACCTTTCACGCCCTCGAAGCCCGAACCGTTATTTCCCTCATTTCAGCAACGCGCGTTTCCGTTATTATTCGAAATATGATGGTCAGGATTAGAGGTGCGCGCGTGACGTGAATTTGATCGTGTCACGGTGTGTCACCACATGTCGTGATGTGATCGTGAAAAAACACTGACTTTCGTGCGTGTGAATCCGTGATCCGTGCATGATTCGCGCGTCTTAAAGTTAATCATCGTGAATATGTCATGCAGTATTCACGAAATATTGTTTCTATTATATTTGAATAATATTATTTTGATTTCGTGAATCCGTCGCTCACAGCTGCGAGTCGAACATTTAATAATCACAGATAACGCTCGCTCTCATCATACCAAAAAACAACGGGCAGAGAAGGGCAGCACAGCAGAGATTCGGTCTAGGCCTCTCATTGCTTTATGAATGTTTCTCCATTTTACAACTAAATATTTGCGGATTTATTTGAATTCTACTCGAAATCTTAACAAATTATGCCAAATACAAAGATCATTATCTGTATATGTGCACCGATCCAATACTTTACAATTATTTTGACGGTGAAATCGTTGAGAACATTTTTTTTTTCTTTTAAAAAAGATTCAAGGTGATATTTTAAAACAAAATTTGAAGGTCCCGTTCGGGAGGTCATTCATTTATAGGGTATGGTTCATGGACCGATGCGAGAGACCTCAAAAATCTAAACCGACCCGGTATTACAGGTTTCGGTTCTGTTTATAAGTACTTTTTTAGGCATATTTTGCTTGCTTTCTCATCTTTTTATTGTCTACCTCAAATAAAGTCCCAGTAAAATTTTTTTTAAAATGTCAATTGGGTAATTTTCGGACCCACAAATTTGTAAATTTTTAGAACGCCGATACACAAATCACATAATTCAGGGCAGACAGGGGTATCGGTGTCGAAGGTATTGTCTCGAGCTCATCTCTATTTCCAAATCATTCCAAGAGCCAGTATTTTTAAGCTTTGAATTCCAGCTTGTGGTTTGAAAAATATATTGAGTATGAAAGCCTTTTTATACACTTGAAAAGTGTATATTAATTTTGCCCAGAAGTTTGTAACGCATAGAAATATTCATTTCCGAACCCATAAACTATATATATTCTTGATCAGGACGACGAGCCGAGTTCATTTCCGCTTGTCCGTCTGTCTGTCTGTCTGTCTGTCTGTCCGTCTGTCTGTCCGTCTGTCTGTCCGTCCGTCTGTCTGTCCGTCTGTCTGTTTCTACGCGAACTAGTCTCTCAGTTTTAAAGCTATCGAGCTGAAATTTTGCACAAAGTCTTCTTTTTACTGCACGCAACTAATATGTCGGAACCGGCCGGATCGGATGACTATATCTTATAGCTGCCATAGGAACGATCGGTCGGAAAATAAGTCTTGGTGAGAAAAACTTTTTTATTTTCCATTGGAGCGTCACTAATCTTGGTATATGTTAGTTTCATATGCTTCTACACGTTTCTGGAAAAATTTATCAAAATCGGATGGCTATATCATATAGCTGCCAGTCAAAAAACTAGATCTAGTGAGAAAAACTTTTTAGTTTTCTACTGTAGCGTCCCCAATCTTGGTATATATTAGTTTTATATGCTTTCACATAATTTTGAGAAAAATTTATCAAAATCGGATGACTATAGCATATAGCTGTCATAGGACCGATCGGTCGAAAAATGTATTTTACTAAGAAAAGTTTTTTTTTTATGGTATCAAATTTTTATTATCAATGATTTAAAAATTTAAAATATCTGATATCTATATCCTATATATATTTTACCGGTTAAATCAGTTGGAGTAAAGTTTTTCAAGTGTATTAAAACTTCGGCACTGTCGAAGTTAGCTTTGCCTTCTCGTTTTTGCTGTGATTTGAAAGATTTTGACTCATTCAGTACACAAAAGTTCCTTTTTTCGAATTTGTATTGTAAATGTGAAAAAAATATTGGGAAATTTTATGGAATGTTATTATACAAAATATTTCAAGCAGCGGTGGGCATGACCAGTCTAACAACTACACAGAAAAAAAAAGTATATTGAAGATCCATAGGATATTTATAGTATCCGAAAGCAAAAACAAAATACACGCAGTACTTGAGCAGACAGCAGACGGCTGCTCGAATGGAGCCTCGCTTATAAGGTTTATTTTCTGTAAACAGAAAAAAAAATCCATTTGAATCTCCTTTCGAGATTAAATAATGTTAAATTGATCTTAGTTTTTTATCCAATGGAGCTGATAAATATCCAAAGGATGTAATTGAATTGAGCTGACAAATATCAAAAGGAAATGTATTTCAATATTCCCAAAAAGGATATGTCCATATGCAGTCCAAATGGATTTTTTTTTTCTGTGTACAGAAAATATTAACCCTCATATAAGCGAGAGGCTACATTCGAGCAGCCGTCTGTCTGCTCAAGTTTCGTTCGCGCAAACTGCATGTATTTTGTTTTTGCTTCCGTCTGCTTTGCATGCATTTGTGTTTTGTTATTCTGTAGCGAAGCGAAGCATTTGCCTGTGCGACTCAGTTGCCAAAAATTTAAGTCTCGGAGCTGTTATCCGACCAAAAGGAATCATATAATGATTGTCCCGCCCTCCTTACGGTCGCACTGTTCTTTCTAATTCCCCTAACCCTTCAGCTCTGAGATTATCACAATTTCCCCTTACTAATTTCACATTTAAACCTTTTTCAATTCAAACGTGTGGGCATGAGATGCATTTGCTATCATGATATTACATTGTCTGGTAGTGAGTCCGATTCGGACGATGATAGTTCGGAGAACTCTGATTATTTACCCTTTGATGAGTTGCTCAGTTCGAGCTCCAAGAATGTGAATCTATTGCAAGAAATCAAGCGTTTGCAGGAGAGCAAACGGGGACTGACCCGCGGGTCATGTAAGTTGTAGTTAGTCACGCCTAGAAGTATGACATTTTCTTAAAATCCTAATCCCTAATCCCTTCTTAAACTAATCTCTTCACATATTTCTTTTTTCCAGTGAAATGTATGTTCAAGGAGTCACTGGCCAAGGAGGAGATCATAGATGTTTTGGTGGAATTCATGCTGGGCGATAATCCGGTGACAGCTTTGGAAAAACTACGCTTGGAGGGCAATACGGCTACAGTGTGCGGCAAAGTCTTCAAGAATGGTGAACCCACCTACAGTTGCCGCGAATGCGGTGTGGATCCCACATGTGTGTTGTGTGTGAATTGCTTCAAGCGATCGGCACATCGGTTTCACAAGTATAAAATGTCCACCTCGGGTGGCGGCGGCTGTTGTGATTGTGGCGATGATGAGGCCTGGAAGAAGGATCAGTACTGTCAGCTGCATTTGGTAAGATGAGTAAGGTATTATTCCCTGATTAATACTCATTATTTGTTCTTCTTCTTAGGCCAATCGCAAAAACCCCTTGGAAAGCAAGATCCTAACTCCGGCTGTCCTCGAACGTAGCGAAATTTGCTTCAGTGCCATTTTAGCGTTTTGTGTCAACTATTTGGAAATTGAACCCAATGCCAGTTTGCAGTGTTTGGATGGCGAACAGGTGGATGGTGCACAATTCTGTACGGTGCTGTATAACGATGAGTCGCACACATTTGATCAGGTCATCCAGACTCTAACCAAAATTGCCAATTGTCGTCACAAGGATGCCATGGAAATTGTGGCCGCCATTGATCGTGAGGGTCGGGCCGTAGTCAAATGCGATACATTCAAGGAATGCAATGATCTTAAAACGGCCATTGAGAATCAAATGATACCGCCTAGCGGTCTATTGACCAATGCCCGTAATAGTCAATCGTTGCGCACCTCCGTGTTGCATATCAATTCAGTGGCATGTCAACAGTTTGCTTTACAGCTGCTCAGCTGGTTCCAGGAATTTCTGGTTCGCCATTATTTGTTTCGTAAGACTTTTGCCACTTTGGTGCAACAGAAGCTGGAATCGTTTTGTATACGTCACATACTGGAGTACGATGTGAAGCTATGGAAAACGGCACGCACCTGTTGGCATCGTTTGTTAATCTCTGGCATGTTAATGGAGTATGAGAATAAAATGGTATTGGCCCAGGAATTCTCACGCATCTATACCATCATTGTGGAGGATTTCATAAGCGATGATCATGATCATTCGTTTTCAATTGTATCGCTGAGTGTGCAATTGTTTACGGTGCCCAGTATAGCGCATCATTTGATTGCCCAGGAGGGTATATTCGAGAGGCTGTTGCATACGTTCTATCATGTGGCCATTGAGAAGTTTATACAGAATCGAACGTTGCACTTTAGCAAGAATATAGCCAGCATGGCATTCTTTAAGAGAGCCAACTATATACTGTATGATCTGAGGTATTTGCTAAGCCTGAAACCGGAGGTGTTGAGCAATGATTTGCGTACGGGATTTCTGGAAGGTAAGTTTTATGCTAGAGACACTTTACTGACCACTCGTCGTTAGTCAAATCACCAGGTATAAACTTCGGTGCATAACTAAAACCGCACACCATTTTTTCAGTGTACGAGTACTCAGAGAGCTACAATTTTTTAAAGAGAATCAAAAATGAGACAAGCAAGTTTATGCACCAAGCATAAAACGATAATTAAATCTTAACAGTAAATTTTGCACTATTTTAATTCGGTATTTTTGATTCTCTTTTTATCTGCCTTTACCAATTGTAGCTCTCTCCTTACTGAGTACTCGTACACTGAAAAAATTGGGTGCGGCTATAGTTATGCACCGGAGTTTAGAATGAAAAGCATTTTGGAGTATCGAGAACGCGTACTGGCGATATTACTAGCCACTATTCGTTAGGGTATTCGCTAGTTAGTTACCTATAGAAATTGTTAACCCCTTTTTCCTGGTAAAATCGCTAGATAATCAAATTCACACCTCGAGTTGCGTTCATTTTCATAAAGACTCGCTAGGTAAATGCTAGAATATAACCTATAGAAATGGTTAACCCCTTTTCCCTAGTGAAATCGCTAGATAATTAAATTCAGCGTTCATCTACATAAAGACTGGCGATGAGGGGGGCTAGAATATAACCTATAGAAATTGTTAGCCTCTTTTCTCTAGTGAAATCGCTAGATAATCAAATATCACACCTCGAGGTGCGTTCTGGGGGGACTAGAATTTAAGCTATAGAAGTTGTTAACTCATTTGCCTAGTGAAATCGCTAGATAATCAAATATCACACCTCGAAGTGCGTTCATCTTTATAAAGACTGGTGAAGGCGGGCTAGAATATAACCTATAAAAATTGTTAACCCCTTTTCCCTAGTGAAATCGCTAGATAATCAAATATCACACCTTAAGTTGCTCTCATCTTCATAAAGACTCTCTAGGTAAATGCTAGAATATAGGCTATAGAAAATGTTGACCTCTTTTCGCTAGTGAAATCGCTAGATAATCAAATATCACACCTCGAGTTGTATATCTTTATAAAGACTGGTGATAGGGGCCTTACGATGAGTCGTCGAAATTGTCTCGCTCTTATCTGTGCGCTCACTCATTCCCTCTCTCTCTCTCTTTCTCTTCCACAGGATGCAAGGCCTTGATGCGTGTTTTAAATGTTATGCAGGGCATGGAGTCCATTACACGCCAGACGGGACAACATATGGACTATGAACCTGAATGGGAATGCGCCTTTAATTTGCACATTAAATTGGCCACCACCATTTCCCAGGTTATCGAATGGGCGGCCAGTGATGTGGAACTTTTGTGCCAACTCTATAAGATGACTGTTCGTGCTTTGGTCAATAATAGCTTCATTGTGGGCAGTGAAAAGGTCGAGGCTAAAAGTGTGGCCGGTCATGTGGCCAGTTGTCTGATGTATGATGTATCTGTTCGTCCCGTTTCGATACATTTGCCCCTGTCCCGTTTCTATGCTGGAATCTATCTTCATTTGGGTGCCCATGATATGACCTATGATAAACTATTGGACAACATGCTCGATAATAAGGGCAAGGCATTGATATTAACACCAAGGGAGATAATTGAGCCTGTGCTTTGCACTCACGCCATGATCGCCCAGGTGGCCGCCGGCATGTGGCGACGAAATGGTTACTCTCTGCTCCATCAGCTTTACTTTTATCGCAATGTACGCTGCCGTGTCGAGATGTTGGATCGTGATGTGGTATGCCTGCAGATTGGAGCCTCACTCATCGAGAGCAACGAGTTCCTGATTCATGTACTCAACAAATTCAATTTGATACTTTGGGCACAGCCCAATTATGAGACCATGTTAGCCGAATCGCCGGTGGATGATGAATTTATGCGTCAGTTGTCCATGATTGATGAGTTCCTTGAGCTGCTAATTGTGATAATTGGCGAGCGTTGGATGCCGGGTGTATCGTTGGTCAGTGAGGAGGATCGCTTGCGCAAAGAGATCATACAGTTGCTGTGCACCAAATCCTATTCACATTCAGAACTAAGTCGTGCCCTGCCAGATAGTAATGGTGGGAATAGCGATAGCATCTTTGAGGATGTCATCAATACGGTGGCCGTTTTTAAGAAACCCGTGGGTGTGGAAAGTAAGGGTGTCTATGAACTCAAGGAGCATCTGTTTGAGGAGTTCAATGTGTATTTCTATCATTACACCAAAGAGGATAAATCCAAGGCGGAGGAGTTGCAGCGTGAGCGTCGTAAGGCCAAAAAGGAGTTGGTCTGCTGTCCACCGCCCATGCTGCCACAGCTGACACCGGCTTTCACGTGAGTTATGACGATTTTTAGAAGATTCTTGCTGCTACTGTGCGATACTCAACTGTTCTCAACAGAGTTCTGCCTTGATATTCTTCTACTATGACTTCAATGTTCTATTTTACTTCATTTCTCTTCAGTTTTCTTTTAATGTGTTTCAGTTTCCGCTTGTTTCTGTTTCATTTCAAACTGTTCCCAGCTGTTTTTTCGGTGACTAGGCTTTATATAGAACTTACGTTCTGAGTACAGTCTGTTTCCGTTTAGCATTTAATTTGATCTTAGCTGTTTGGACTTCTTTATGAATCACTTTCAGAGTTCTGCCTTGATATCCTTCTACTATGACTTCAACCTTCTATTTTACTTCATTTCTCTTCAGTTTTCTACTTAAGTGTGCCATTTTCCGTTGGTTTTTGTTTCATTTCGAACTGTTCCCAACCGTTTTTGCTGTGCCTAGGCTTTATATAAAACGTACGTTCTGAGTACAGCCCGTTTCCGTTAAGCTTTTGATTTGATCTCAGCTGTTTGGTCTTCTTTTTCCATCAGTTTCAGAGTTCTGCCTTGATGCCCTTCTACTATGACTTGAACCTTCTATTTAAGCTCATTTCTGTTAAGTTTTCTACTTAACTGTGCCAGTTTCCGCTTGTTTCTGTTTCATTTCGAACTGTTCCCTGCTGTTTTTTCTGTGCCTAGGCTTTATCTAGTATGTACAGTCTGTTTCCTTTGGTTTTTGACTTTATGTCAGCTGTTTTGGTTGCCCTCCCTACCCAGGCATCCTTTTTCTAACTTGATCAAATTGTTTTTGAGTGTTTTTGCTTCAGTTCCGGCTTGATTTCCACTTGTTAAGGTTGTTCCGTCTGTTTCTTGTGTGTGTTTGTTTCAAGTTGGGACCGTTTCTGTCCGTTCCCTTGGAGATCCGGTTTGGTTTTGCGTTGTTCTTCGTAGTTTCCGTCTTTTTAGGCTTCAACCGTCCCTTTGACGACTATTTTCTTACAGTTTGTGCCCGTTTCCGTCCGATTCAGAACTGTTCCCCACAGGTTTTGCTGCGCTGCGTCTTTAAATATATTTTAGTTCTAAATCCAGTCAGTACAGTCTTAATCCCCCCTTGATCTTAACAGTGTTTTGTCTTAGTCACCCATGTGACTTTCAAACCGACCAGTTTTTTAGTGTTCCGTATCAGTTTCCGGCTTGATTTCGACTTGTTTCTATCAGTTTTTCATCTATTTCGACTGATTCCTGTCTGTTCCGTTTTTAAACATCTTTTTACCTTTCAGCCTCACCTGTTTTTGAAGTGTTCCGTTTCAGTTCCGGCTTGAATTCGACTTGTTTCTATTAGTTTTCGTCTATTCCGGCTGATTTCTGTTTGTTCCGTTTTCGGAATATCGATTTCTCTTAAGTACCACCTGTTTTTTTTAAGTGTTCCAGTCCAGTTCCGGCTTTATTTCGACTTGTTCCTAGCCGTTTCCTTCTATTTCGGCTGTTCCGTTTTCAAACATTCATGCCATACTAAGCACCACCTGTTTTTGAAGTGTTCCAGTCCAGTTTCGGCTAGATCTCGATTTGCTGCTAGCAGTTTCTGTCTTTTCCGGCTGATTCCTGTCTGTTCCGTTTTCAAACATCCATTTCCCCTTTCAGCCTCATCTGATTTTAAGTGTTTCAGTCCAGTTCCGACTTGATTTCGACTTGTTCCTAGCAGTTTTCGTCTATTACGGCTTGATTCCTGTTTGTTCCGTTTTCTATCATCTATTTCCCTTTCAGCTTCACCTGTTTTTAAGTGTGCCAGTTCAATTCCGGCTTGACTTCGACTCGTTTCTACTAGTTTTCCGTCTATTCCGGCTGATTCCTATCTGTTCCGTTTTTAAAAATTTGTTTCCCTTTAAGTACCACTTGTTCTTGACGTGTTCCAGTCCAGTTCCGGATTGATTTCGACTTGGTCCTAGCAGTTTTCCGTCTATTCCGGCGGATTCCAGTCTGTTCCGTTTTCAACCATCTATTTTTCTTTCAGCCTCACCTGTTTTTGGAGTGTCGACTTGTTCTCAGCAGTTTTCCGTCTATTCCGGCGGATTCCAGTCTGTTCCGTTTTCAACCATCGATTTTCCTTTCAGCTTCACCTGTTTTTAAGTGTTCCAGTTCAG
Source organism: Lordiphosa mommai (assembly GCA_018904225.1). NCBI lineage: Eukaryota > Metazoa > Arthropoda > Insecta > Diptera > Drosophilidae > Lordiphosa > Lordiphosa mommai. The sequence continues at coordinate 136,863 of JAEIFT010000261.1, read as the reverse complement.
TTCCGGCTTGATTTCGATTTGTTCCCAGCAGTTTTCCGTCTATTCCGGCTGATTCCTGTCTGTTCCGTGTTTTCAAACATTGATTTTCGATTCAGTCTCACGTGTTTTTTAAGTGTTCCAGTCCAATTCCGGCTTGATTTCGACTTGTTCCTAGCAGTTTTCGGTCTTTTCTTAACTGTTCCCACCACATATAATCTGTTCTAATCAAATCTTTTCTCTTCACACAGATCAATGGCCAACATTCTGCAGTGCAATGTATTCCTAAGCATTAGCACCTTAATTATGGATCGTGCCCTGGATGCACGCAGTCGTTCCTTTACCGAGAGTCATCTGCAAAAGGTAAGATTTATACCCCCCTTCCCTTCTCCTGTTTATACTTATACCTTTATACCCAAAGATTCTTCACCTGATGGGATTTGCCATTCAAGAGGAATTAAGTGAGCATTATCCGTTCCTTAGTTTCTATGAACGTTCCCAGAAATTTGGCATACTAGACAAACTGGAGGAGCTGGCCCGCTGCCCTAGGGTAAGTCTGATATATAAAAAAGGGTAAAAAATCATTTATACTGATGCTTGCTTTACCCTTCCAGTTGGAGGCCCATCGCGACTTCGTTTTATGGACTATTAAGCGCTACAAAGAGCTGCAGACTAAGCAGGCTCCAAGTGGTTCTTCGGGTGCGGGACCCAGTGGCTCGCAGCACTTTTCTGCTGGTGACGAGCAACCATTGACCTCCGAAGAGCAGGCACGTCAGGAGAAGGAGGCACGTGCTCGCTTGGCCGCTGAGCGACGAGCTAAAATTATGGCCCAAATGAAATCTGCACAAAAGTCCTTTATGAAGTCAAATGCCGAAATGTTTGCCAGCACCAAAACCGATCCAGATGAGGTGGCCTCCTCCTCCTCCAGTAAGGCAGCTGGCGGTGCCATGGATTGGGATGATATACCCGGCGGCAGTGGTGGTAGCCTTAGCCTAGAGCCAGAGGGAGCCACCGCTTTGGCTGTGGAGTCACCCGTGTCCTGTCTGGGCGTGAATCGCAGCCATTACCAGGCCGGGGAGAATACCTTCAAGTGTATACTCTGCTTTGAGGATTGCAGCATCACCACCACGGGTCCACCTTTGGTCAGTTCGGCCTTTTTGCAGACCTCGCGGGTGATTTTCACCGCCTCGCCCAATCGCCATCAACCCAAATCGTCGCTGCATGTCAGCTGCTGTGGCCATGTGATGCACTATAGCTGCTGGCAGGAGTACTACAGCAATGAGGAGTCCAAGGAGCAGCGTCGTCCGCACCGCAATCGTGTGGCCACGAGTCAGGCGCATAATGTGGAGTTCCATTGTCCCTACTGTCGCACTCTGAGCAACACCGTGTTGCCGGTGAGCGAAGCTTTACCCAAATTCTCGCCACCGCCAGCTCAGCAGGAAAGTTTCATACCATTGGATTGCTTTGTGGAAATAATGCGCACCCTGGCTGTGGAGCTAAATGCCATTTGCGATGAGGATATGTGGTGTTATCCCAACTGTCAGCGCATTTTGATCAAATCCAATGTGTGCGGCGATGTGGGTCAATTTGAGCGTAGCATTCAGGTGATCGATGAACCGCAGTTGCATGAGAATTGGGGCGAAGTGATTGCCGCCTTTCACAAGGCCTTGCGCAATGCCATGCAGAGTCAAACCATGCAGAATCATCGGGATTCACCGTCAACCGCGTCAAGCAGCAGCGATGGGGATATGGCCACAGTGACCACACTATGGGATACCTGCAGTTATACACTGCAAGCATTGGAAGTCTATTTGTTTGCCATACAGAAGCCATTGAAAGCGGAGCTACCGATGCGTCATCAGAGCTGTGCCAGCAATTTGGTGCGTGCCTGTGCTTTATACTCGGCCAGCCTGTTGCCCGTGCAGGTGCCCTTCCAGGCGGAGGTGGGTGGCAAATTGCTGGATACCATCTTCAATCAGAAGGGCTCCAGTGTATTGGAATGGGATTGCTTCCGGATGATGGTGCAGTTCAATTTTATGGTGCCCAATTTGATGGTGGCCGAGGAATGTGAGTATAAATGGAGAATGGAGAGAGAAGAGAAATTGGAAGAGAGAGAACAGTACAGAAATTTGGAAGAGAGAGAAGAGTAGAGAAATTGAAAGAGAGAGAAGAGTAGAGAAATTGGAAGAGAGAGAAGAGTCAAGAAATTGGAAGAGAGAGAAGATTAGAGAAATTGGAATAGAAAAATGAGAACAGATACAGAAGAGACAGAAGAGAACAGAAATTAGAATAATGAGAAAAGAACAGAAATGAGAATAGAGAGAAGAGAAATTGGAATAGAGAACAAAAAATTAGAATAGAGAGAACAGAAATTAGAATAGAAAGATAGGAACAGATATAGAAGAGAGAAGAGAACAGATATTATAGAGAGAATAGAGAACAGAAATTCGAATAAAGAGAAGGGAACTATAATTAGAATTGAGAGAAGAGAAATTGGAATAGAGAACAGAAATTAGAATAGAGAGCAGGGAACAGAAATTTGAATAGAAAGATGAGAACAGATATAGAGAGAACAGAAATTAGAATATAGAGAAGAGAACAGAATTTAGAATAGAGAGAAGAAAACAGAAACTAGAATAGAGAGACGAGAACAGAAATTGGAATAGAAAGCAGAGATCAGATATTAGAAAAGAGAACAGAAGTTAGAATAGACACAAGAGAAAAGAAATTAAAATAGAGAGAAGAAAACAGACATTAAAGAAGAAGAGAAAAATTAGAATAGAAAGAAAAGAGAAGAAAACGGAAATAAGAATAAAGAAAAGAACAAAAATAAGAATAGAGATGAGAACAGAATTTAGAATAGAGATGAGAACAGAATTAAGAGTAGTGAGAAGAGAACAGAAATTAGAATAGAGAGATGAGAACAGAATTTATAATAAAGAGATGAGAACAGAATTTAGAATAGAGAGAAGAGAATATATATTAGAATAGAGAGAAGAGAACAGAAATGAGAAAAGAGAGAAGAGAACAGAAATAAGAATAAAGAGAAGAGAAAAATTAGAATGTAAAGAAAAAAGAAGAAAACATAAATTAAAATAGAGCGATGAGAACAGAATTTTGAATAGAGAGATGAGAACAAAATTTAGATTCAAGAGAAGAATCAGAAATTAAAATAGAGAGATGAGAACAGAATTTAGAATAGAGAGAAGGGAACAGATATAAGGATAGAGAGAAGAGAACAGAAATAAGAATAGAGAGAAGAGAATAGAAGTTATAATAGGAAGAAAAGAGAAAAAATCTGAAATTAGAACAGAGAGATGAGAACAGAAATTAGAATTGAGAGATGAGAACAGAATTTAGAATAGAGAGAAGAGAACAGAAATTAGAATAGAGAGAAGAGAACAGAAATTAGAATAGAGAAAAGAGAACAGATATAAGAATAGAGAGAGGAGAAGAGAAATAAGAATAGAGAGAAGAGAAATGAAATTAGAATAGAAAGAAAAGAAATCAGAAATTAGAAATTAGAAAAGAGAGATGAGAACAGAAATTAGAAGTGAGAGATGAGAACAGAATTTAGAATAGAGGGAAGAGAACAGAAATTAGAATAGAAAGAAGAGAACAGAAATACGAACAGAAGAGAACAAACATTAACATTGAGAGATGAGAACAGAAATTGGAATAGAGAACACAAATTAGAAATAAAGAGAGAGAGAACAGAATTAAGAAATAAAGAGGATAAAGTGAAGAATAAGGCTGAGTTCACATTGTTCGACGCATGAGACAGGGTTATCTAGTAAGCCTTCATGTTGTTTTGTTTTAAATGACAAATGACAAGCTATTCACATTGAAAACAAGACATCAAAAGAGCCTTCTAGATTGTCTGGATTAAACCCAGCCTTAAGAAAGAGAACAGAAATAATACATTGTTCGACGCATGAGACATGACAAACTAGTAGGCCTTCATATTGTCTTATTTTCAATGTGAATATCTTGTCATTTGACATTGAAAACAAGAGAACATGAATGCCTACCAGATAATCATGTCTAATGCGTCAAACAGAGTGAACCCAGCCCAAGTAAACATTTCAAAAATGTAGGATAAAGATAGCCCAGAAGGAAGAGAGAACAGAGCTACATGATCTAGATTTAGAGAGTAAGCAGAGACAGGATAATAAAGACATCTTTCCTTATGTCAAAAATGAATAAAAATTTTATAATCTCCCTTTGTTCTTTCAGCCACCAAATCCATTATACCCAGCGGCAGCATGTTTGATTTTTACATACTGCAAACCCTATTCGTGGCCCAACTAACCAAGGCGGTAATTTCCTTTGATCATGACAAAGAGCAGGCCAAATATAAGGAGGAACACAAGGAGCTACAACGTTTGGCCTATGTGGAGCTATTGCCCTGCAAGATTCAGGAGAATATGGTGGCTTTCTATCGTCGCTACAATTTGCCCGCTCGTCAGCGTCAGCAGCAAAAGAAGAAGGATCAATTGGATGCAGTTACCCCGGAGCAGCAGCAACAGCAGCAGCAGCCCAGTGTGCTCATTCCCTGTGAACTGCAGCATTTGGCCTTGATGCTGGAATATGTGGAACGTCAGATGGCTTCATTTTTGCGCTGCGCCTGTCTATTCTATCGCTGTATGACCGATGTGGATTTCCCCGACACATTTCCCACAGATCAACCGGATCGTTTTGATTTAATGTGCCAGTATTTGGGTTTGGATGCACAGCTGGGCGTTTACTTTGATATGGAAACGGCATATGCCACTCTAATGCAAAACTTTGCCTCCCATCCGGATTTGGTGGCCACCGAAGCTCTGTTGGAGGCGGTGCCCTGTCTACGCACCATGCCCAAGTTGGTGCCCCTCTATGAGGATTACAGCGATTTGATTAACAGCGTTTCGGATATCTTTTGTCCCAACAATGAACGGGAGGAAATGAAAACGCCCACCATGTGCTTAATATGCGGTGCCATATTGTGTGGTCAGTCCTATTGCTGCCAACCGGAGTTGGGTAAAATGCAGGTGGGCGCCTGTACACATCATGCACACGATTGTGGCGCCGAAGTGGGCATCTTTTTGCGCATACGTGACTGTCAGGTGGTGTATTTGGGTAGGGGCAAGGGTTGCTTTGTCCAGCCACCGTATTTGGATGAGTATGGCGAGACAGATCAGGGCCTGAGGCGTGGCAATCCACTGCGACTGTGCAAGGCGGCCTATGATCGTATATTCCTGCAATGGCTGGGCCATAATCTGCACGAGGAGATTGCCCGATTGAATGATAATGCCAATGTGGCTGTTACGCAATGGCATCACATGTAGTTGAAGGTCGAACGAGGAAGAAGCAGCTGGGCGGACGATGATGAAGCAGATGGAGAGTCAATGTGATTATTACATACTAACCTTAGGAGAGCATATTTATACGTCTAAGCATTTTACTACTTCATCCACACACACACACACACCCACACAGAGATATCCCCCACTCACCCAACCACCCACCCTCCTTTGCCGACCCTTCTGTTTAATTATTAACGTGTTTTTTCTTATTATTAATTAATTAATTAATTTTTTTTTTGAATATATTTTTTTCTGAGAAATCTTGTTAATAGTTTTGAGTAGCCAAAAAAAAAAAAAAAAAGAAAGGAAAGAACAGGGCTCTCCCCCTAGTTATATACATATATATATATAATAATATTAATATATATATAAAGCCTAGGTTAGTTTTTTGTCCACAAAATCTCTGCCCTAAAAAGAAAAGAAATTTTCAAATATTTTTTGTTATTTTTTTTTTTTGCTCTATGTATATAGAACTCAATATAGCTCCCCAATCCCTCTCCCCCCGCACACACACACACACACACACATATATATAAATGTTGATTTTTTTCGGCCTAGTTGAATTTTACGAATTTTCTTCACCCCACGTCCCTCATGTCCTTCTAAAAAAAAAGTAATGAAATTCGGCAAATCATCATCTTTACTTTAAACCAATATCTCACCTATATATATATATATATATATATATAGACACACAGACACATGTATGGTATATATATTATGTATACATACGAATACACAGCAAAGACAGACAAACGGACGGACTTTCAGACCCCTATTTCTTTTTATGTATTGTAAACACACAAAAACCTACAAAAACTACAAGCAACAACAAAAACAACAAGTTCAAGCTAAATTTCAATTGTGAGTAAAAAGCAACAACAAAATGAAAACGGAAAAAAAAAATAAAAATGCAAAAGTTTGCAAAAATTTTAGTGATATCCAAAAAAAAAAAAATAAAAAATTGTGTTTTTTTTTTACAATAAAATTGGGAAGCAAAAATTGAGACTGGGGGACTCACGGATTCTGATCAGCAAACCTCAAACGGTCAAGCCCGACTGTAATATACTTTCTGCCTGCCAAAGTTTGTATATAACTGATTAATTTCAAGTGTGGGACCAAAAGTGTGGCCGAAATTTGTAAGCCAAAAATTTCTAAGCATCAATAAACAATAAATATCAGAGATATAGGTACTCGTACACGAAGGCGATACAACAAAAATTTATTACGTATACGTAATATTCCATTCGATCGTTTCTATGGCAACTATACGCTATAGTCATCCGATTTGGCTAAATTTTTCCAGAATCATGTGGAAGCATATAAAACTAATATATACCAAGATTGGTAATGCTACGATGGAAAACAAAAAAGGTTTTCACACTAGAACTAGTTTTTTTGACCGACCGTTTATATGACAGCTATATGCTATACCCTCCCTTTCATTTCATCAAAGTAGAATCCAAGTCAAAATGAAAGGATGGGGCCCGGCTGTGTCATCCGATTTTGATAAATTTTGCCGAATTATGTGGAACATATAAAATTAATATATACACGATTGGTGACGCTACGATGGAAAACAAAAAGTTTTTTCACCAGAATTGTTTTGGACCGACTGTTTTATGAGATATATAGTAATCCAATTTTGATAATTTTTTTTCAGAATTATGTGGAAGCATATAGAACTTAATATATACCATATTATTTTATATGATATTAAATATAAAATATATTAAAAATTCAAGTCAACAGTAAAGTAAGTACCAAAATACTTGATTCAAGCACAAAGTTCTTATATCAAGTACGATTGTCTCAATCAATCAATATTAAGTACATTTCGAATCAGGCAATAATACCGTAAACGGAAACGATAACCGATATAAACCGATTCAAGTCAAGTACTGGTATCAAAACCGGAAACGACATTAAAATATTTTTTGAGAACCGATAACCGTTATAATAGGAACCAAAAACACTGGAACCATGCCGAAACGCTAATACGTGGGCTGCTATTTAAGTTTCTGGCCTAGGTCACTTCTAGCCATTCTAGGACCAATTGGCCTTTTCCCAAAAAAAAGTTTGGACTTTCATAGATAAAAGCTCCATACAAGTCTTTCATGTGTGACCACGTTTGCTATCGATTAACGATTAATCAAAAACTTATCTCGGCAGAAAAATGGAATTAACTCGTGAACATTTTCGGGCAATTATTTTTCACAACTTTCGACGTGGAATATCACGACAAGAGTGCAACGATGAACTTAAATCTTTGTATGGCGATGAAGTAGCATCCTATAGCACTGTGAAAAATTGGTTTAATGAATTCAATCGTCGTGAAGGTCGTCCAAAAACAGTCGTTGTGCCAAAAAACCTTGATGCCGTGCGTGAACTGATAATGCAAGATCGTCATGTGACATACCGTGAGATAGAGGCATCCTTGGGCATTTCTTCCACCAGCATACATTTGATATTGCATGAACACCTGGGCGTAAAAAAGGATTGTTCTCGTTGACAATCGCTCAAAAAAAGGCTCGTGTGGATTGGTGCAAAGAAATTTTGAAAAAATATAATCGCGTTGTTTCAAAACACGTTTATAAGATCGTCACAGGTGACGAATCATGGATCTATGCTTATGAGCCTGAAACAAAACAGCAATCGACCGTGTGGGTCTTCGAAGACGAGCCAAATTCAACGAAAGTCGTTCGTGGAAGAAGCACTTCAAAGCAAATGGTCGCCTGTTTCTTCGGTAAAACTGGTCATGTGGCGACTGTTCCGCTTGAGCAACGTAGGACGGTCAATTCTGAGTGGTACACCACAATTTGTTTGCCTGAAGTCTTCGGAGAAATTCGAAAAAAAGAACAAGAGAAGACAGATCATTGTGCACCCTGACAATGCGAGCTCTCACACATCAGCTCACACCAGCGCCTTTTTGACCGCCCAAAACGTCGAATTGATGTGTTATCCGCCGTTCAGCCCTGACTTGGCACCCAATGACTTCTTTTTATTTCCGCAGATCAAGGGAAACGATTTTCGTCGCCAGAACATGCTGTTAAAGAGTTCAAAAACCATGTTTTAGAGGTGTCTCAATCGAAGTGTAAAAAGTGCTTCGATATTTGGTTTGAGCGCATGCAAAAGTATATAAATCTTGCTGGAGAATACTTTGAAAAACAATAAAACCATTTTTGATTATAAATATTCGCGTTTTCATTATTAGGCCAGAAATATATATAGAGCAATCTACGTAATATTTATTGAAATTAAATTTGGACCTAGGTAAGGTAAAAGGTACTCAAACTTTTAAATACCTAGGGAAGGTAAAAGGTACAACAAATTTGTATCTAGGTAAGTACCCAGGTACAAATACCTAGATACTCCCTAACACTGGCTTTAATCCAATTAAGAAGCTTCAAAAGGAAAACCAAGCAAATACAGTTTGTGTGTAAGAAGCTCATTATTAACGGAATCGAAGGCCTTGTTATAGTCTGTATATGTAACCAAGGACGAAAGCATTCAATTTCTTAGATACTGGCCAGCGTTCAATGAAGTAGGTCAGAGCCGCTTTCACTTTTTCTTCTTGCTCTTGTTGACAAACGCTGATGAAGTATCAAATGACACTAGAGCAAGCTTCAATAAACATTTTCATTTGTAGTTTTACGTAGACTATTAAACGGGTGTCCATTACTAATCAATATCGTCTGAACCCAGCCCATTCTATCCATTATACATATATAATGTATAATTTAAAGTGAACCCTAAATAGCAAAATATTTGTTGTAATATGATTAATAGGAATTCTTTATTTTTGGAAAGCAACTAAAAGTTTGGACATTTCTAATTCGTAACTTAAGCTTAAACTGCAGTATATATTATATTATATTTATGTTTTTTATGTTTGTATGTACAAGATATTTACCGTTACAAACTAGATGGCTACCCTGTAATTGAAATTCCCGCCCAGCCTTGGCTTTTCTTTTGTTTCAACCTTAAAAGTAAGTGTAAGCATTTGTTCATTATCTTAAGTAGTTTAGTTTTTTCTTGTTTTTGTTTGTTCTCTATATACAACTTTTGGACTAGATACAAAATATATGTATACATAATAAATATACAAAATTTACATAGACCAAGGAGCCGAGTTCGTTGTCGTTGTAGTTGTTGGGGGAGGGGGAAGGGATCAAAGTAGAAATACTAGAAAACTTAGATCGAAGTAAATACAATGCGATTTAATGCGTAGCCAAGGTTCCAGGTCAAGTACAGTATTCCCAATTGCCAGTCGTCAAACAAAAAAAAATCTCTTTATTCTCTCTCCTCTCACTCCCGAGTCCTAGATGTGCTGTGTGGCGCCCGGAGGGGATGCGGCCTGATTTGGCTTGGCCGAAGTCTGTGATTGTAGGGCCTTATTCTGCTCCAGATCGATGACAATGCAATCATATGGTGGCGGCGGCAGCTCAAATTTTACCACACTATCATAGCTGGGAGGCAGTGAGTCCACAATGCGCAACACATCATTCTGTGAGTTGATCTGCGCATGAAGAAAAGTTCTATATGCATATTTAAAAAAATGTTGGACACGACTTACATGTGGCATGGCGCCATTGCCGCTGCGATTGCCCGCCTCATCGATGGGTCCCGCCCAAATGCAAACGCCCATGCGATGCGTCACATAGCCACAAATGATCACACTAATGATCAGCATGCCAATGCCCAAGGCAAAGACCAGCCAACGTGACTCCGGACTGCTCATGTCCCTCAAATTCTTCTCCAGCTGCAGGGCACAAAGTATCAGCACCGGGACAGCCACCATGGCCACCAGCAAATCGACAATGGGTCGCTGTGTATTTGGTCCCGCATTAAGTGGTGAACGTCCTGCGGCTGCTCCACCTGATTGAGAATGGGAACCAAAATTCTGATTGCTGCTATTCGGTGTTAAAGTGGAGCGAGCCACCACTGTATTGTGATTCTGTAGCACCATGCTAAAAAAGGGCGAGAGAGAAGAGCAGAAACAGGATGTTAAGCAATTGTCTACGTTTGACATGAGAGCAACAACTTTTTGACGAGATTTACAAGGATGAACTTGAAGTTTATGAAGTTTTTTGAAAAGCTTATGTTTGTAGAAAAGATGTGAGATCACTTTTTAAGGGGTTAAAAAAAAAATATTTTTTCGATTTTTTGTTTTGTATTATTATTATAGCTTGGGCATTCCCCTCTCATGCACTTCAACCCATTTTCAAAAATTCGAAATAGTTTAGGAGATATTAGCATTTTAGTGGAGCAAAGTTCTTGTTTGAGACCTTCAAAAAAAATATGTATTTTTAGATTTTTTTGTTTTGCATTATTATTATAGCTTGGGCATTCCCCTTTCATCCACTTTAAACCATTTTCAAAATTTCGAAATAGTTTAGGAGATATTGCCATTTTGGTTAAGCAAACTTCTTGTTTGAGGAAGCACTCAATACAACCTTAAGAAGAGGTCTTTTACCTTTGAAAAAAAAATATTTTTTCGATTTTTTGTTTTGCATTATTATTATAGCTAGGGCATTCCGCTTTCATCCACTTCAAACCATTTTCAAAAATTCGAAATAGTTTAGGAGATATTACCATTTTAGTGGAGCAAAGTTCTTGTTTGAGACCTTTAAAAAAAAATATTTTTTCGATTTTTTTGTTTTGTATTATATTAGCTTGCAAATTCCATTTTCATCCACTTCAAACCATTTTCAAAAATTCAAAATAGTTTAGGAGATATTGCCATTTTAGTGGAGCAAAGTTCTTGTTTGAGACCTTTAAAAAATATATTTTTTCGATTTTTTTGTTTTGCATTTTTATTATAGCTTGCAAATTCCATTTTCATCCACTTCAAACCATTTTCAAAAATTCAAAACAGTTTAGGAGATATTGCGATTTTAGTGGAGGGTTCTTGTTTGAGTAAGCACCAATACAACCTCAAGAAGAGGTCTCAACCTAAAATTTTTTTTTTTTTTATATTTTTGTTTTGCATTATTATTATAGCTTGGACATTCCGCTTTCATCCACTTCAAACCATTTTCAAAAATTCGAAATAGTTTAGGAGATATTACCATTTTAGTGGAGCAAAGTTCTTGTTTAAGACCTTTAAAAAAAAATATTTTTTCGATTTTTTTGTTTTGCATTATTATTATAGCTTTTCAAAAATTCGAAATAGTTTAGGAGATATTGCCATTTTAGTGGAGCAAAGATCTTGTTTGAGGAAGCACTCAATACAACCTCAAGAAGAGGTCTTCTACCTTTGAAAAAACAATATTTCTTCGATTTTTTGGTTTTTTATTTTTATTATAGCTTGGGCATTCCTTTTTCATCCACTTCAAACCATTTTCAAAAATTCGAAATAGTTTGGGAGATATAACCTTTTCATTGCTCCACTAAAATGGCAATATCTTCTAAACTATTTCGAATTTTTGAAAAAGGTTTGAAGTGGATGAAAGTGGAATGCCCAAGCTATGATAAGCTAAAAAAAAAATGCAAAACAAAAAAATCGAAAAAAAAATTTTTTCCAAGTTAGAAGACCTCCTTAAACAGGAATTAGTTGAATATTTTACGTGGTTGATAAGAAGTATATATACATTTCAGTTTTTTGCTAAAATTCAAAAGAATATCTGTGAAATCAATGAAAAAATTTTGTAAGATGGAACCTATTCCCAAAAATAACAAAGATTTAAATTCTAAAGTAATTCCTAGTAAGAATTTCTAAGTCAAAATCTGTTAACAAAAAACAGGAGGTTTGAAAGCAACTGAAAGTGATTTCTGTGGAATCTAATTGGATTTTGGTGGGAAGAGGTTTCTGTGTAATACTCAAATATGTGGTTTTTGGAGCCAACTGAACCGATGTAATAGGCTTCTAAACTGATCTTCAAACCCGATCAGTACGTTCATGTTGATCAGTAAAGAGTCGAAGGCTATAAACTGCATCGAAAGTGGGTTAAACCCGTTTTAAAAGTTGTTCAGTGCCAAATGGGCCTTACCATTATGTCGAACGGGACCGTCGAACACATTTGAAGTGAATAAAAAGTCAAAATAAAAGGGATTTTTATTTTGTCAGTAGTTTAACTTCTAGCTCTTAACTAGACCAATAATTGATAGTAAGTTTGATGTTGAGAAACTTTTTTCTTGCTAAAAACCAAGGCATTCGCACGGGACCATAACCGTAGTGAAAAGCCGATTTCAGCAAAACCTGAGGCTATATTTCAATGTGTTAAATTTTAGAATGTTGTGCATTGATATCACCTAAAACCGTATACTTTTTTTTTTTAAATTCAATATTAAGCACTTTCGCACGGGACATGTCGCACGGGACATTTTTGTTCATAATAATTATTATGTTATTTCAGTTGCTCTTTTGACAAAATTATATAAAAACAAACTTAGTAAAAATGTTTTTAAGTCAACAGAAAATTTTCACATATTTATTTTCACAAAATAACAAAAAACCCAAAAAACTAAAAAAAAATATTGAATCGTCCTGCAACACTCTTAATTTTTATTACCCAACAAATCCTTATAATTTTTTTTTTTTAAATTAAATTTTAAGCACTGTCGCACGGGACATGTCGCACGGGACATCTTTTTACATCATTATATTTATGTTATTTCTGTTGTTTTTTTTTTTACAAAATTATATATAAGCGAGCCAAGAAAAAATGTTTATAAATTAACAGAAGAAGAAGAAGACCATATAACTATATCTTTTATATATATTCCATCAATAAGATCGTTTCGAATATTCTTTTGCAAGGGTATTAAAACTTCGACGGCGTTAAAAATGTTTAATCAGCCCCTTTAGATATTTTCTTTAATTGTGTTAAAGATCGTCGACGTCATTGCAATAAATCATTCGCATTATCTCACATCAAGTTAAAAGCGCTAAAATCGCTAGGCAAATATTTTGTTGCCTCTTGCCACCTTGCCCATATACATACATTTTTCCATCCAATCCCTACACACCGTTTTGACTACGTCAAATCAAATATTGATCAAGCATATTTCAATTAATATTGTTTAGCGTTCAATTACGAGAAGGCAATCTGATACATATGGAACAATCGGCGGAGGGGGGGGACATACCTGGGATCAAAAGCATTGCTCAGCAGCAAGTCATAGACGGCATAGACGGAGCGCATTTCTATTAATTTCAATTGGTGTGTGCTGATGAAACTCTCCTTTTGAATGTTGACCTTGAGACAACGCAATTATCTAGAAGCTTTTGTTTAGTTTCCAACAATTTATGTGTGTCTTGTAAATGTGTTTGCATTCTCAGTTGTTTTTGCTGAGAAAAAAAAAAAAACAACAATTTTATGAGGCTGTTTTTTACCCTTTAAATCTTTATGAATTGGGTACAGAAGCCAAATGCAGCAGCAGCAGCAGCAGCTGCAACTGCAACTGAGATAGTGTGTGTGTGGGGGAGTGTGGGAGGGAATCACTTAACTCTGGCATGCACTTTTCACACAAGATAAGAGCGACCAGCTAGCTGCACGTGATATTGCGTTTTTTTTAAATAAATATTTTATTTTATTCATTTAAAATGAAATCAAATTAACACTTGAAGAGTTTCTCACACAAACAGATAAAAGCCAACTTGGCCAGCTGAAACCGCCACAAAGTAAACCTCGCCGGTCATGGGTTTAAGCATAACTGGGAAAAAGCGCCTAAGAAAGCAAAAAACACACACAAATTGCATAAAATTGCAGCAAGAAAAATGAGAAATGAAACAGAAAACTGCATTACAGAAATGAGATAAGACACTCCACGAAACTGAAATACTCTGTCCAAAAAAAATTTAAAAAAAAAAAAAAACCCAGAAAACTTGCAGTTGCGTATTATTGTACACTCAGTAAAAAATCAAGGGAAATTCTAGTACACATCATATCCAAAGCTGATTCAGTGCGGAATTTCCAAATTTGCATACAAAATTCTCATTTCAAACTTAATATTAAATGTTTTCTGTTACATTATAGACTTAAGATTGTTTCAAGAAAAACACACACAATCTTTGAATTTTTAAGAACTTTATATTTATAGCATTTGGAAGGTCAGTATAACCAGAGAAAAGTTTATTTGAGACGCCGCCTAACATTTCACTCAAAATAAGTCAACTGTTCGCTATTTTTGACTATGTTTGTCTCGCTCTAACCACAGTCTATTCCTATAGGAACATATATTCTGATGATTGTAGCAGCAGTATCTACTTGATCCTTACCTAACCCCTAACATAATAAAAAATTGAGCGTTTGACGTTTGAGAGTGGCTTTCTATGTTATATTCTCTCTGGTTTGTAGACGAGATTCAATGTCTTACTCTAAATTACGAACCCAAACACCAAATTTAAAGTTAATCGCTTACATTATTTCTGAGATAGGACTCTGAATCACTTTTGAGCTGGTTCGTTTCCAAGTCTTGAACCAGTATATTTTCAATCTATATAAAACAAATCTTTCTTTACCCCAAATTTCAAGTTTAAAGCTAGGTACTCAGACACTAATAACATTCTCGCTGCTAGAATTGTTTCATAATTCAAAGAGCGGCCTCTTAGAATGTAGGGTGACCAAACCACAGCGAAAAGGCTGTAAACAGTCACTGAATCCGAAATGGTCACTCTGGTTTTGTCAGCTGTTGTTTGTATATAAAATAAGCGGACAACAGAAATTGTAAAATAAAGGTTTATAAAATTGAAAATGGGTGGCTCTTTGTGAAATGCGGAGGTCATGGGCATTGCCATGGTTGTTTTCTTGTGTTTATTTTGCCGGATCGCTGAAAGAGGATGGAGTGACGTTCAAAGCGGCAAATTGTTGGTCAAATCCCATAAAATGGGCTGCATCTCGACCGCTTTGATCAGCGCACGTTGTTCATGCTCCGCAAAGTTCTACAAATTGTTTTAGGTTTGCCTTTTGGTCTTCTTTGAATCCATTTTTTCAAATTGTGTGCTCGATTCTAAGAGGTACCTCTTCCATTATCAAACATGTTTCATAATTCGAAGACCCCCCTACGAGAATGTATCAGCTGTTTTTGAAAAACGATCTGGCAGCCCCATGCACATTATACGAGCGCATTCTAGACGTCTGAGTACGGCCTCTTAGAATGCTTTGAGAAAATTCGAAAAGCACATTCGAAGAGCCATGTAATTAGATAGGCAGCGAGAATGTTATGCGTGTCTGAGTACCTAGCTTAAAGCTTAAATAAATTTTTAATATATCTCTGAAACTTTATTTTGAACTGGTTCTGAACCGGTTTTTGAACTAGTAAAATATCTTACTGTTTATTACCCGCATCTTTGATATTCAAATTCTTTGCTTAAATAGTTTTTGAGATATGGTTTAGAACTATTTTTTAACCGGTTCAATCTGATTCGGAACTGGTTCGGAACCAATAAAATGTCTAACTTCGCCTTATCAAACAACACACCAAAATTCATGTACAAAGCTTACAAAAATTCTTGTATATGGGTCTCTATTTCGAACTGGTTCTGAACCGGTTTTGGAACCAGTTCAATAATTTACCCTGTATTACCCATCTACACTCTGAAATTCAAATTCTTAGCTTTAATAGTTTTTATATTAAATGCAGGATTTAAGACATTTCGCTTTCAAATCTTGATGTTAGCAAAAAACCGGAGCTTTTGTGAAAACGTGGCAACTAGAGCTTCGGAGCGAGTTGCCAATGCGAGCCGAAAATGTCGGAAATGGTCAGGTAATATGGTCGGGAAGCCTTCAGTACGGAAAGCCTGGGTTCGACTCCACCTTGGAACTTCCAATAAAATTGTTTTTTTCCCTTATTTTTTAAAAATCTTAAAAGTCAACTTGGTGTCAACAGCTTGAAGACAAGTTAAAGTTGACCTATGACAACGAGATTCCTATTAGCGGCAAGTTTAAGTAGCCTTTAATGTTATAAGCAAATAAAAAAACGGCCCTTAATTCAAAACGTTTATATAAAAATCTATCCCGTTTTTTACCGGTCGCTTTTTTATGCTACAATCGCTGGTTTAAATGGTCCATATTTTGCGTTCCTTTCCAATCGTGCGATTCATCAGTTATAACTAAGCAAAAGTTGGCTGCTTTAATCTAGTCTACAACTTTTTAAGTCAATAATTTTTCATTTTGCTTGGAAGGACTGGTATATGTATTTATCCCAATTTATTGCTTCTTCTAAATACCTTAAAAGAAACAGCACTCTCTGGCTCTATACATTGATAAAGCTCTAAAATTAGCTTTATTTATCGTGAAATTGTTTTGTAAAACACAATTGAGATGACCACGCAAAGTCCCCTAAAATACAATATTTGTTTGTTTGTTTTTGAAAAATTTTCTGCGTCAGTGAGTCATCACCTACGTTTTCAAAAAAATTCCCATCTATCTTTTATAATACGCAGAAAATTTTACGATCAGCTAATGTATTTATGTAAGAAACAATTTTTCTGATGCTCTTGACTTAATTTTTCAATTGTGGGGGGAATGAACCACTTAAGTCGGCGGATCGCATACAGTCTAATTTAATGCAGGCATTAGATCAAATATTTAGATCATATATCTAGTTGGAGTTTTTTGGAAGGGTAGCAGAACCTTTGGGACATTCTTAAAGGAGCATAAAATATAAGGACCGATGGTTACTATAGCAACTACATAAACCACTCAGAAACAGTGTTGCCAACTGTTGATTTCGTAGGTTGCTATATATATTTCTAGCCTAATAATGAAAAACGCGAATATTTATGATCAAAAATGGTTTTATTGTTTTTTCAAAGTATTCTCCAGCAAGATTTATACACTTCTGCATGCGCTCAAACCAATTGTCGAAGCACTTTTTCCACTCCGATTGAGATACCTGCAAAACATGGTTTTTGAACTCTTCAACAGTATCTTTTGGCGACGAAAATCGTTGACCACGCATTTTTCCCTTGATGTGCGGGAATAAAAAGAAGTCATTGGGTGCGGATGACCCATCAATTCGACGTTTTGGGCGGTCAAAAAGGCGCTGGTGTGAGCTGATGTGTGTGAGAGCTCGCATTGTCATGGTGCACAATGATCTGTCTTCTCTTGTATGTTTTTAGAATTTCTCTGAAGACTTCAGGCAAACAAATTGTGGTGTACCACTCAGAATTGATCGTCCTACGTCGCTCAACCGGAACAGTCGCCACATAAACAGTTTTAACGAAGAAACAGGCGACCATTTGCTTCGAAGTGCTTCTTCCACGAACGACTTTCGATCCACACGGTCGATTGCTGTTTTGTTTCGGGCTCATAAGCATAGATCTATGATTCGTCATCTGTGACGATCTTATAAACGTCTTTTGAAACACCGCGATTATATTTTTTCAAAATTTCTTTGCAAAAATCTTTATTTTTTGGTCTTTAATTTTGGTCGATTGTCAAATTGTGAGGGATCCAACGATCCAGATGCAATATCGAATGTATGCTGGTGAAAGAAATGCCCAAGGAAGCCTTTTTCTCACGTTATGTCACATGACGATCTTGCATTATCAGTTCACGAACGGCATCAAGGTTTTCTGGCACAACGACTGTTTTTGGACGACCTTCACGACCTTCGTCTTCGAGCGAGCGTCGCGCGCGACTGTATAGGATGGTGCTTCATCGCCATACAAAGATTTAAGTTCATCGTTGCACTCTTGTCGCTGATAATCCACGTTGAAAGTTGTGAAAAATGATTGCACGAAAATGTTCACGAGTTAATTCCATTTTTCTGCCGAGGTAAGTTTTTGATTAATCGTTAATCGATATCAAACGTGGTCACACATGAAAGAGTTGTATGGAGCTTTTATCGATAAAAGTCCAAACTTTTTTTGAGAAAAGGCCATTTGGTCCTAAAATGGCTAGAAGTGACCCAGGCCAGAAACTTAAATAGCAAACCACGTACAGAGCATAAGTAAAAAGATCACAATAGGACAGGGAGGGGGGGACTAATAATTGTGGTGATTGGACAAAAAAAAAACACAAATGTTCAGATCTTGTTTGGTCTTTGTGCTATCCGGTTTGTTCTACATTCTCCTCATTCTTATACCAAATTGTTTTGTTGGATTTCATTTAATTGTGAGCAGCTTTGACAATTGTCTTAGAGAGAGTAACAAAGTGGTAAGTGCCACTTGAGACTGGTTTGACTTCAAATGGGCAGAGGGTCCCCACACCATTTTAGGGTAAACGTAGATAAACCTGGTTAAGGAAAAGTCAACAATTTCATCATCATGAAAACTTTGCCTCTCCATTTCTTTTTCATTGATTCAAGGTCAATTTGTAACGAGAACCGCAATAACCGCTGACAAAAGCTTCATCATTCTCATGATGATGATGATGAGCCTCAAACAAATTGCAGTTTTCCAGCTGCACACGCAATCTCATTAATAACAATAAATGCAATTCACAATGTTAAATATTTGTTATTGAAAGACGCATTTGCATAGATACAAATTGCAGATAAAGTGCAAGTATCTTTGTATCTTTTTTTTTTGCATCATATGACACAGGCAAATATACCATGTCAATATCTTCGCTTCCCTCTCCCAGTAATTAAAATTATTATCAGTCACAGACAGTTTGCCTGATAAGGGGGCACCAAACTGGTTTCCAACTCCCTCTCTCTCTCTCTCTCTCTCTCTCTCAGCCTTCCTCGCGTTAAATGATTTGAAGTCTTAATGTGGAAGTTGTTGATTTTAATTTATGACTTTTTGGGTGGGGAACCAGGACCCAGTTTCCAGACAACTCAAAGCACTTGACGTAGTTTACGGTTGTTTTTTTTTTTTGTAAGCCTTTGTTTATGCTTTTGAAATTATCAGACCCTGTTCTCGGTATTGTCTGTGTAAACTACAATACAATGGGAATTTCAGGGAAGTTTAGATCAAATTTAGATAAATCTGACAATTGTGAAAAAATGTTAAGTGTGGCATACAAATATTTTTTGTTGACTAACGGGTTCATATATTTTTATCTTGTGTGTGTTTTTTGAACGTTAGATATTTGCGTGTTTTAAATCTGGTTCCGAGTCAGATTGAACCGGTTTACAAGTGATGAATTTAAAGCTATGAATTTAAAATTTGTTCGTATCAAATCCGTTTCCGAAACAGTTTTAAAAAGTGATTCAAAAGTGGTTCGGAGCCATATTTCAGTTCAAGAAATTTGACTGGTTCAAGACCAGTTCCGCATCAGATTGAAACGGTTTAAAAGTAGTTCTCAGAAACTGTTTGAGCTTAGAATTTGAAGAATTGAGAATCGGAGTGTAGGTTAGTAATATAGAAAAAGATATTTTACTGGTTCAAAAACCGGTTCAGAGCCAGTACAACCCACAATTTTAGAGTCTTATTTTAGAATTTGTTCAAGCTTATATAATAATAAATATTTTTCTAGTTCAAAACTAGTTCCGAATCAGACTGAACACAGACTGATTCTTTTAAGCTTTCATCTTGAATTTTGGGGTGTAGGTTGATGATTTTATTGGTCTCGAATCGGATCTTAAGTAGTTCAAAAAAATGTAACCAGTTCAGAACCAGTTCAAAAAAAAAACGTTTAGAACAAGAATTTTTGTAAGCTTTGAATTTTGGTGTGTAGGTTGATATTGCAGAGTTAGACATTTTACTGGTTCAATATCAGTTCCGAATCAGCTTGAACCGGTTAAAAAATAGTTCTAAGCCATATCTCAAAGTCAACTTCTGCTGAAGTATATTCGATTTTATACAGTATTTCACATACATAATAATATTTTTAAGTTCTTAAAATGTTTTTTCGACTTTAATTTGAAAAATTATAGATATAAGTCAACAATTTCTTATTAGAAAAAATAATGTTCGAAAATTGAGAGTAAACCACTGAACCGAACCGAAAACGTGATTCAGCTTGCCCCTAAAAAACCATGTTCTGAACCGAAACGGTGGTTAAAAACCTCCGTGAACTATTGAAACGAACCGGTCTTAAACTGTTACGTTATTATATTTTAAACTAAACTGTTACGTTATTATATTTTATTTTTAGGCTGAGTTTACATTGTTCGACGCATGAGACATGATAATCTAGTAGGTCTTTAGGTTGTCTTGTTTTCAATGCCAAATGTCAAGCTATTCACAATGAAATCAAGACAGCATAAGGGCCTACTAGATTATCATGTCTCAAGCGTCGAACATACTCAGCCTTAATCTTTTGACACAAACATTTTCAAATATTAAGAAGAAAACGGTCAAAATTCAATCATGGACCTACTTAAATTAAGAATGGATTTTTTTTTTGAGTGTAGGTTACATCTTCAACATCTTGGACTGGCTTTTAAAGTTTTGATTGATTAAGGTTACAATGTGACAAGGAATTTATCAGATAAATATAATGGTGCTCAAGCAAGAATTAAAATTTCTTGCCCACCGCTGCTTTATAAATACATCCGCTGTGCCGCATATTATTTGAATCTTTTGGTAGGCTAACCGGCGCTCTTTAATAACGATTATTCAATTAAATAAATTTGTCTAAGCTATTAAATTTCACCAAGAATATCTACTTGATGAGCTGGAAATGTGGAAGTTATATTTAAAGCGAAAAGAAAGATAACAAATATTATTCGGAATCGGAATTGGTAAATGTTCCCGTGTCCAAAAACCGAACAACTTCATATTTCTATTTAGCCTTATTCGACTGTCTTGATGGCAAAATTAATTAACCAAACTCTTTAATCGTTTCTTGAACATAAGAACCTTTACCAATTCCGATTAATCGAATTCGGAAACGTCTGTCCGTCCGTCTGTCTGTCTGTCTGTCTGTTTCTACGCAAACTAGTCCCTCAGTTTTGAAGCTATCAAGCTGAAATTTTGCACAGAGTCTTCTTTTTGCTGCACGCAACTAATATGTCGTAACCGGCCGGATCGGATGACTATATCGTATAGCTGCCATAGGAACGATCGGTCGGAAAATAAGTCTTAGTGAGAAAAACTTTTTTGTCTTCCATCGTAGCGTCACCAATCTTAGTATATATTAGTTTTACATGCTTCCACATAATACTGAACAAATTTATCGAAATCGGATGACTATATCATATAGCTGCCATAGGAACGATTAATCAAAAAACTAGCTCTAGTAAGAACAACTTTTTTGTTTTTCATCGTAACGTCACCAATCGTGGTATATATAAGTTTTATATGCTTCTATACAATTCAGGAAAAATTGATCAAAATCGGATGACTATAGCATATAGCTGCCATACGAACGGTCGTTCAAAAAACAAGTTCTAGTGAGGAAAATTTTTTGGTTTTCCATCGTATCGTCACCAATCTTGGTAGATATTAGTTTCATATGATTTTACAAATTTTTGAAAAAATTTATCAAAATCGGATGACTATAGCATATAGCTGCCATAGGACCGATCGGTCGGAAAATGTAATTTACTAAGAAAAGTTTTTTTTTATGGTATCAAATTTTTATTATCAATGACTTAAAATTTTTTAATATCTAATATCTATATCCTATATATATTTTACAGGTTAAATCAATTGGAGTAAAGTTTTTCAAGTGTATTTCAACTTCGGCACAGTCGATGTTAGCTTTGCCTTCTCGTTTTTGTATGGAAGTGGGGAATGGAATGTATTTTATGCTTTCAAAATGTTCTACAAAATTTTTGCACAATCTGATGACTATATGCTATAGCTGACATGGGATCGATCAGTCACAAAATGGTTCTTGGTAAGAAAAATTTATTTGTTCTTCGTAAGAATGTTCCTAAACTCAGGTATTATGAATATTATATGCTTTTAAACAGTTTTACAAAATTTGGTCAAAATCGGTTGACTATATCCTATAGAACCGATCGGTCGAAAAATGTATCTAAGTAAGGAAACCTATTTGGGTTTGAAGGTAGTTTGTTTAAATCAGATACTAAATGATTTTGATTTTATAAATAACTGACAACTATATAATGTATATATGCTATGGGTTAAATCAGTTGAAGTGAGCTTTTCGCAAGTGTATTTAAACTTCGGCTAAGATAAAATTAGAAACGCTTTAAAATTGCTTGGCAGCTGAAATCGGAATTACAGGGGACAAAGTCGTAGCAAAAAAAATTATTTATAAACTTAGTTTCTTTCCTAATAAATTGGAGTAATTAAAGAATTTTGTACTTAAGTTTTTATAACCAAATTGATTTAATTATAAACAATATTATGATAAGATAAAGGCAAAATGTGATCACAATTTTAAATTGTGCTGCTGCTGTATAAAGATTGCATAAAAGAGTCGGATTGTCGCCGATACATATAGTATTTATCATTATATATGCCCTCCCTCTCTCTCTCTCTGTCTCTCTAGTACTTGTTTTTCCACTTCCGTTTCCCTGTATCATCATCTGTTTGCTACGTGCTTTCAAGAATTTTGCCTGTGCTTTGTGCATTTTGTTCATTCATAAATTTCATCGGCTCGTTAGCAAGTCATTGACCAGCGGGTAAATGATTTACATACTAGATGTTTATTGGAAATTAACGATGCTGATGCTGAATGTACACAAGCGATACACTCGCTCATTTCCCTTCTCCATTGTCAACGTAAAAGTTAAAGAGCAAACGCATCAATTATTATACTTGACTTTGACCAGAACTTTGGAGTCAGCGAGGAAATTGCATTGGCCCAGAAACCCAATTGAAGTGCAAAAATAATAACCAATGCCATCGGGGCATACGTATGCATACATAAGAAGTTTGCTGAAGTTGCTTAACGTTTTTGCAGCCTTAATCAGCAAATTTGGGAAATTATGTGAATTGTTTATCGGGTGTAGTACTTGGAAAAGCCACAAACAATAACAGAACTATTAAAAATCTACCAGAGAATCTACATAAAAGATTTCCCAGAATAGGGCAGCACATGCGTCATTATTCAAATGATTCAGTTCAGATGAAGAATATAGATAGATATAAATGTATGTATATAGGTGTATATGTATATACAATTTAATGGTGAAATGTCTTATCAGCAAATATGCCTTTTCAGGCGATAGCACGACACGTTCTAGAATTTGCACTTAAGGTAAAGCGCCATCCGTTGCTGGGCATATGTAGATGTTATCAATTTGAAAACAATTGTAAAAAAATATATATATAAAAATTTTTAACCTGATACATAAATGGAGCTATATAAGCTATCTTTTATCTAAATTAATAAACACTTTAAGTGGAATTGAATGAATCCCAGATTACACAGCGCACAGTTTATATTAAACTAGGTACGACCTTGTATACATTGCTACTTCTTGAAAATAAACTTAAATCTACCAGATAACCTGCCAAACTACGCTGTAAGGCATGAAACAGAAGCTGAAGATAACAGCTGCTATACTTTAAGCTTTTCTATGCAAAAACATACATAAAACGCTTACTCATATGACTTGATCAGATTACAAATTAACTGGATGAACCTGCAGGAATTAAACTAACTGTGGAATAACTTTTAAAGTTTCCAAACAGGGCATCAATCTAAATGGTATTTCGATAACAGTTATGTTAAGTACCAAAACTTCTGTTAAAGTTCTAGTTTATTACGGAATTTGGTTCCGTATTGGTACCTTGGTTTACATATGTAAGTTTCTAATCGAACTTTATTTAAAAGAAAGTACATAGTTGCATATCAAAATCAAATCAAACAAAATAAGATTTTTCGTGGAAAATAAACGTTCTAAGTGCCGTTTTCTCATCTTTATTTGTTTGAAATCTAGGTGGATATTGAAAATAAATTTAAGTTTCCTACTATACTATACTATACTATATATACTAGGCCTAGGTCACTTCTAGCCATTTTAGGACCAATTGGCCTTTTCCCAAAAAAAGTTTGGACTTTTATCGATAAAAGCTCCATACAACTCTTTCATGTGTGACCACGTTTGATATCGATTAACGATTAATCAAAAACTTATCTCGGCAGAAAAATTTGAATTAACTCGTGAAAATTTTCGTGCAATCATTTTTCACAACTTTCGACGTGGATTATCACGACATAAGTGCAACGATGAACTTAAATCTTTGTATGGCGATGAAGCACCATCCTATAGCACTGTGAAAAATTGGTTTAATAAATTTAATCGCGGGCGAAGCTCGCTCGAAGACGAAGGTCGTCCAAAAACAGTCGTTGTGCCAGAAAACATTGATGCCGTGCCTGAACTGATAATGCAAGATCGTCATGTGACATACCGTGAGATACAGTCATCCTTGGGCATTTCTTCCACCAGCATACATTCGATATTGCATGAACACCTGGGCGTAAAAACGGTTTTTTCTCTTTGGATCCCGTACAATTTGACGACAATCGCTCAAAAAAATATAATCGCGGTGTTTCAAAAGACGTTTATAAGATCGTCACAGGTGACGAATCATGAAACAAAACAGCAATCGACCGTGTGGGTCTTCGAAGACGAGCCAAATCCAATACGTACACTATATATATGGGTGATTCCATAAAAAATTTAACACTCGGATTTTTTTTGGTTTAAAATATTTTTTGATCGTGGAATCAATCTCTTGCCCGAAAGATGAGAAAAAGGTATTGGATCAAATTGGAGAATATATAGCCTCATTAAATGTTTTACACACTGAAAAAAACCTTTTTAAATTGCACTAAAAAAAAAAAACGAAATTTCTTAGTGAACGACCCAATAATAGAATTTTGAACTTAAAAAAAAAAAAAAACAATCATTGAGAATATGACTATCACTTTTTATGTTTATTCTCAATTAAACTAAGATTCCATTAAAACGATAAACAAAAACGCGATTTTGTTGACTTCTCAAAGTAAATAAAATTTTAAATAAAAATTTGAAATTTTTATACATTATTGAATTTTTGTCAAAAAAAAAAGTTAATTTCCATTTTATATTAGCTATTTCCGGTTATCCGTTTGTACTTTAATAAGTATTGCCTACTATTTGGGGATGTGCTCTAAGGAACTACAAACCATAATAAATATTGCCTACTTCCTGGGGCTGGCATAAAGTACTGTAAACGTCATTTACATGGCCTACTTTTTGGGGCAATCGAGTGTAGTACTAGCACGTAGCAGAGAGAGCAAAAAGTGGTTGACGGTTTAGACATTAAAAATTTTTAAAAATTATTTTACTTTGATTTTTCAAAATTTTTCAAAATTAAAAAAAAATAAAAGGCTTTCCTAGACTTCTCGTTTGCTAAGACCAGAATTTTGGGGGAAATTGAGTGTGCCTTTCTGACATATAGTTATGAGCAAAGATTACTTTAATGACTTGCTATAATTGCTACAATTTGTCATTGATTAATCAACTGATGGGCAACTACTCGTCAAGCATTTGAACAATTTTGATCGATTTTTTACCTGTTAGCCATGATTAAGCCAATTTTACTCAACTGATTGTGATCAGTCATGTTATAATCGGTGCAGAATTGTTGTAATACTGGTCCGTACCTCAAACAAGAGGAAAAACATTTTATTACTCATTTTTTTTTTACACTAAACTACATACAAAAACTTAAAAAAATTTAATTTTTTTTAATATTTGCCAATTTAAAAAAAAAAATTATGGAAAAATATGATTGAGTTACGGGCTAAAATTCCATCAATTCTAATCATAACCTCATTTGCCGTTTTCATTTCTGATAACCATACCACTCTACACCTTCTTTTGGGAGACCTTAATTGGCAGGCCCATAACTTTTTGAACAGACCTCGAATTCCAAAATTTTTTTAAATTTTTTATAATTTAATTAATAAATCAAACAAAACAAAAAACCAATTCGAAAAAGCTCTTATGGTTTTCTCTGCAGAATTTTTTTTGTGCAAAGGTAGAGGACCCCCTTAAACGTCCTAAAAAAAACAAAAAAAATCCCTTACTTTGTCCTAACAATTTTTTATTAAATGGGTTTGCCACTGAGCTACTGCTGCCTTAATTTTCTCTACAGAATTTTTTTTGTGCAAAGGTAAAGGACCCACTTAAATCTCAAAAAAAAAAATCCCAGACTTTGTCCAAACAATTTTTCATTAAATGGGTTTGCCACTGAACTACTGCTGCCTTAATTGATAACTTCATAAATATGAACTTTTTAAAGCCTCAACTTCAAATGGCCACCCCATAACCATATTCAAAATATAACTCAAGCCCCCCCCCCCCCCCTTATCACTTCTAGATACTCATACTATGCCTACGCTACTGTTGCTTAAAGTCAATTTATTGATAGCAGCAGCCCCAACGAGCAAACAGCCGCAAATGAAATAAGTAGAAGAAGAAGAATTCTTCGTTTTGAATTTCTATATATAGCACAATTCGCCACATATATTTCTTACGTAGTCCAGCTACAAAAATACAAAGAAAAACAACAAAATTTTATATTTTATTTGTCAAATGTGTACGTGACCCAACAGGAACTAGCGACAGGCAGTTACAGCATCCATTCTCGTTCCACAATCAAATAGCATTCCCATTTCCCATTCCCATTCACAATTAAGCGCCACCACTCAGATCAATTAATACATTAAACAATAATGTTAACTCGTCATCATCATATTCATATATATTATATATATATATATATACATGATATGCAGGGGGCACTTTAAGTGGCTGTGGTTGCTCATGTAAGATATTTTTACATATAGACTTACATACTAGGGAACCCAAGCAAACTGGGGCATACCACATTTTGTGGGCGGCATGTTTTTCTTCTTGTTGTCGTTTTGCTTTAGTTTTGTTTTGTTTTTAATAATAATTTGCTTGTCGTTGGCAATTAAGCATATTTAAAAGCGTTTGACTCAAAATAAACTGATCAATTGTGTGCGTTAAACAACAAATGGGCGACCCAGTACACAAATTGTACGCATCAATTTGGAGCAACCTGTTTAAGTGTTCTAATTTACCAAAATTAGCTACGAAAAATCTTCAAAATTTCGAAAAGGTAAGATCCAAGTTTGGAACTAAAACCGGACCTTAGGATCAAACCCTTTTTTAGAATTTCAGGGGCTAACAGACTTTCAATAAATCCTAAATAGAAAATTTGTTTCTTGAGATTCTTCGGAATTAGTATTATTGTCAACTTTATTGGCTATAATAACAAAGTTTTAACTGTTTTGAGATATAAGAGATGGCAATGAAAAATTCAAATCTTTTGGACGTTTTTCGTAGTTCTAATATTCCGAATTTGGGCAAAGAGCTAAAGCTGTTGGTTAAATTTGAATTAATAAATAAATTTTAATAACCGTCTTATCCGTCTAACAATTTTGAAACGTCTATCTAGCTATCTATCATATTTTTTAGGTAAATTAACAGGTCGAATCCAATTATACAATAGTTGTCTGTCCCACTCTAGCGCATTTAAGCAAAAGCTACGAACTTACACTTTCAGTCTCTGCCACATTAGGCATTTAATTTTGGCATTTATCTGATCAACTGGTACGGACACACTTAAATTAATGAAAGACAACAATTCTACGAATCTGATTTTGAATATTTAATCTGATTTTAAATGTGCAAAAAGAAAACTTTTGAATGGAAATCAAAAAGTAATAAATTGGTAAAACGACGGAGTCAAAGAAGTAAAGTGGAAATTGCTGGCGAGACTTAAAATTTTGCGTGAGCATCGATTATAATCGAGTCGATATACCCTTGTCTAGAGCAAACAAATCTGAAATGTAAATGTCAAGTTTGTTTCAAATTAAATTAAAATTGTTGACTAACTTCTACAATTTAACAGATAAATATCGTGCTCATATTTGATATGGGAGCTAATGGGGGCGTATGTATTCAGGGAAAGTTGCTGACTGGTTCAACTTGGCGAACCCAGCGCGATCCTGACTTACTGCGTCTCAAGTCGTCTCACACCTCCTCGTGGTGGCCCCTGGTAACAGAGCGATGCATCCGCAAAGCTGCTATTTGATATGCCCATTTTCTTTAAACTGTGAAATTTTCATGACGATCAGGTTTTTTTATACCTTATATAAAAAGGTTTAAAAAATCGTAAAATTTATTTATTTTAAAGCTTAAGAATAGTACTTTACGATAATATCAAGAAGAGTCGAAACAAATGTATCAGTTGCTTACAGATCATGCCATTAAATGGTAAAAATATGCTGTTTGACCAACTTTTGGCTTAAATTTCCAAAAATCCTGACCTGATGGTCCCTACCTTTGATATTATCGGAGAGATAAATTCTGTAGCTTTAAAATAAAGAACCATAAACAGTTTTGCGATTTTTTTCAACAAAGATATACCATTTTGA
Source organism: Lordiphosa mommai (assembly GCA_018904225.1). Classification (NCBI taxonomy): domain Eukaryota; kingdom Metazoa; phylum Arthropoda; class Insecta; order Diptera; family Drosophilidae; genus Lordiphosa; species Lordiphosa mommai. Next base: position 108,326 of record JAEIFT010000261.1, on the reverse strand, counting down.
ATGCAAGTATTCGAACCGATTAAATGTGCCCTTACCCTGAAATATACTATGGGTGTCGTTGAGAACTTTCGTTGTAATTTAATAAAAAGTACTAGGCTTTTTACTGTCTTTAGCTTAAACATACTTTTAGAGAGCAAAATTAAGTCAGATATTAGGTAAATTCTAAAGCTAAAGACCCACAGGCCAAGCGATTGAGAGAAGCTCGGCTTTGCCACATTTGGGGCAATTTCCACAGGCAAATAATTTGCCCAAATTTTGATGAAAATTTGTCTAAATTGCCAGGACTTAAAACTAAAGTTATGGTACTCTACGTAAACAATCTACTCAAAAAAGTGCCGAAAAATTCAGCATTGAGGCCCGTTTAGCACAACTTTCATAAAAATTTGGGCAAATTTTTTGTGTGTGGGACCATGCATTCCAAATGGTATAACTTCGTTTAAAAAAATCACAAAATTATCTGGGATACTTTATTTGAAAGCTAAGGAATAGTACTTTACGATAAAATCAAGAAGGGATGAAACAAAGTTATTGGTGGCCCACAAAATATGCCTTAGACACTCTTTTTTTTCATCTAAAGGCACAAATTACAAAAAATCCAGACGTGTTGGTTTATTTTGGCAAACAGATTTGAAAATATTTTAGAATAACCATCAACCATTAAATAAACTGGGAAAAATCGAATTATGTAGCCTTGTGTCATCAAATAGTGTCAAAAAGTAGATAAATGTGCAAATTATTTGCCTGTGGGAACTTGGCTTAAGAGGGTCTTCTAACTTTGAAAAAATTTTTTTGATTTTTTTGTTTTGCATTATTATTAGAGCTTGGACATTCCCCTTTCATCTCCTACAAACCATTTTCCAAAATTCGAAATAGTTTAGCAAATATTACCATTTTAGTGGAGCAATGTTCCTGCTAAAGTGGGTTTATTTTACGTTGCTCAAAACTTAAAGCGCGTTTTTCTCGAAACCACGTTTTTTGACCTGGTAGCCAAGATTGCGCCATTTCTACTTAACCGATTTTGATCAGCCAACTGGAGTCCCGAAATCATGGCCACCACCTCTACACCTTTTTTTTTGGAGACCTTAATTGGCAGGCTGATAACTTTTTGAACAGCCCTCGAAATCAAACATTTATTTTTTTACTTTTTTATTTAATTAATAAATAACACAAAACATTAAACAAAAATGAAAAAGATATTATGGGTTTTTCTCCAGAATTATTTTTAACAACCCTGTTCAAAGGAAGAATACCCCTCTAAAACAAACAGTTCATAAATTGAGCGCATAAAAAATCGTAAAATGAAAATGCTCATGCTTTGAGAACAAACGTGATTGATAGACTTTTATCAATGAATATTCTAGATTTTAATACATTTAGAACGGATTTTTTTCTCTCAAATTTTGGAAATTGTTGGCACTTTCAGTCTTTAACTCGGATATTTATACCCTTACAAAGGGAATATAATCAATTTTTTTTATGAAATTTTGTCTAATTAACCATTACTTCAGATGTTCCAAATAGTGTCAAAAAGTCCTAAATATTCTCGTTTTTATGAAATTTTGTCTAATTAACCATTACAATGTTCAAGTGTAAAAGTCCCTAAAATATCGTATAGAGCAAATAATTTGCCCAAATTTTTATGGATATTTAGCAAATAGGCCTAAATAGGAAATTTTTCTGAACTTTTTAATTCGATTTTTTGCATATATATCCATAGCTTTAGTTTCAAGTCCTGCAAAATCTAAGGTAATGGCGATTTAGACAAATTTTCATAAAAATATGGGAAAATTATTTGCCTGTGGGACCTTAGCTATATAGACCTATTGTTTTCCATTAAAATGTGGACAAATTATTTGCCTGTGGCAACTTAGCTTAAGCTACAACATTGCTTGATCATTTTCTTAAAGGTTTTTCAAGATTTTACTAGTAGATTTCGCTAGAAGTTCCCTTGTTGTTTCTTATGAATACAAACTAAGATACTAGCCAATTTTCCTAATTTTGCATCCATTGCCAAAATTATTTGCCTACACCACTGACTTCTATTGCGTTTTGTTTATTTGTTTGTTTTGTTTTGTTTTTTTTTTATTAGAAATTTTAATGATTTTATGTGGAAATTGGCTGATGTTTATGCGCATGGAATGTAAACTGAATGAATTTTAAATTTGTAAAATGATTTAGATTTGATCATCATCATCAGCGCCCCCAAACATGTTTGTTGGCTTTTTTTTTTGTTTTTTGGGGTACTCACTTGAAATTGTTTTGGTCTCCCTGGTATAAAATGCTGCGTCTCTCTCTCTCTCTCTCTCGAATTTTGTTGCTGTTGGTTGTGGTTCTCTCTAATTCTCTTTTTTTCACATTTACAAAAAAAACAAAAAACAAAAACCAAACACACTCTCTCACAGAACACTTAAACTTTTACTTTTCCAATTTTCCTCGAATGTTTCAATGCAAAAATAATTTTTTGCTTTTCGCCCGAAATGTTTTTGTTGTTGCCTGAGATCGTTGGCCCAACACACTTGAATGTGGCAAGTTGAATGGACTTGAGGATGTGTGGATTCTATCTGTGCTGGTGCTGGCTCTGGGTATACTCGTATCGCTCCTGATCCTCGCTGCCGCTCTCACTAGGGTAGCGTCGCCTGTGAACCATTACAACTTTTCCTGTTGGAAAATGGCAGGACTTTCTAACTTGTTGTACAGCAATGAAATCGTTGAAAATATATATATATATATAATTGTTCGTCAGTATGTAGGCAGAAGGAACGTATACGTGATAGGCAGACGCCGCAGACGGCAACGACGACCGACACCGACCGGTCTAAGAGTAGGAAAAACACAAACAGAAACACAACCAAAACCAGAACACGACGTTGCGATTGTTGTTGTTGTTTGTTTTTGTTGTTTGTACGTTCTGTGGGATTTTTTTATTTTTTTTTTTTATAGATTTCTCGACGTGAACTGAACCAGAGGCCAGCAATGCTGAGCAGCAACTGTGCGAACACTCTGCTCTGTTGGGGTCTGGGAGCTGACGCTGCTGGGCCAAGATCGTGTACGTCGCAACGTTGGCGTTAGCGTCGCTGTAGAAAGATGCTGCTGCCTGGCTGCGATGATGAGAAATTGTATCAGAAATTCATTTCATTTCATTTCGCTAATTGTAATTGGCAAGTGAATTTATTTGTTTCTTTGTTTTGGGATTTTGAATTGAATTTCAAATACGAAACACAAATGATGTAGCATACTTTTTGGGAGATTTAACAATGTATTGAGTTCAGTTATTCGACGCAAAAAGCAATAAAGAGCTTTCAGTTTTTATAGCTTTCTTAGCTGCTCTTTTGTAACGATTTTTGTATGCAGGGCTGCAAACCGTTCCGGAACCGAACCTCTAATAACCGGTTCGGGGTTTTTGGGGTTCCCCGAACCGGACCATGAACCGAACCTCATACATTTTTGACCCCTCGAACCTGAACCCGAATCCGAACCGTACCATTTTTTTACAAAAATAAGGTTCGGTTCACAATAATAAATAATTTTACAAACGAAAGAATTTCTTAATGAGATTATTTTCAATTAAATCTTGAAGAGTCACTACGTCTGATTGTAAAGAAGGAAATAATGTTAATAATTTTATAGACTCCTTCGAAAATTGCAAATCATTTGGAAAAGATCGAAAAACGAAGACCTACAAAATACTGCGCTTACTTATTTAAACTTCTCCAGGAAGAAGAAGAAACAGAAGAAAAATCCCGAGATATTTGGATAATATCAATCCCAATCAATATCAAGTACGAGAGGATTAACTTGAGTTGAATGACTAAGGTGGGCTAAATGATATGTTTATATCTTAAAAAAAAACTTAAAAATAAATCGAAAAAAATAACAAACTATTCATTTTTGTTCAAACCAAAACCTGTGGTTATGAGGATCCAGGAACTGGTCCGCTAACCGAACCCAAGGATTCTTCACGGGTTCGAACCGGTTATATGATATATATACTACGCTTGTGCTTTTGAAAAATCGTGATTTTTGCCCCTCAAAGTATGCCAACTTTATTTGTTTTAAGAATTTTTTGTTTTGAACGAGATAATTTATAGTCAGTTATGGCAGCATCATATAAAATCCACATTCACTCAGATTGTGGGACCAGTTAAAGGTGTACAAAAATAATTAGTATTAAGGCTTCCAAAAATATATATATATTCCTTAAATATAAAACATAGCATATTTGGAAGAGCAAAAATCATGATTTTTTTATTTGTGCATAAACGTAGTAATTCATCCGATTGTGATTAAGGGAGTTTTCTACTGCTCAGGGTTTTATGAGTGTTTTACAAAAAAATCTGGGGAGAAAGAAGACCTCTTCTTAAGGTTGTTTGAGTGCTTCCTCAAAAAATAACTTTGCTCCACTAAAATGGTAATATCTCCTAAACTACTTCGAATTTTTGAAAATTGATTGAAGGGAATGAAATAGGAATGTCCAAACTATAATAATAATGCAAAAGAAAAAAATTAAAGACCTCTTCTTGAGGCTGTATTGAGTGCTTCCTCAAACAAGAACGTTGCTCCACTAAAATGGTAATATCTCCTAACCTACTTCGAATTTTTGAAAATGGTTTGAAGGGTATAAAAGAGGAATGCCCAAACTATAATAATAATGAAAAAGAAAAAAAAAAAAATTTTTTATAGGTAGATGACCTCTTTTTGAGGTTGTATTGAGTGCTTCCTTTGCTCCACTAAAATTGTAATATCTCCTAAACTATTTTTAATTTTTGAAAATGGTTTGAAGGGTATAAAAGAGGAATGCCCAAACTATAATAATAATGCAAAAGAAAAAAATCTAAAATTTTTTTTCTAAGGTAGAAGACCCACCTAAATTCCAAGTTTTTCGAATTAAAATCAATTTTTAGACCAATAGGTTTTGGGATAGCGTTAAGATAAAGTCGTTTGAATATAATCCAACTTGACACTATGACCAAATAATTATACAACATTTAATGATATATCAAAGCTTTTGCATATCAGCTAAGTATATCAACCATTAAGACATCTGATCAATGGAAACAGCTTAAAGGTATCAGTGACATCGACACAAGTTTTAGTATATCGAGCGCTTTTCAACATAAAAATTTGTTTTGCAGGAAAAGAGATTGATTGCTAAGAGTTTTTTTAGATGTGGTTGCAGCGCCCTCGCGTTCAATTTTGTTGCCCACCGCTGTCAGAGACAGACAATTGCTCGAAGATATATAAAATAAATGATTTCTGAATTTTTATACTCTGTACTGAAGGTAGGCTCCTCCGCTACCTCATATCTTCTACAATTTTGAAGCTAGATTATACGTACCTTCTGGATATATATTGTTATTATCATTACTTATCGAACCACCATACACCGCTTTCCAATCAGATGAACCATGGTCAAGTTATGAGCAAAAATATTCCCATCCCTTCTCCTTCACTTTTGGCAATAACTGTCTCATCTCTCTCTCTCTCTCTGATCTTTTGCCTGATAAGCTTTATTTGCTGATGGTGGAGATATCGGTTGTCTGTTATCTGATTTGCCAAACTGACACATTGAGGTGACAATGGCAAAACACGGCATTGTTGATGTTGTTGCCGCCGACACATTTGCTTTACGATCTGCACACGCACACATAGCACACAGCACACAAATCCTTAGGTATCTGATAAGCCGAATGGATAGAAGCTGCCGCCGCCTCCGCCGCCTCAGCAGTAGCTAGAAATTCTATATGCTTATCATAGGAGCAAGAGTTGTAAATTTTCATCTGTTTGCTTAAATGCTACTGCCACGAGGTTTGGCATACATACCAAGTAGCCCAAGTAACCCAAGTACCCGAAGTACTTGCTAAGGTTCAACTGAACTAAAGAGGCTAAGACGAGATTTTCAAATTCCACGAATAAAAGAGATTTCCATTTAAATGAAAAATCATTCCATATATTCACGTAAGAAATTATTTAAAACTCTTAGTTTTTTTTTTATTAACTCTTTATGAATTATATTCATAGACATTGATAAGAGTGTAGATTTTTTTATTTTCGTGCCTGCTCGTGCTTTCATCTTTCGTGTTTGTGTGCTTATAGCCAGTGGCTTGCCCTAAAGTGGCCCCTAAAAGTAGGCTTGTTTTGAACCTATGTATATATAAATTGCATTTCTCTCTTTATTCCTTATCATTTAGAAATATATAAAAAAGTATATGCTAAATCTCTAATCACTGTTCAACCGATGGCGTCATGCGAAAAAATTCGTCATGTGACTTGAAATCAAAATGTGGGTCAATGGATTATCAATGGTTGAGAGAGGCGTTTGATAGAGCCCGTTTATTGCCATTTACCGTTGAGTGTTTGTGTGTCAGGAAGAAGAATAGTGTATACTACTTACTGAACCACCGTTAGATACTGTCGATAGACAGGCGAGTGCAATGACTCGAAACTCATCACAGATCAAGCAACATTAACAGGTAAGAGACCCCACAGACACACGCGATCACCGTTTAAGGCATTGTTTTTATAGCTGAAACGTGATCAGGAAAAACTCTGTTCAAATGTCAGCCGCATCACGTCCAAGTCATAGTCATCGCGTTGCGCCTTATCTATTCATGCATTCGAGCATCTAACTCGCAGTGGAGGCTTTCCACAAGCTCCGCCTGTCTCGCACAATTACTTGCAATTAGTTAATTTTTCTAGATAAACTCAACAGCAAAAACTTTCAGACATTGATAAGCCGCCGGCTTGCGGAACTTTATGGCGGGAAGTACACACAGATTTGCACTTGTTCAGAGGAGAGAGAGCATCAACTGGCGGCCCCTTCTTATCAGTGGAACGAAGTGAATTAGTTGAGCCATAATCTGCTCCAAAAAGGTAAACAACTGTCCAACAGTTGCTACAACAACATCGACAACTTTGGCAGGGCCCGGGAAAAGATAGAGAGAGAGCACGTACACTACTCGAGGGCGGATGGGGATGCTCGATTAAGTTAATCAGAAAATTCGGAGAAACTTTTTAAGATTTTTGGTAAGTGAAGCCACGAAAATTGGTCTTGGGAATAATACAAATCCACAATATTCAACATTTTTAGATTTATAGAGTAGAGGGGTGCGTGCTTTTTAAATAAAACCCTAATTAAGGGGAATTCTAGGATCAACTATTCGTCTCAAGTTGACGCGCACAGTGGCGCCCTTAGAACAAATGAGGTTGCAAAAATCAAAAATTGCATTTGCGTCTACCCTTGTCTTAAAGGAAATTCTTCAACGATTTCAAATATGCAACCCTTTATAAAATGTGATTTTTATTTTAAAAGATATAGCCTTTCAAAGTTAACCAATTTTTAGTTTTCAAAAACACACACAAATTTTTATACTCTGTACCGAAGGTAGACAGAGTATATTGGGTTTGTGCAAATGTATGTAACAGCCAGAAGGAAGGATCTCCGACCCTATAAAGTATATATATTCTTGATCAGCATCAACAGCCGAGTCGATATAGCCATGTCCGTCTGTCCGTCTGTCCGTATGAACGAAGAGATCTCAGAGATGGTAAGAGATAGAGGTTTGAGGTGTATGGAACATATATTTCTTAACTTGCAGGCAGATCAAGTTTAGTTTTGATTTTTGCACGCCCCTCCTCCCCCGCAAATTGAAAAAAACGTAATATCTTCCACAATTTTGGAGTTAGGTTGTTCGAACCTTTTAGACATATATTCTACTCATCATTTCTTATCAAGCCCCCATACATTGTTTTCCGATCAGATGAACAATAGTGGCGCTATAGGTAAAAGAAAATTTAATTCAACGACAACAACGGCAAAGAGAGCGAGAGGGCAATAGCTTACTGGTAATTTCCCAATTGGAATTGGCTTGACGGCCTTAGTTAAATGGACTGCGCAGCTTTTTTGTTTCCCCTCCTCTTTCCAATAGATATTTGATAAGGAGGCAAACACCAAGTATGAGAGGGGCGATGCAATTGAGATCTCCTGCGGTCAGAAATCACGCGTGTTCCCGCTTGACTAATATAGATACGTTTAGTTATTGGAAATTATATACAAATTTTTATAATTTTACGAATTATGTACTAGGGAAAATTCTACTCATCATTACTTATCGAGCCTCGATACATCGTTTTCCAACCAGATAAACGATAGTCAAAAGAGTTGCCATTCCCAGATTTTGAAAAACCCTTATACTTTAAAGTTATCAGTTACATACAAACAGGTACAGAGTATATTACAGTCGGGCTTGACCGACTTTCTTACTTGTTGGTAATTTTGTCCGCTTTCAGGTATAATATCTCGAAAACTAGGTAACGAGTTGTCTTTTTATACCCTTGCAGAAGTGTCGTGTCGCATAGAAGGAAGCATTTCCGACCACATAAATATATATTCTTGAGTTGAGTTCTTCGTCGGTCTGTCCGTCTGTTTTCTATGCTAGCTCCTCCCTCAGTTTTATAAACTATCTTGACCAAACTTTGCAAAAAGCCTTTAAATACAAATACGCTGCAATTACGGAATCGGCCTGATCGGATGACTATATCATATAGCTGCCATAGGAACGATCGGTCCAAAAACTAGTTCCAATGAGAAAAACTTTTTTGTTTTCCATCGTAGCATCACCAATCGTGGTATATATAAGTTTTATATGCTTCCACACAATTCTAGAAAAATTTATCAAAACCGGATGCCTATAGCATATAGCTGCCATATAAACGGTCGGTCCAAAAACTAGTTCTAGTGAGAAAAACTTATTTTTTTTCCATTGTAGCGTCACCAATCTTGGTATATATTAGTTTTATATCCCTTCACACAATTCTGAAAAATTGTATCAAAATCGGATGACTTTAGCATATAGCTGCCATATAAACGATCGGTCTAAAAACTAGTTCTAGTGAGAAAAACTTTTTTGTTATTAATGATAGCGCCTTTCAAAAACTGCAAGGGTATTTAAAACATCGGCGTAGCCGATGTTAGCCTTCTATTTTTCCAAGTGCTTTTATGTTACTTATGCTAAAAGTGATTTGCCTATTCTAACATCATCCTACTCTATATGACGCCCTGAATTTAGGGGTGGTATTTGACTTCAAATTCCAGTTCTCTGAGTAACTTAATTATATTATTGTTCAATGTTTAAGTTTGTTCAATGCTTGGCTTTATTAAGCGCAATTCAAAACAATTCCATGATAAGTTTATACTCTGCCTTAGTGTATTCCAGGCTTTAGTCATCGGGAACCCTTTCGCTTTTATTCATGTAAATAGGCTGATGCGTTTACAAAAAAGATAATTCAAATTTGCGCCTACCCCATTAAATTTTTCACAGCCTTTGAGTAGATGTCGCCTCGTACACCTTTCTACCCTTGAGTAAAGGAGACCAATTGCTTCATTAATAGTTTTAAATGAAAATATAGTCGGCAGATTTCCTTTAATGTTGCCATGATTCCATTTAAAGTGGGAAATCATAAGATTAACTTTTCGCTTAATGAGCCGATATGTAGGGCTCTTCTTACATACAATCGGCTCCCAGTTGACATGCGGTTCGACTTCAACATTAAGAATGCCAAGGGCTAGCCACGTTCTCATAAAAGTGGGGTAAAAAATTGCTTGAATATTTTTCAAAAATGTATTACGTATACGTAATATTAAATTAGTGCACACATTTTGACCCATTGATTGCGACTCAAGTTTTTTAGCTATTACTTATGCAACTTCAGATTGTCATTCGAAGATACAATTAACCATGTTTAATATAAAAGTGGCACACAAACTAAAAGACCAAAAGAATTGAAGTTTAAAAAGTCGCGGATTGCATTTTAAAAATCAGAAGAATTATTTTGGGTGAGTTTTGACATGCCAGCTATTGCCATAAAAATTTGGGACATTTTTAGAATGGTTAGTTGGCCCGAAAAAGGCTTGTGTTGGATATGATAAAAATCGTTATTTTAAATTCAGGGTTAACTTCAAATAGAAATATAAAAAAAAATCCATAAATTACTTTCTGTTGATGTACATATTTACCTTTTTGACCAGATGTCCCCCCTTGGCTTCGCCCTTTAACAATTTTACTGTTAAGCGTTTACTTAGGGAATTCTTTATGTAATTTCATTGTTAAACTAAGTTTTTAAGTTAATTTTACTGTCAGCCTGTTAAAATAAATAAATAAATAAATGTTCCCATTTCTTACAATTTTTATAAGAAGTCCACCCATCCAGTCAAAAGCCAGTGCAAGTTGTTGTTTTTTTTTTTTAGTTTGTAAGTAGTTAGCGTCACAATTCAATTTGTTAATCAAATTGTGCCATGTTTATTTTATTTAGTTTTTTTTTTGTTTGGTTTAGTTGAACAATTTACAATAAACGCGTCTGTTTTGCTGTGGGGGCTAAACTAAGTTAATTGATTTGGTTATTTTGGCTATTAGAAGCGTGGGCTATTACCCACATAAGAGTGAATGTTTAAAGAGTTATCCGGAACGGTGGGTCTTAAGGATAAAGAGACAGAACAGAACAGAACAGAACAGAATATTTGGTGTGGAAATGGTTTTTGGTTTTTTGTTTTTGTTTTTTCGATTTGACTACCAACACACAGACGCACATCGAGATATTTGTATGTTTAAATATATATATATGTATATATATTATAATTATTAGTTAGACACCATTTTACATACACAAAAAAAATAGAGGAAGGGCCAAAGTAGAATTTGTTTTTTTTTGTTTTTTGCTACGGCCTAAAAGTAGGCCACACATTTTTGCGCTAGCTGGCAAGCAGACACATTGCGTGTGCGTTTGTGCATATTACATATATTTGGTTTTGCTTAAGACTAAGAATAATTGCTATTCCGCTCGTAGCCGGAACTTTGCTATATAGTTAGTTAATACACATACACACATGCATATGCATACATGTGTATGCTTGCATGCATATGTGTATAAGTTATATGCTGCCATTTGTTTTGCCAATTTGTTGTTTGTTGTTTTCATTTTGTAAGCGTAGTTCTTTGAAGTGCTTAGTGTTTGTTGTTGTTTATTTGTTTACTGATTTCTCTATATATATATTGTTAGATGATCACACACATATATTTTAACATAATTTTTATCTATACATTTATAATAACAAAAACAATTTGAAAAAACTGACACACACAAGCACAAAATATGAAGTAGAATTGGTTTAACGATATGTGATTGTGAGTCTGTGTGTGTGTGTGTGTGAGTGTGTGAGAGTGTGTAAGAGTGTGTGAAAATGAACTGAAATTTGTAGGCTAAATAAACTAAGCAGCAACTATGTCAACAATTTTCTTGAAATAAATTTGAAATTTAAAGCCCTTAAAAGTATGCAATAAAATTTTTGCAAAACAAGATAAGTGCGCGGAAGTACCGGCTGCCGCAGGTCGAAAAATATTTTTTAAAATTTTAAAGTTAAGAATTTGAATGACATTTCTTACTGAAAATTAATCTTTCAAGATTCGGGTTCCGGGAAAGTTCGGAAAAATTTGGGACTGGGTTTCTTATATTGAAGAATTAAAATTCTTGCTCAGACAGTTCGGAAAATATTTAAAAAAAAAAAACAGAAAATGTAGAATTTGTTTGTCATTTCTTACTGAAAATTAATTTTTTAAGATTCGGGTTCCGGGAATATTCGGAAAAATTTGGGACTGCTTTTCTTTAAGAAGGTTAAGTAATTGTTTAGTAGGTATTGAAAGCGCTTTTAAACTTTCGATAAAAAGTGAGCGCATTCAGCAGCGACCCTTGATCACTGATCACTGATCAGTTTAACAAAAATGTTCTTATTTTTACTGAAATTAAATCTTTTAAGGTTCGGGTTCCGGGAAAATTTGGGAATGCGTTTTTTCAGTAGGTTAAGTAGTTCTTTAAGTAAATATTGAAAGCGCTTATAAACTTTCGTTAAAAAGTGGGCGCATTCAGCAGAGACCCTTGATCACTGATCACTGATCAGCTTAACAAAAATGTTCTTATTATTTAGCATACTTTCGGTTAAAACTGGGCGCTGAATTCGAATTGAAATTCTTGCGAAAAATATTTTTAAAAATCCGAAACTTAAGAATTTGTAAGTCATTTCTTACTGAAAAGTAGTCTATCAAGATTTGGGTTCCACAAAATTTGTAAAAATTTGGGACAGCGTTTCTTTAAGTAGTTTAAGTAGTTCTTTAAGTAGGTATTAAAAGCGCTTATTCATAAACTTTCGGTAAAAAGTGGGCACGTTCAGCAGATACACTTGATCACTGATTACTGATCAGCTTATTTAGCATACTTTCGGTTAAAAATGGGCGCGTTCAGCAGAGCCACTTGATCACTGATCAGCTTAACAAAATATTTTTATTATTTAGCATATATTTGGGAGGTATTGTTAAATAGACATTTGGAAAAGCTCCAGGTAAATATAATTCTAAACACAACAGGAAATGTAGGCTTGGTAAATTACCAAAAAATATATGATTGATTAGGAAGCAAGTTTTTCTGCTGAACAAGGCCCTTGTTTAGAAGCTATTGCTCAGTGACTCATGGTTCAGTGACTCATTGTTCAGTCATTGTTCATTGACTTATTGTTAAGTGACTCATTGTTCAGTGACTCATTTTTTCAGAGACTCACTGTTCAGTGACTCATTGTTCAATGCTTCATTTTTATAGACTCATTGTTCAGTGACTCATTCTTCATTGACTCACTGTTCAGTGACTCATTGTTCAGTGACTTATTGTTCAGTGACTCCTTGTTCAGTGACTTATTGTTCAGTGACTCATTGTTCATTGACTCATTGTTCAGTGACTCATTTTCCATTGTTCAGAGACTTATTGTTCAGTGACTCCTTGTTCAGTGACTCATTGTTCTTTGACTCATTGTTCAGTAACTCATTGTTTAGTGACTCACTGTTCAGTGACTACTTGTTCTGTGACTCATTGTTCAGTGATTCATTGTTCAGAGACTCATTGTTCAGTGACTCTTTGTTCAATGACTCATTGTTCAGTAACTTGACTCAATAACAGTGACTCATTGATCAGTGACTCATTGTTTAGTGACTCATTGTTCATTGTTCAGTGACTTATTGTTCATTGTTCAGTGACTCATTGTTCAGAGACTTATTGTTCAGTGACTCATTGTTCAGTGACTCATTGTTCAGTGACTCATTGTTCATTGACTCATTGTTCAGTGACTCACTGTTCAGTGACTCCTTGTTTTGTGACTCATTGTTCATTGACTCATTGTTCAGTAAATTTTGCTCAAGGACTCATTGTTCAGAGACTCATTGTTCAGTGACTCTTTGTTCAATGACTCATCGTTCAGTGACTCATTGTTCAGTGACTCATTGTTCAGTGACTCATTGTTTAGTGACTCATTGTTCAGTGTCTTATTGTTCAGTGACTCATTGTTCAATGGCTCATTGTTCAGTAAATTTTGCTCATTGTTCAGTGACTCATCTTTCAGTGACTCTTTCTTCATTGACTTATTGTTCAGTGACTCATTTTTCAATGACTTTTAGTTCATAGACTATTTACTCAGTTATTCATTGACTTAATTCAATTGCTCTCTACTGTTCTGTACAGTGTCTCCTGGTTAAGTAACTTTTGTTGAATGACTTGTTCAGTTACTTTGTAAAAAAAGAACAAGTGAACATGTTCAGTGAAATGAGCAAGTCTTAAATTTAAACCATTCCAAATTTGTCTCAAAAATTGTTGCCAAAAATTGTTGCTTAGCCTAGATGAGGAACTCGATTTAGTGTTCATGTTTTATGGAGAGAAATGGAAGTCAACAAATCTGCCCGATGCATGCTACTTATATGAAGTGTTTGTTGTGTTTTGTTGTTGTAGTTTGTTGTTGTTTTTTTTTTATATTGGTGGTGGTGTTTCTTTTTCTTTTTTTCTAAGGCTAATTGTTTTTGGTATTTTTTTCTTTCTTTACTTTTAAAGTTAACTATTTGAATAATTTCTAAGACTCTGGTTTTTTTTGGTGTTCTGGATTACAGTTTGACAATTGCTTTTCATATGAGTTTTTCGTTTTTCGTTTTTTTCGTTTTCGTTTCATGCTGCTGGTTTCCGTCTTCACACAAGCACTTGGCAGTTGGCCTTCGTCTCCTCTCTAGTGATTTGATGTTTTCGCTTATCAGAGAGAGTGAAAAAAGTGGCGACGAGGGTAGATTGTAGGTAAGTAAAAGGGCGAGTGGCACCCACACCGAGGGTGCACGCTGGGCACGTTGAGGTAACACAAATAAGTACGAGTTATGTTAACAAATCGAGAACACGCGACATAGTGGCAAGTTAATACAGTATATAGTATATGTATATGTATATATATGTGTATATATATATATATAATAATAATAATAATAATAAGTAACAACGTTTAAATACAATTTTTACTGTGAGTGGCAAACGCTCCCCCCCACACTCACGCACACACACACATACAAATTTCCAATTCCTTTCCATACGCTTTCAATTTCCATCTCAACGCTTCACCCCAAATAAATTGGGTATTGACTTGATCTTTTTGCGCGAACAGTTCAAATAATCTTTGTACATATCGGAGCGTAAATAGCGTGAATACGAATCGCTTTTCATCAGGTGATAAACATGCGAGGCAGCCACATCGAAGCACCAACGATTTGGGCCATTTGCTGAGCTGACCGCCTCACGGGCTAATTCCACTGATTTTGAATCAACATTGACGGGGCAAGGGGCATCGGGGGCAAGGAACTCTTGCCAAATTTTTTGTATGGCCTCTTTAATCTCGGACTGAGGCAGAGCCTTCATTTCCTGCACCGATTCCCAGAATCTAAAATGAAAGGAAGAAAAAATGTAAATGGTGTTTATAAAGCTGAGCAAAAGCTTGAACTCACTTGAGATTCTCGCCACTGTATTCCTTCTCCAAAAACTTGGTAAACTGTTCACGTCCAATGGCATCATTAAGCAGTTCACGCAAACTGAAGGCCCAACGCTTGACGCGACGCACAGTAACTTCTTTGCTGCAAGTAGGAAAGTGAGAAATGGTTTAAAGATTTGTATGATTCTGAAAAATATTCAATTCTCAGCCAACTCGCTGTTAAATTCCCAAATTCATAATTCTCAGTGATGCCTACGAGAATGCAGCACATTTTTTAAGAGAAACAGTTTCCAAGCAAACCAAAATGGCAATATCTGTTAAACTACATTGAATTTTTGAAAGTATTTTGAAGTGGATGAAAGAGGAATGCTCAAACTATAATAATAATGCAAAACAAAAAAATTCAATTTTTTTTTTTACATTATTAAAGTTTGGGCATTCCTCTTTCATCCACCATTTTTCAAACCATTTTCAAAAATTAGAAATAATTTAGGAGATATTACCATTTTAGTGAAGCAAAGTTCTTGTTTGAGGAAGCACTCAATACAACCAAATGGCAATATCTTCTTAACTACTTCGAATTTCGAATGGTTTGAAGTTGATGAAAAAGGAATGCCCAAACTATAATAATAATGCAAAACAAAAAAATTGAAAAAAAATTTTTTTTCAAAGGTAAAAGACCTTTTCTTGAGGTTGTTTTGAGTGCTTCCTCAAGCAAGAACTTCGCTCCACTAAAATGATAATATCTCCTAAACTATTTCGAATTTTTGAAAATGGCTTGAAGGGAATCAAAGGGGTATGCCCAAGCTATAATAAAATTGCAAAACAAAATATCTAAAAAATATTTTTTATAGGTAGGAAGACCTCTTCTAAAGGTTGTATTGAGTGCTTCCTCAAACAAGAACTTTGCTCCACTAAATGGTAATATCTCCTAGACTACTTCGAATTTTTGAAAATGGTTTAAAAGGGATAAAAGAGGAATGCCCAAACTATAATAATAATGCAAAACAAAAAACAATTTTAAAAATAGAATCATAGATTCCTGGACAGATTGTTAGATTGATAGACTGATAGACTGATAGATTGGTAGATTGATAGATTGATAGATTGATAGATTGATAGATTGATAGATTGATAGATTGATAGATTGATAGATTGATAGATTGATAGATTGATAGATTGATGGATTGATGGATTGATGGATTGATAGATTGATAGATTGATAGATTGATAGATTGATAGATTGATAGATTGATAGATTGATAGATTGATAGATTGATAGATTGATAGATTGATAGATTGATAGATTGATAGATTGATAGATTGATAGATTGATAGATTGATAGATTGATAGGAGATGAGATTGATAGGTATGGAGTAGATGTGATGTAGATTGATAGATTGATAGATTGATAGATTGATAGATTGATAGATTGATAGATTGATAGATTGATAGATTGATGATTGTAGATTGATAGATTGATAGATTGATAGATTGATAGATTGATAGATTGATAGATTGATAGATTGATAGATTGATAGATTGATAGATTGATGGATTGATGGATTGATGGATTGATGGATTGATGGATTGATGGATTGATAGATTGATAGATTGATAGATTGATAGATTGATAGATTGATAGATTGATAGATTGATAGATTGATAGATTGATAGATTGATAGATTGATAGATTGATAGATTGATAGATTGATAGATTGATAGATTGAAAGATTGATAGATTGATAGATTGATATATTGATAGATTGATAGATTGATAGATTGATAGATTGATAGATTGATAGATTGATAGATTGATAGATTGATAGATTGATAGATTGATAGATTGATAGATTGATAGATTGATAGATTGATAGATTGATAGATTGATAGATTGATAGATTGAAAGATTGATAGATTAAAAGGTTGATAGATTTTGTTTTGCATTATTATTATAGCTTGGGCATTCCCCTTTCATCCACTTAAAACCATTTTTAAAAATTCGAAGTAGTTTAGGAGATATTGACATTTTAGTGGAGCAAAGTTCTTGTTCGAGGAAGCACTGAATACAATATTTTGTGCCAAAATGTGTACACAAATTTAATATTACGTATACTTCATAAATTTAAATTTAAAATATTACGTATACATAATAAATTTTTGTTATTCAATATTCAAGCAATTTATGCCCCCACCTTTATGGCAAGCTGGCTACCTCCTTCTTAATATTGCCTTTTCTAAGAATGCTAATGACACAAATTTGTTAAAGCACTTCAGAGTCTTCCACAAATTTCCCAGAACTGTATGATAGTTTGAACGCCTTACAGACTTGCACTTAAATATATTTTGCTTGTTTCTAAAGAATTCGTTTTATTACTTACCTATTCTTTTCCGTATCCCACATCTCAGTGCTATCCGTTTGCCAGGGATTGGGCAGCTCCGGTGAGGTTATAAAGTAATCAAACTCATTGTATTGATCATAGTAGGCAACCAAACTGTGGAGATAAATGGAAAAGGCCATTAAGTTAAGTATTATATATATAAAAAAACCAAAATGTGTAAAGGTGCATATCTAATGGATGACACTCAAATAATGGGTGTTCGAATAAAAGCGAGAAATGCATGGGCATAGCCAGGCAAGTGCCAAATAATTTAGATTTGTTTTTAAATTTCTTCTTTCCCCTTTTCTAAAAACTTACGCCTCGGCCGCCTTGGACACTTTGATTGTGCGCCGCTCGAGCTTTTGTTTGCGCAATGCAATAATTCGTGTCAATTGCTCTACAGGATTCTTGGCCACAGATGCACCGGCTGAGCCAGTGCCATGACTGGAGCCGCCACGTCGATAGGCCTTCTTGATATCAATTTCGGTGGTATTCACGCAACCGGGCATGGGTCGATGGACATCCCAAAAGGCGCGTTCCTGCGAATCCAGCACTTTGCGCTCCAGCTTGTCACGCTTTTTGGCCACCTTACTCTGCGATTCGGCCTGTGTGGTAAATGTAGTTGCAATTATATCACCACTTGGAACTCCGTGTACCCCACACTCACCTGCATGAATATGAATTCCCATTTGCGTGAGAACATCTTTTGCAATTTGGCCAAATTCTCTGCCTCATAGTCGGCCAGCTCCAGTCGCGTTTTATTTTGCATTGTGCGTTTGCATAGATACACCGCATAGTCGGTATTCTCCGGCTCCCAGCAGTTCGAGGGCCAGAAATAGGGCGTCTGAAATCTGAGAGAGAGAATCATTATGACAAATAACCTACATTATCTGTTGATTGGGTGTTACCTATAGAAGGTGCCATCGTTTTTCACGGTCAAGGCATGATCATCGATGGGAAATATATAGCCATGAGAGCTAAGTAAATGCGCAAAATGTAACGCCTCTGTGACATCCTCCACATCAAAGTTTTTAAGTATCCAGGCCACCAGATCGGCTCCGGTAAATACCGAGGGTACTTTACTCATAAAAGCCTTGACTGTGCGCACGGTAACGCCCGTTGATTCTGCCTGCATCTTCTCTATAATGGCCTCCATCTGGGGGGTGGGTTGCAAATTTAAAATATATTTAAGAAATAAATTTGAATTATCTGTAAACATACTACAAATTGGTAGAGGTTTATTTTGGGTTCAGCAATCATTTCGAATTTCGCTTATTCATTAATTAATGAAGTAAGAAAGTCGGTCCAGCCCGACTGTAATATACTCTGTAACTGCCAAAGTTTGTATGTGGAATCACACAAACTATGTAAGTGCGGCCCATCACGATTAAGGCCAGTGCTGCCCAACGTAATTATTTGTTTTGCCTATAACTCGACTACCGTTCATCTAATCTGAAAATGGTGTATGGTGGATCAATAAATAATAATGAGTAGAATATATGTCTAGAAGGTTCGAACCACCTAACTCTAAAATTGTGGAAGATATGAGGTTTTTTCAAATTACAGGGGTGGCAACTCTACTATCGTTCATCTGATCGGAAAATTATGTATGGGGGCTCGATAAGTAATGATTAGTAGAATTTATGTCTGAAAGGTTCGAAGAATCTATCTTTTAAATTGTGGGAAATTTGAGGATTTTTTTCAAATTATGGAGGTGACAACTCTACTATTAATCATCTGATCGAGAAACGTTGTATGGGAGCTCGATAAGTAAGATGAGTAGAATATTTGTTCAAAAGGTTCGAACAATGTATCTTTAAAATTGAGTTAGATTTGAGGATTTTTTCAAATTGTGTGGGGTGGTAACTCTACTATCGTTTATCTGATTGGGAAATGATTTAGGCGGGCTCGATAAGTATTAATGAGTAGAATACATGTCTAAAAGTTTCCAACAATCTATCTTGAAAATTGTAGGAGATTGGAGTATTTTTTCAAATTGTGGAGGTGGCAACTCTACTAAAAATCATCTGATCGGGAAACTCTGTATGGAAACTCCATAACTAATGATGAGTAGAATATATGTCTAGAAGGTTTGAACAATCTAACTTCAAATTTGTGGAAGATGTGGAGTTTTTTCAAATTACAGGGGTGACAACTCTACTATCGTTCATCTGATCGTGAAATTATGTAGGGGGGCTCGATTGTAAATGATGAGTAAAATACATATTTAATAGGTTCGAACAACCTAACTCCAAAATTGTGGGAGATGTGAGGTTTTTTTTTCAAATTATGGGGGTGGTAACTCTACTATCGTTCATCTGATCGGAATATGAAGTAGGGGGGCTCGATAAGTATTGATGAGTAGAATACATGTCTAGAAGGTTTGAACAATCTAACTTCAAAGTTGTGGGAAATATGAGGGTTTTTTCCAAATTGCAGGGGTGACAACTCTTCTATCAATCATCTGATCGCGAAACGTTGTATGGAAGTTCGGTTGGTAATAATGAGTAGAATATTTGTCCAAAAGGTTTGAACCATCTATATTTTAAATTGTGGTAGATTTGAGAATTTTTTCAAATTATGGAGGTGGCAACTCTACTATCGTTTGTCTGATCAAAAAACAATGTATAGGGATTCAATAAGTTATGATGGATAGAAAATATTTCTAGAAGGTTGAAACAACCTAACTCCAAAATTGTAGAAGATTTGAGGTATTTTTTCGAATTGTGGGGGTGGCAACTCTACTATCGTTCATCTGATCAGGAAACATTGTATTCGATTTTATTCGATTACAAATGATGAGTAAATATAAGTCCAAAAGCATTGAACAAATTGTGGGAGTTTTTAGAATTTTTTCCAATTGTGGGGTGGCAACTCTACTATCAATCAACTGATCCGTAAACATTGTATGGTAGCTAGTCGTCTTTCGGCTTCAAACCTGTCATCTGTAAGCTTTACCGCCTACACAAGGGTTAACTGGGCGTATGAGCAATGTTTATACAAATTCGCGCGCCGAAAAGTATGCCACAAAAAGTTTTTATCAATTTTTTAAATATATCAAGTTAAAGCTCACCTTCTTGTAGACCAGTATATTGGGTGCATCTTCGTTTTTATTGCCCCGCTGCTGCTGTTGCTGCTGCTGCTGCTGTTGCTGTGCCGCCGAATGCGATGTGGGCGGCGGTTGGAGTTGCTGCTGCTGCTGCTGTTGCGTTGATTGTGACGACTGCATCGGCTGCTGCTGTGCGGAATGATGATGATGGTGATTATGATGATGCGTGCTGACAGTGAGCAGGCCACTATTCGATTTGGCTGACGAACTGCCGCCCCCGCTGGAGGCGGTGGCCGATTCGCGCACATTCACCGTCTTGGAGACGGAAGCGGTGGGCGGTGAAGTGGCGGCTGCCTTTGTGCTGCTGGACTCACAATTGGCATTCTCCAGCGGCATGGCGGCATTATTGTTGCCATTGGCCATGGCCGTAACCGGGCTGGGACTGTCGCCAGCAGCAGCAGCAGCGCCTGTGGGCGCCTTGGTGGTGCTCATGGCCAACGCATTGGTGGCTGCCTGTGTGTTATCCGCGCCCGTATTCATTGTTACCATTGTTACCAATCCGTGGGACTTGGACTGCTCGAAGGGGGCTGAAAGCTATTTTTAAAACGCTGAAGCGGCAGCGTGGGGGCCGTGGGGGGGCCGAGGTGGTTGCTATTTATGCCTAATGTGAGAGTTTGTGCGTGCGTGTGTGTGTGTGTGTGCGTGTCGATCAATTTTGTAGCGGAAATCCTTTTTTTCAACACCAATTTCAGCTGCTTGGGGTCATTGCTGCTGCTGCTCCTCCTTCAGCTGCTGCTGCTTCCTATGAGTGTGTGTGTGCGTGTGGGGGAGTTTTTTTTTTTTTTTTTTTTATAAATTTTCAACGTCCCCTGATTTGTGTAGACACACACCGCACACACACACACTGTTGACTTGATATCGAAAATTTGCAATTGTTTTTTTTATTTTGGTAAAATTTTAAATTTTATTTTTTCCTCCTAGTTTACTTATGATGATTTTATGTGCCAAAAAACGTTTCGTTTTGCTGTTGCTTCTCTCTCTCGCGCGCGCACACACACTCTACATATACTCTCTCTCTCTCTGGCTGTTTTATCCTGTAATCATTTTACGTCCCAAAGTCAATTCAAGTGCTCCCTGCGTGGTGCGTTTCCTGTTAGTTTTGTATATCGATTTTTAGCGCCCCCGCTCTCTTAGGCCTGCGCACTAACTGTTGTTTACATCGCCATCAGCTGTTAGGATTGCCTCCCCACACACACACACACACTGAATAAATGACAACCCATTTTCATACAATTCGTTTTTGCTTTATTTCTCAATAATCATATAAAATAAATTTTTTTTATCTACACATTTTACATACTTAATTATTTATATTTAAAAAAAAAAAACTTTTATAGTGACCTTAGTTGTTATGGCTTTTATACATACAAACATTTTATATATTTTCATTTTTTTTTTTTTTTTTGTGGAAAAAAAGATTACAATAAATAGAAAAAAAAATATAAACATAAATTTCTACATAAAAATAGAGATGAGCACAACACTTGAACTGGATTGAATAGTTTTTCCAGGCGCGAGTGCAGTTCCTTAATTAAAACTTGAAGTTTCTATACAAGTAAAACTGATGCAATGTTAAAAATTGTTCATTAAAAATTATGTAGAGTTGCCCTTTTTTTTTTGGGCTTCGGCCTTCAGAATTTAACGAAACAGGAAACAGTTTAGATTCTCAAAATTTCAAATATGATTCTTAGAGCTAACTAAATCGCGATTTCGGATTGGTTCGAAATGTTTCACCTTTTATTAAATATCATCTCTGTTCAAAAAAAGAACTCAATAAAGTAAACACGTTAGTTTTTTTGAGTACATTCCTTTAAGTCCTTGTCAGGCTGACAAATCGCTTTTTAAAATATGTTCTTATTCAAGCTTTCTTGTTTCATATGTTCATCATATAACTTTCTACTAGAATGCATAAAACACAAGTTCATTACTATACCCTTGCAGAGGGTATATTAAAATTGTCACGATGTTTGTAACGCAGTGAAGGAAACATTTCCGAACACATAAAGTATATATATTTTTGATCAGCATGACGAGCTGAGTTCATTTCCGTTTGTCCGTCTGTCCGTCCGTAAGTCTGTCCGTCTGTCCGTCTGTTTCTATGCTATCTCCTCCCTCAGTTTTGAAGCTATCTTGACCAAACTTTGCAAAAAGTCTTTAAATACAAATACGCTGCACATTTGTCGGAATCGGCCGGATCGGATGACTATATCATATAGCTGCCATTAGAACGATTGGTCCAAAAACTGGTTCTAGTGAGAAAAACTTTTTTGTTTTCCATCGTAGCATCACCAATCGTGGTATATATTAATTTTATATGATTTCACATAATTCTGAAAAAATTGATCAAAATCGGATGACTATAGCATATAGCTGCCATATAAACGGTCGGTCCAAAAACTAGTTCTAGTGAGAAAAACTTTTTTGTTTTCCATCGTAGCGTCACCAATCGTGGTATATATTAGTTTTATATACTTCCACACAATTCTGGACAAATTTATCGAAATCGGATGACTATAGCATATAGCTGCCATAGGAACGATCGGTCTAAAAACTAATTCTAGTGAGAAAAACTTTTTTGTTATCAATGGTAGCGCATTTCAAAAACTGCAAGGGTATTTAAAACATCGGCGTAGCCGATGCTAGCCTTCTATTTTTTTTTAAAAAATTGATGAATCAAAATCAATCTTGGAAAACAAAATTTTTAAATCTCGAATCTTTTTTAAAAAAAAGGATACAAATATTTTCCTTTTCGCTTGATAAAACCCTATTTAATATACAGATGAATAAAATGCATAATAAATTTATATTTTTTACTTCAGCTACAAAATTGTTAATCATGAAAACTTTCTTAAATTCTTAAATTAAGACCGATTAAAACTCACATTTAATTAAATTGAGAAAGAACATATGTATGTCGGTTCAATTAAATTATAAAATTATTTCAATTTTAAAATAAGACGATGAAATTTAACAAAAAAAAATCAAATTTTTTTACCCTAAAATTGAATCGAAACTATTTTTATTAAAAATTGTTTATTCTAGTTTATTTTTAACTTTAAAATTATATTCTTGGTTTAATACGCTTTTTCTCGTTCGGTGTACGTTTGCACACACACAAAATGTATCTTGATACCAGCCCTGGAAAGTATGCTATGTTTTTGAATATAAAAAGTTTTCCCTTGCTAACTTTACGTGTCAAAATCTCACTTTTGATTTGATCGAATGTTTCGTTTTGTGTATTTTGAATTTTCCTCCTAAATTTGAGTTCTTAAAAGCAACACTGCGTATGAGTAATATAAAACAAAAACTCTAGAGCAGAGACGTCAACAGAATGTATTAGTATTATTGAAATCAACCGCCAAGTCAGACTTTGCTTTGACTTTAATGAGAAAAATCAGTGTATTTCTTGGCTTAAGAAAGTCACGATTGAATAATGCCTTATTTCGTTAGGGAATGTCGCTTATAAACATGCCTACGTCTTACAAAGACAGTACATCTGGAGTACTGAGTAAGTGGGGGGGGAGAGAAAGAGACATCCGAAGGCTGGCGAGTGATGTCATCCAATCTGAAACGATTATAACAACCACCCCTGAGTTTTTCAGTGTTTCTTAGGGGGGTCTTCTACCTTAAAAAAATGTTTTTTTTTTCAATTTTTTTATTTTGCATTATTATCATAGCTTGGACATTCCCCTTTAATCCCCTTCAAACCATTGTAAGAAATTCGAAATAGTTTAGCAGATACACTATTTAAGACAGAGTTGTGTAGAGGATCCTTTGAAGGCGCACAATATTTTTGTACATAGTAAATTATAATTTAAAGAAGTTAAAGTACAAATTTCTAAAATTTTCTAAGATTTTCTTTTTAACATTGCATCAGATTTACTCTTGTCAAAGTAAAGTAGTGTATAGTATATAGTATATATATATATATCATAAACTTAAAATCAGGATAAAACATATGCTTATGAAAAAAAGGAAACGGAAACCTAAGACTACATAAGTGTTGTATAACGCCTACACACTCACACAAATTAATGTATTTACATACGAATTGTATATACTATATAGGGTGATGCATTCAGTAGAGGGGCGGGTAATGTGAGCTGCGAAATTGCCGCGGGCAGCTAAGAAAATATTCGTATACATATACCAAAGACTACACATTTTCTCTTTGATGATGTCTATGATGATATTTTTGATGCTGTCTCTGTTCATATCGCCCACCCCTGATTTAGAGCTAATTTTTTTCAAAAATAAATATATAAGCAAGAAAAATCATTATATTGGGTAAAGAAATATTCGTTACATTAATTTTCCAACACTACTTGCCACTTAGAAACCATGGCCTTATTAAGTTAAAACTTCGTTGAATTGTATCATAGTAAAAATTACCCAACAAATTTGTTATATTTCTATTTTTGAAAAAAAAAGAACGTACCTGTAAACAACTCACCCATTTAATCATTAGTGTCGTACAGAAAAGGTCGTTACAGCTGTCTAAAATCAAGAACAATTCTCTAACTTTATCAAAACAGTTTTCAAATAAAAAATAAAATTGCAACATTTTGCTAGGATTAGTTGTAGTGATTCTTTTTAAAAAAAAAAATATACAGAAATTGGACATTTTGCTTGGAATAAGGCTGGGATTACATGGCCTCATTTTGTGTCATTTTGAGTCAAATTCCTATTAGGCTGGGTTCACCATGTTCGACGCATGAGACATGATAATCAAGCGAAAGGTCACTCTTTCAAGGTCTTTCAGTAATCGAGTAATAGAGATGTAATAGAGATGTTCGCGGGACGGGACTACCCCGGGTCCCAAAAAAAAAACCTCGAGATAAGGACGGAATTAAATTTAAAATTAAGCATCGTGACGGGAACAAAAATTGATTCCAATATTATCGGTTCGGTTTAAAATTTTTGAAAGCTAAGCATCCAAGTCCTTGATGGAATAGCAATAACGAGTTGTGCTCAGTGTCTAATTAGTTAGTTCGTCAGTTCGTAACGCCTTTTCTATTCAACACTAACGACCAGTTGGTAAGGCTAACGGTATTTAACATTTAAATGGTATAAATATATGTGTAACAGCCTTGTTCTGAATTCCACTTCCACACAAAACTTTTGTGACTTAAAACCGGTTTTTTGGACCAGATTTGGTCACTAAATCACAAAACTTTTGTAAAAGTGAAATTCAGAACATGGCTGTATATGTTTTGTGTATATATCGGGTGGAATCCGATCAGCGCATATTAGCCTGAATATAGTCACTTATATGCTTATCCTTTTGAGTTTTTACGCTCCACCCGTTTATGTAGAGTAAGACGGAATTTACACCATGAAGCAAACTTCATGATGTTTTTGAAAAAGCTCTTGCTTGTAGGAAAGAGACGTAGAGGGGCAAGCCACCCCACCACACCTCTTTCCTATAAGCGAGAGCTTTTTGAGAAACTTCATGAAGTTTGCTTCATCGTGTAAATGCGGTCATAGTCGAGATTTAAACGATGAAGCCAACTTCATGATGTTTTTGAAAAAGCTTTTCTTTGTGGGAAAGAGGTGTGGTGGGATAGCTGGCCCCTCTACATGTCTTTCCAACAAGCTAAAACTTTTTAGAAAACTTTATGAAGTTTGCTTCACCGTGTAAATGCGGTCTTAGACGGAATTTACACGATGAAGCAAACTTTAAGAAGTTTTTGAAAAAGCTCTTGCTTGTAGAAAAGAGGCGTAGAGGGGCAAACACTAACAAAAGCTTTTTGAGAAACTTCATGAAGCTACTCAAAAAGCTTTTGTTTGTGGGAAAGAGCTGTGGTGGGATAGCTGGCCCCTCTACACCTCTTTCCAACAAGCTAAAACTTTTTAGAAAACTTTACTCATCGGGTAAAGGGTCTAGATGGATTAGATGAGGAAACTCAAGAAGTTTTTGAAAAAGCTTTGTTACCCCACCACACTCTTACCCACAAACAAACGTTTTTTGAGAAACTTCATGAAGTTTGCTTCATCGTGTAAATGCGGTCTTAGCGTAGGAGTTAGATGAAGTTTTTATCGTCAAACCCGTTTAGACCGCATTTACACGATGAAGCAAACTTCATGCAGTTTCTGCAAAAGCTTTTGTTTATGGGAATGAGGTGTGGTGGGGTAGCTTGCCTCTCTACGACTCTTTCCTACAAGCTCGAGCTTTTTCAAAAACATCATGCTGTTTGCTTCTTCGTGTAAATCCCGTCTTAGTAAAATGGGCATCACTTCCCCCCCTTCTCATTATTTTGTTACCTTAAATGACCAGCTAGACATAACTAAGAAGAACTTGCTCTCTCTCTCTCTCTCCTCTCACACTCTCTCATCTGTGGATTGTGGCTTGTGTTGTAAGTAGATCACATTGTTGACTTCAGCTATAGCTCGGGCAATTGTACACGCGATTGCCGTACAGTACGTTCCCGCTCCGACCATAAGGGTCCAGCCTGACCCTGTGCACTTTGTGCCTGATACGATAAAGGTGGTGGTCCCAATTGGGCATGAGGCACTAGCTCAGCCTGGGGATTGAATTGATTGTTGGTATTGTAATTGACCAGTATATCACCAGCTAGGCTATGGCCTATTTGTACTCCTCTATCGGGATAGTAGGCCGAGGATTGCTGCTGCTGCGGCTGTGGGGCATAGTTTTGTATGGTTTGCGGTTTGGGACGCCAATGCTTATGCTGTCCTGCTAAAGGCAATAGACGATACAGTGGCTCATTGGCTGGGCCACTGGGATAGCTGGGCACAAAGTAGGGTGGTGGATGCTTGGCTCTTACACGCTTAAATTGGGGTGGTGATGGACGTGGCCAGTATGCTGGCGGAGCCGGAGGACGCAGCTGATATTTGCCACGCTGATCCTCTAGATAATGTTGACCAGGAGTGGGTTCATACAACTGTTGCTGTTTACCCACCCTTAGCTGACGTTCGGGTAGATATGAATCCGTGGAAGGCGGCGGCTGTTGGGTTGATGGGCTAATGCGTAGCTGTCGTTGACGTGGATAGACAATGGCCTTAAAGGCATTCTGATCCTGTTCATCGGCACTGTAATTGACCATGGGCAGAAAGGGTTGCTTATCAAAGTCGGGTGGCTGGAAATGTGCGGAAGCAGGTGGCTTTATAAGATTGCTATTCAATAATTGACCCAAAGCTGCATCATATTCAGCATGGAGAGCCTCCAGTTGTGCCTGTCGGGGCTTGGGTGTTATATTAACCACCTCAAGGGTTTTATACTGATGACGCTTGGGTGGTTTGGTGGCCAGATAGTCATCTATAACATTGCTTCGTAGGGCACCCTGAGAGGGTTGTCTTTTGGCCTCAAAGTATTCATAGTAAATGGGATTGGATTTGGATAAGGGTGGCGGATCCTGTGCAGGAGTGCGTGGTGTATAGTTCAAAGGATAAATGGGTATGGGTACGGCCACGGGTACGGGCACACGTTCTATATACTTGGGTGGCAGATAACTGATGGAATTATACTTGGGCTTATAGCTGGTACGCACGGGCAAAGTGGGGCGTGGGGTGGTGCTGGTGGTGGTCGTGGAGCTAGTCGTGCTAGTGGTGGGTCTTCTGGTCGTCGTTGTGGTTGAACTGGAAACAATTTCCAGTCTGCTGAACTGCTCCGGCGGTGGTGGCAGTACTATGCCCGGCACTAAGGGTCCCGGAGCCACTGGATTGGTATAGTTACTTTTGTATACAAAACTATAGGCCGGCGGATAGTACAACGAGGGATCATCCTCATCAAAGTCACTCAAGTTGCCATTTCCCTTCTTCAAACCATTGACTAGCCAGGGACCCAATAACGTTTCATTCGCATAACTTAGCCAGGGGTAGACATAGCTAGTGGTTGGCGGCGCTGCATCAAGGCCAATTGCCTGAGTCGTCCGGGCAGCAGTATACCTTGCTTCCTTACCCACACCCTTGGCTGGTTGGCTTGCCTTATTTTCATCTTGGGCGGATTGCGTTGTATTGCCAATTGGCGTATTTTGGCTCTCGAGTTGATTATCACGGATAAGCTGCAGCGGGCCGTGCGGTTCAAGCTGCACGGGAAATGGTGGCGGTACGGCCGGATTTGCCGGCAATTTGATTTGACGCTGTGGTGCATCATAGTCATCTATGGCCGGCCATTCCTCATTGTTATCCTCCTCATTGAGGCTGCCACCCTTGATGACCAATAAATGATCCTCTGCCAGCCAAATATCCTGTTCACTCAGCCCACCATAGTTACGCTCATTGTCCCCAGGCACCTCGGCATTGCGTGCATAGCTCAGGACACCCGGTCGCTTGGGTTGACGTCGAAATAGTTCCTTTTCTATCAGCCCATATTTGCCATCTCTCACCTGATCCGCCAACGTTTTCTTAGCCTCCTTGGCTGGCTGCTCCGCCTGTTGTTGCTCTTTGCCCCCACCCGCGCTCAAACGCAAGATGCCATTGTCCCAATTGTCAAAGTCATCGGGTTCATTCAGCAAGGCCTCGTCATCGTCATCGTCATCGTCGTGTTCGTTGAAAGGGGAAGTTGATGTGGGCTTGGCCAAACGATAGCTACTGCTGGCCTTGCGTCTGGCGGATGATGAGCTATTGGCGCTCACTGCCGACACTTCGTAGGTAGAATGACCGTGTGCATTGTGTATGTGTCCCGCCACCAAACGCTGGATCATGCGCGGCCTGCTTAGAGAAGGAAAAGAAGACAAAAGAAAAAAAAGGAGTCTTTGAGTCAAACATAAATCATTTGTGGCGGCTTCCCAAAAATGGGCAGACGCCAGCAATGGCACAAAAAAAAAAAAAAAAAAAGTAAAGGGGAATGGGACTGGCGTGACTGTACAACTAGCTGTAGTTAGTGGGGATGACGTGACACGACTTAAAGACTTGATAAGTCTAGCCAAATCTTTCTCAGACTTTCCCAGAGTTTTTTTTAGAGCTTACTTATCCTTTTTAACCCATGAAAGGTGTCAACTCAAAGCTTTTGCTTACAGCGTAAAAGAAAAGGGAACAACCTTTCGCTTCAAGTGTCATTTGCCAGAGAGAACGATTGCTCGGTCGCCACAATTTAACACAGAAATTAATCAGCTGTTCTTTGTTATTGTCGCTCTTTGAGTACATTCAAGACCATGTTCGTTTCCCTCTAACCACAGTGTTTTCCTATATGTGTTATAAGCACGAATTAATCCCGAAACGACTATCGGTTCCGGTACGTACCGAAATGAGAATAACGGTTAAAGGTTTCATTTTTCGGTTTTCAGTTCCGATACGGTTCCTAGGTTTTTTATTTCGGTATATTGGTACGTATCGGTACAAGTAATATTTTTTTTATATTAACCTGAATATGCCCGAATAAATTAAAGTAAAATTAACAAAATAAAAAAGAGATAGTAATATTAATTAGGATGCTTTTAGACTAAAAATAATTATTTTTAATTAGATCTTCAGACGGTTTTTTTAAGTTTCATTTGATATATTGCATTAATTATCGAGATAGTCGTTTTCTGTCATTGGATGTTTTTAAAAGTCATTTGTGTGCGTTTTTGCGTGATCAGGTTAAAAATTTTTAATTGTTTCAACATATCCAAGAAATTAATGAATGTTATATGCCACGTAAAAAAAAAACGGGTTTTTTTTAAATATACCAATTTCTAGCCTTTTTATTTTTGCACGAACAATTTCGCTAAACACTTGTGTTCGCGCTTTCAGAGGTATCCCTACACTCAGAAAAAAACGAACTAGAATTAAGAAAAGCTTGCCTTAAGGCCGATTACTAATCTTCCGCTCACAATAACTTACAAATAACTGTGTAAATTGTAAGATTACCTTACTTAAAATCAAAAAAATATTTCTCATTTATTATTCGAAAAAATCGGCCCTAAAATCTTCTGAATCCCAGCCAAAAATATATATCTTTCGCAATTTGAATAGATTTAAACCCATATTATAAGACTACTGTCCAAAATAGCCAATAATCAGATGAAAAATACTTTCTTAAATTAGAAAAAAATATATTTTTAAATTTGAGATCGAAATTTTTTCAAAATTAAGAAACTTTAATTCTAAAAATTTCTTTAATTATTTTTCTAACATTTCTATATATAAGGGAGTATTTTCTAACACTAATGAATCCATTACATTTAATTAGAGAGTCTATATTTACAAAAATAAGTTTTTTGTTCTTTTTTAACATATTTTTTCTTTATCTTAATATATCTTCAAAAAATAATAGAGGGATTCCTGAAACTGATTTGCTTTTGATTTCGTGAAACAGCTGTTCGCAGCTGCTCCATACAAAGGGACTTACATAAAAGTGACCGTATTGTCTGTACGTTTCATGGTCACACTGGACGTTTTGTATGAGGCAGCTGCGAACAGCTGTTTTACGAAATCAAAAGCAAATCAAAAGCAAAGCAGTTTCAGGAATCCCTCTAATTTAATTCTAGTTTTTTCTTTTTTTTTTTTTTTTGAGTGTATATTTTGGGAAAACACCTGAGGGTTGAGACAAGCGAAAGTACTGAGAGGAAACCACAACAACAAAAGGTTTCTAAAACTAGAGAATCCTAACAAGGCTCTAATCTCCGTAAACACAAAAAATCATAAGTCAGTAAGATAAATAATAAAAAATAGCGTTTTGGTATGGTTCTGGTTTTTTTCGGTTCCTATTATAACGGTTAACGGTTTTTTTTTAAAAACTTGTTAATATTGGTTCCGGGTTCGTTACCGGTACGTAGCTTGAAACGGTTTAGTTCGGTTAACGGTTCCGGTTTCGGTTACGGTATTATTCCCTGGTTATAAGCGCTTAACAACATTTCGACCTCGCTGGCAACATTTCAAAAGTATCTACATGCGAATTATCGCTTAACAGCGCCACATTTTGAGAGGCGTCTGAATCTTTCTCTCTAATATTCTTGCTCTCTGAGAATATAACTACTCTCAAATGCCGCTCAATTTTGAGTGATGTTAAGATTTAATTATCAAGTAGATTTTGCTTGGTGCATATATATAGCCGCACTGTATAATTTCTCATGCTTGGTGCATATATATAGCCGCACTGTATAATTTCTCATTCTGTGTGTTCGTTAGCAATAATATCGATTGTGCCAATATTTTTATACCCTTGCAGAGGGTATATTAAAATTGTCAAGATGTTTGTAACGCATAGAAGGAAGCATCTCCGACCCCATAAACTATATATATTCTTGATCAGCATGACGAGCTGAGTCTATATAGCCATGTCCGTCTGTCCGTCCGTCTGTTTCTATGCTATCTCCTCCCTCAGTTTTAGAGCTATCTTGACCAAACTTTGCAAAAAGTCTTTAAATACACATAGGCTGCACATTTGTCGGAATCGGCCGGATCGGATGACTATATCATATAGCTGCCATATGAACGATCGGTCCATAAACTTAAAACTTTTTTTTTCTTTGATCGTCCAACTTGTTTCCCCCTCACACTCTGGAAATTTCTCGGTGCTTAGCGCCTTACGGGGTCAAAAAACTAGTTGTAGTGAGAAAAACTTTTTTGTTATCAATGGTAGTGACTTTCAAAAACTGCAAGGGTATTTAAAACATCGGCGTAGCCGATGTTAGCCTTCCTTATTTTTGATAATTAAAATTGACATTTTTTTGGTGGAACTATTGCCCTAAGACATGAAAATTGCGCATTTCGACAAGTTGACAAAAAAAAAACTGGTTCGCAATTTTTTGAAGAAGAATTTAGATGATTATGAACGGAAAAAATCCGGTGATTAAATGAGATCAGCTTCAATTAATAAGCTCGTTGCAGAGCGCTAATCAGTTAGACGGGATTTACATGATGAGGCAAACTTCATGAAGTTTTCTTAGTAGGCGAGAGATCTAAATGTATTTCTTTACCTGAAAGAATTCCTCTAAATTCCATGCCTACTAAGAAAACTTCATGAAGTTTGCTTCATGGTATTAATCCCGATTTATTTATTTCTTTCCCTTAATCTTTTTTCATTTTAAATTTTTGTAAATGATTAACCATCACGTGGCCATCGCTAAATGGTTTTCAACTCACGTCTTTAAAGCTGCACCGCGAAACGTAACCGAGGAGTTGGCTGTCGTACCATTGGGTGGCAGGGGGAGTGTCGACGTCGACTGGCGCCGATTGTTGCTGCTGCTGCTGCTCCCATCCAGATCACTCAGTGTTGGAGTGTCGCGTGGCTGGCGGGCGGCTCTGATGTTGCCACGATCACGTGGCGCCGCATGAGGCGGAGGAGGAGGAGGAGGCAAAGCGGTGGTAGTACTAGTTGTTGTGGTGAAGCGTCGACGTAGCTGACGTGCTGCCGTTGTAACTGTTGCAGCTGGCAGCAATAATGTTGCTGCTGTTGTTGTCGTTGTTGTTGTTGTCGTTGTGCTGCGACTTCGACCCACTGGCAGCGAGGAGGCGCTTATATCATTGGGCTGCGTTGTGGGTGGACGTCGCTGGCGTGGCGCTCTTAAGGTGGGCGCCTGTGTGCTGGTCGTGGATGTTGTCGACAATCCTCTGCCTCGTGTTATGGTTGCGGCCGCTGTTGTTGTTGTTGCTGTCAGCGCTGCCAATGCCAGCAGCAGCGCTATCACTATCAAGTGCAAGGTTAACGATGTCATCTGCAAACGAAAAAAAAAAAAAAAATAGAAATAGAGAAGAGAGCGGGTTTACACAGATGATGCAACACAAAACTTGCTCAGCCGTTGCGCTTAACTGCAGCCGACAAAAGCAACAACCAAATATTCGTTGATTTCAGGTATCAGGTTAACTCTATATTTTTTTTTTTTGGCTAGGCGTGCGCAAAGTTTGCCATTTTTATGCTGCCCGTTCATGAGTAATGAAACCACATTGTGTGTATTTTGAGCATTGCAATTGATGATGATGACGCTGAATGGTTGAATGAATGCTGAGAAATGTTTTGTTTTTACCACTTGGAAATTGCTAAAGATACCAAAATCATTGTGTCATTGTGGCTAGACCCCCCCAAAATGAACCCACAGCTCAACCTAATCGGTTGGCGAACTAAACCTATTTTTATTATTTTAAGGTTTTTCAAGCTCTTATATTGAGTGTTTTTATGGGGTTCAAAGTTGAAGCAACTTCGAACCAAAGTAATTAATTTTTATTCGCTGTACCAAAGAGTAAAATGACAGCCAGAAGGAAGCATCTTCGACTTAATATTGTCTTAAAATTTACCAAAACGAAAAAGACTTTAATTTCAGTTTCAGTGAAGTTTTTTTTATTCATGGCAACCTAGTTAAGCTGTAAATTCTTTAAAAACATAAAATTTAAATATTTTTCTAATATATTATTTTTCGGTCACTTTTCTGTGGAAGTGCCCATATGTACACAGAGGGAAAAAACCGAGAACATTGGACTCAAGATGAGCACAATCGTTACCAAAAACAGTGTAAGAACGGGAAATCTCATATGTAGTAGATTGTTCTCACTTCAAGAACATTTTTTTGAGAACGCAAAATCTTGAATTGAGCTGTTTTTGTTCCGATTTCAAGAACATTTTTTACTTTATATGAGAACAAACAATACTCATTTTAAGTAATTTCGTTCTCACTTTGAGCTCTTTATATCAGACGTTGTCGTCCAAGACGCAGGCGGCCGAACACATTCGGCAAATTCACACAGACACGAGCCGAACACATGCCGAACCCTTCGCAAAGAGAGTAAAAATCAAGCAAAGCCAATCAGTGCTCGCCTAGCCTTCGCTCTTTGTGACTAAGGCTGATATAAAGCAGCCTTAGTCACAAAGAGCGAGGCAAAAAAGTGAGAGTGTATTGGTGTGCGAATATAATTCGACGCACAGCGGCTCGAACCTACCTTGTTGAAGGCAGGCGAGCACTGATTGGCTTTGCGTTTTTACTTGCGAAGGGTCGGCGTCCGGTGGGTGTCCTTGGAGAACGTCGCTCGCGTCAACGCGGCACCGACCACCGCCGGCCAACAAGAAGAAGCAGATCAAAGAGAGCTAAATTTCTCCAGCCGCTGTTTTCAACCCCGTAATGCGAAATACCAACCCAAAGCCAATGCACGCAGATAGTAAAAAGCATATGAGGATTAACAGAACATAACTCCAAAATTTTGAGAAACGTATGTTTGGTTCGGCAACTTTCGAACAAAAATCGTGTTTTCGAGCTACCGTTGTGGAATTAGGAGCGTTATTAACAACTCTTGAAAGATAAACGTACAAACGAAAAAAGTTGTTATACTTATCGGAAAATAAAATGAAGGCTAACACGCTACGTGATTTTACGTTTGAAAGGCGCTACCAGATAACAAAAAAGTTTTCCATAGAATATTTAGACCGATCGTCCACGCTATAAGTCCGATTGAATTTTCAGAATTGGGAAGCATATAAACAGATTGCGCTACGATGGAAAACAAATTTTTCAGAACAGTTTTGGACCGATCGTTCCTATGGCAGCTATATGATATAGTCATCCGATCCGACCGGTTCCGCCATATTAGTTGCGTTCAGTAAAAAGAAGACTCTGTGCAAAATTTCAGCTCGATAGCTTTAAAACTGAGAGACTAGTTCGCGTAGAAACAGACAGACGGACAGACAGACAGACGGACAGACAGACAGACAGACAGACGGACGGACAGACGGAAATGAACTCAGCTCGTCGTCCTGATCAAGAATATATATAGTTTATGGGGTCGGAAATGATTATTTCTTTGCGTTACAAACTTCTGGGCAAAATTAATATACACTTTTCAAGTGTATAAAATAGTTGTTATTTACTTTATCGGAAAAATGAAAAGCTTTCATTGAATCTACTTTTTGTAACATAACTTTTTATGTTATAAGTTGGAAAAAAAAGTGATCTAAAATTATGGTCAAACAAGGCTCTCTCTGGAACTCACAGAGACTATTTTTTTAACGTTAAATAATCTTCTTCCTTGATTCTTTTTGCATTAAAACTATTTGTATGTTACTGCAAAAGTTGTTGAAAATAATGAAAATGTTTATTGATTTCGAAAACGACTTCCATTTTGCGAAACATAGGAACGGTACTTCTAAAGCATTCTTAACAAAATGGTTTTCGCTGATTAAAAAAGATATCTCAAAGCGCTAAACATTACTTAAGTTACATAAGTAATAGATAAAACATTAGGATCGCAAGCAATGTGCGCAAAAAATTTGATATTATGTATACGTAATAAATTTTGTAAAAATATTCAAGCAATTTTATGCCGCCACCTTTATAGAAAGCTAGCTACGTCCTTGTATATTCTTGATCCGCATCAACAGCCAATTCGAGATAGCTATGTTCCTATCTCAGAGATTTTAAGAGCTAGAGGTTTAAAGTGTATGGAACATAATCTCTTTCTATTTACTTACAGGCAGCTCAAGTTTATTTTATATTTTTGGTACGCCTCCTGCCTTACCCGCAATTTGATAAAAACCTTATATCTCAAATGGTTAGGCTCTGAATCACTTTTATAACTGGTTCTATCTGGTTCGGAAGCAGTGAAATGTTTAACTCCACAGCAAAATTTCTATAACCAAGTTCATAGCTCAAATAATTTCTGATTCAAACGGTTCAAACTGTTTCAGATTCGGGAAAATATAAAACTCCATGTCACAAACCTACACACAAAATTTCAAGGTCATAGTTGAAATTATATCTGAGATATTGCTCTGTACCACTTTTTAACCCGTTTTTTTTTTAATGCTTTCTACAAAGGTTCACAGACTTGGTATCTTGCTCTTTCGTAAGCTTTCAGTGGGCAACCCTCACAAGATCAGAACCCAAATCAAAAACGAGAACGTTAGTAAAAAGCTCACCCCGTTACTCAAGAAGTAAAGTTTTTTAGAAAACTTTCTTCTTTTAACCCATGAGCCTCGCTAATGAGCCTTAGCAGGCAAGATTCGCTAAATGTGTGCCAACGTTCTTAAGGGCGTAGTCAGCTTTTCATAAAGGTGGGGGCAAAAATTGCTTTAATATTTTTCAAAAATTTATTACGTATACGTGATATTATTTTCACATTGCGATCCATTTATTTTTGAGTCAAGTATTGAAATAAAACCTGAACCAATAAAAGTTGTAGATACACTCCTCAATTTGGCTTTCTTATATTCTTAACTTGTATCTAGTTGGATATAGTTCTTGTCCAATTCAATCTAACCTCGCTTCCACATTTTGCCTGTCACTTTTGCCGCCCCAAAAATAATCATTAGCGCCATCTAACACACACACAGAAAAAAAAGTGGCACCAAAAAACCAAATCGAAATCAAGGACAAAAGATTAAAGAAATCAAATTTTCAAAAAAATCATAAATAACATTTTATTTTGTTGTTGCTGTTGTTGTTGTTGTTGCTCTCTGGTCTATTACTCATAAGCGCGCGCGCGCGCGTCGTGGCTAATTGGGGCCTAAAACTTCAAGCCAGCGACAGGTTGAAGAGTTTGGAGAGCGTTGGAGTTGAAGTTGGAGTGCAGGCGCCAAGCTTTTGAATTTTTTTTTGTTTGGGGCGCAGTTGCCAAACCCAGAAACAACGGCAACAACAATGCAAAGTGCAGCCAGCAACAACAAAAAATTATGCAAAAAGAAATAAAAAACTGAAACTGAAATAGAAACAATCAAATGGAACGTGATTCGAAACTGAAACCACCAACAACAACAACAACCACCGAAAAACTGGACTGGGCAGCAGAGGAATGTTGTGCCTGGTGCCTGTCCAGTGCGCTCCAATTTTTTTGTAGAACCAGCCAAAACAACGGCAGCCAAATTGTTGTTTGGCAATCAAAATAAACTTAAAAAAAAAAAAAAAATTAACAAAGTTTCAGCGAAATGACGAAGTGGCAATGCCCTTTATATTATTATATAATTCAACAAATAATATTTTTTAAATAAATGTTACTAAATCTGACTTAAACTATTATTAGCTGAATTTTAGAATTATTCACAAAAATTCCCTCGACAAAAATCATTATATTAAAGATAACACCAAGGGGCGCAAAAGGCGGCAACTGAAATAAACAGTTTTCGAAACTTAAGATATAAAATAATATTATACAAAAAAAATTATTTCAGGGAATGGCGGGCCACACAACTTTTACTTTAAATGAAATTTAACTATTTAGCTGGGAATTTTTCTGGGAATTTTTTTTTAAATTTTACCTTTTTTATTTTTGATCTATGGAATCGACCACTGTGCACCGGTTCGGCTCATAATATGGTTTTGTGTAGCAGTCTAAACCGAATTTCAAATTTTCTAAATTTTGCATATATTTTTTAAACAGATTTTTTAGAAAGCACTTAAATAACTTCGATTCTTAATAGAAATATTATATTAATAAAATCCATTATTGCCTTAATGAGCCAAGAAAACTTTTGAATTCCTTACAAATGACAGAAATGTGGCTATTAAAACTCAACTTTGGTTTGAAAAG
Source organism: Lordiphosa mommai (assembly GCA_018904225.1). NCBI lineage: Eukaryota > Metazoa > Arthropoda > Insecta > Diptera > Drosophilidae > Lordiphosa > Lordiphosa mommai. The sequence continues at coordinate 70,617 of JAEIFT010000261.1, read as the reverse complement.
TTAACACAAAAACGATCTAACGGTGCCCCAATATGGCGGGTTACTTTAAAAGGTTAGGATTTTACACCTATCAATATGAAAGGGCAGAAAAGTGTGTTGATATCAAGCGCTAAGACGAACACTGAATCACACTAATTGTGACAGAACCTTATCAGCGAGTTTTTGATTCCCTTGCACTACTCATTTACACCTTTTAACTAGGGTTTAATCCCGAAACGAATATCGGTTCCGGTACGTACCCAAATAAGAATTTTGGTTAAAGGTTCTATTTCGGTTTTTTAAGTTATTACAGTACTCTGATTTTTATTTCGGTATACCGGTATGTACCGGTACACGTATGATTTTTGTTACTATTAAAAAATTGATAGTATTTCAGGATATCCAAAAAAATTAATGGATGTAATAGAACTACAACATGAAAAGAATATGCCACAAAAAAAAAAAAAAAGATTATTAAATATACCAATATTTCAAGCCGAACAATTTCCCTAAACACTTCTGGTCCATACAACCTAGAATTAAGGAATTCTCTATTCTTATGTCGCCCGGAAAAACTCGTCTAAGGGCCATTTCTCATAAAGCTGAACAAAAATGTCATAATAATCGTTCGAAATAACCCGCACTAAAATCTGTCATATCTCCATTAAAAATAAAGATCCATACTATAATATAAGATTTCGGTCCTATATAGCTCAAAATACGCTTTAAAAAACACTCAAAAATTTTTTTTCTTCGAAAGAGAATTTTATTCTGGTGATTTTTGAAGGGTTATGGCTTTTCTTTACCAGTTGAAATATATATATTTGAAATAATCATAAAACAAACAAATAAATAGTAAGAAACCGAAACAATATCGGTATCGGCGTTTCGGTATTTTCGGTTCCTATTATAACGGTTAGCGGTTTTAGGATCTCAAAAAAAATGTAATATCGGTTCCGGTTTCGATACCGGTACCTGGCTTTAAACGGTGTATTTCGGTTAACGGTGTCGATTCTAGTTGCGGTATTATTCCCTGATTTTAACTAAAGCGTTTGTAAGGGACGGAACCCTTGAAAAAATCGGGTGCGTTTATAGTTATGAACCCGAGAAACTGTGAGAACTTTGTTTGCTACCAGCGAGTTTTTGATTCTCTTGCACTACTCATTTACACATTTTAACTAAAAGGGTTGTAAGGAACTGTACACTAAAAAAAAGGGGGTGCGTTTATAGTTATGCACCAGAGCAACTGTGAGAACTTTGATTCCTAACAGCGAGTTTTTGATTCCCTTGCACTACTCATTTACACATTTTTACTGAAGCATTTTAAAAAATATCGGGTGCGTTTATAGGTATGCACCAGAGCAACTGTGAGAACTTTGTTTGCTACCAACGAGTTTTTGATTCTCTTGCACTACTCATTTACACATTTTAGGCTGTACCCTAAAAAAAAGGCGGTTGCGTTTATAGTTATGCACCAGAGCAACTGTGACAACTTTGATTCCTACCTGCGAGTTTTTGATTCTCTTGCACTACTCATTTACACATTTTTGCTAAAGCGTTCTAAAAGAAGCGGATGCGTTTATAGTTATGCATCAGAGCAACTGTGAGAACTTTGATTCCTTGCACTACTCATTTACACATGTTTAACTAAAGCGTTTGTAAGGGACGGTACCCTTAAAAAAATCAGGTGCGTTTATAGTTATGCACCAGAGCAACTGTGAGAACTTTGATTCCTAACAGCGAGTTTTTGATTCCCTTGCACTGCTCACTTACACATTTTTACTAAAGCGTTCTAAAAAATATCGGGTGCGTTTATAGTTATGCACCAGAGCAACTGTGAGAACTTTGATTCCTACCAGCGAGTTTTTGATTCCCTTGCACTACTCATTTACACATGTTTAACTAAAGCGTTTGTAAGGGACGGTACCCTTAAAAAAATCAGGTGCGTTTATAGTTATGCACCAGAGCAATTGTGACAACTTTGATTCGAACTTAGTAGTGTGACCCTAGCAACTTGTTTCAGAGTGTGGCCAGCTTCATGACCAAGTGGTGATACCCTTTCTGTAGCGCAAAGTATAATAAAAACAGTAAATAATGAAAACTGTTCGCGTGCGCCGCTGCGATCACTGCCTAACGGTGCTTATAGTGGTCGCTGCCCGCCCGCCTGCCTGCCCCCCACCACCCTCCTTGCCATCAGATTCGTCATAGACTCCAGGTCCCGGGCCAGGCCAGGCCAAGCCTTGGAGTTGCCGTTAGCATTTTGAATGAAAGGCAAAGCCAACTGCTCTGCCGGCGTAGACGTCGCTACTTCGCCTATTGGCAATAAATAATTCTTTGTTGTTGTTGTTGCGCCTTTTTGTTGCTTTACTTTAAATTTAATTAGTTTATTTGAAAGCAGTTTCGGGTCGATGGTGTCATAGATTAAATAAAAGTCTATAAAAATTACTCACAGTTATGAAAAGGAGAGTCCAAAAACAGAACTTCTGGCCACCAATTGGGCTCCACAAATGAATTCGACATTTTTTGTCAACTTTCGTGTGCACACCATGGAATGCGATTTGCTCTAATTATGGAACCGCATTTCATTATGTTTTGCATTTGGAGCATGGGATTGTATAACAACAGCAACAACAACAACAACAACAAATAATAATAATCGCTGATATATCAAATAAAATGTTTGTGATTTGTTAATTGTTTTTGGGGCGTAACCTGAAACTTGAAGCGGACATATGAATAAATTAGTAATAAAGCTCAAATTCGGCGGACCATCAAAAACTGAGTGAAGGGTCAAAAGATTGATGGGGGGGCCATGAATCAGTGAACAGAAGTTCTCTTGTAAGTCCAATTTTCAATTTCAATAAATGTTTGGTACCAATTTGTTATTTCATTTGTATTTGTTTGATTTGTTTTGCCATTTGGCGCTGGCCCAGTTACGCGCCAAGCATAACTTTAGCCATAACACTCTCGCTTTCACGTCAGATTCGATTGAACACAGAATGAAATACACCGAAATACTACCAAGCAGGCAGATGGCAGGAGGGAGGGAGGGGAGGTGGTAATGTGCGGACTGCTTTTGATATTTGTTATACAAAAACAAAAAATTACAGAAAAATTGTTAAGCACTTACGCAAAGTCATAAGTACAAACTGCATATGAAATACCCCGTTGAGAGTTTGGGGTATGATGGAATGTTTGACTTTTGGTAGAAACTGAATAGAATAGAATTCGGAAAGCATAAGTTAGCAGTGGTAATTTGAAATTTCCATTAGTAAGTTTGTCAACTTGCTCAAAACATTTTGTTGTATTATAAAATACTGTTTTAATTAATTCGTTCGAATTAACGCAGGACACAGTATTGAAACCCTATTGCGTTCCGTCCATCGTGCAAATAGAACAAAACGGGGCCCATAAGCTCCAGGCTTAAAGTCCCTAAAGTCCAGGAACTCATAAAAACTTTAATTTTTTTACATTTTGTGACTGTCTCAACGACCTTTCCATGTTCAAACCAGGTAAGTTTTAGCCGGTTCGAGGTCATATAAGTTATGCTGATGCATGACTATAGAAAAAGTTAAGATTTTTCTACAATAGTCTACATTTTTAAATTTTTTTAAAATTGTTCTAAATTTTTTAAAATTTTTCTAAATTTTTTTTAAAATTTTTCTAAGTTTTTTTAAATTTTTCTAAATTTTTTTAAAATTTTTCTAAATTTTTTTTAAAATTTTTCTAAATTTTTTTTAAAATTTTTTTAATTTTTTAACTTTTTAAAAATTTTTCAAAATATTTCAAAATTTTTCTGTTTTTTTCTGGATTTTTAAATACATGTATAATATTTTAGCCTAACTAATCTGTCACATTCTCGACAACATTCACATTTGGATCAACATATGTGATGAGTTTTGAATGAACTCTTTTAGCTTTTTTACGCTTAAAGGCCTTATTCCAGATGACATAAAAATTTATTTTGGCACAATACCCCATATAAATTAGACAACTATTCAAAAGCATTCAGCTTTCAAAGATTTTCAAAAGTGTTTCTAATCATATGAAGTATTGTGCCGAAATATGTTTTTATGTCATCTGGAATGAGGCCTTAAGGGCTAGATTTACTATCGATATATTATCAGCCGATTGAAAGTTGTTCGTTCTCCCTACATAAAAATGGGTTTCCAGAAAATGAATTTACTTTTGATTTTTATTTGATATGATATTTACATGAAGCTTTTCCAAATGTCAATTTAACAAGACCCCCTAGAAGTATGCTAAATAATAATAATAATTTTCTTAAGCTGATCAGTGATCAAGTGTCTCTGCTGAACGTGCCCAATGTCTGAAAAAATACATTAGAATTTATTTAGCCAACAAATTTTTAAGAAAAAATTGAGATTTTGACTTTGAGGTCTTATTTCACGATTCTGGGATATGTTCAGAACGCGAATTTGTTTTGTACTTAGCGTTGATGTATGGAGTATTGATTTCAGTGGTAAGCAAACGGATTGTTGCGTGTTTATTGGCCACATAATTTAAAATGTCGCCCACGTTTATAGCTATATCTTGGAAACTGAGGGTAATAGAAAAAAATAGAAGGCTAACATCGGCTACGCCGATGTTTTAAATACCCTTGCAGTTTTTAAAAGGCGCTACCATTGATAACAAAGAAATTTTCTCATTAGAACTAGTTTTTAGACCGATCGTTCTACGGCAGCTAGATGCTATAGTGATCCGATTTTGATAAATTTTTCACGAATTGTGTGGAAGCATATAAAACTAATATGTACCACGATTGGTGACGCTACGATGGAAAACAAAAAAGTTTTTCTTACTAGAACTAGTTTTAGGACCGATCGTTCCTATGGCAGCTATATGATATAGTCATCCGATCCGGCCGATTCCGACAAATGTGCAGCGTATTTATATTTAAAGACTTTTTGCAAAGTTTGGGCAAGATAGCTTGAAAACTGAGGGAGGAGATAGCATAGAAACAGACGGACAGACGGACGAACGGACGAACGGACGGACGGACGGACGGACAGACGGACAGACGGAAATAAACTCAGCTCGTCATGCTGATCAAGAATATATATACTTTATGTGGTCGGAAATGTTTCCTTCTATGCGTTACAAACATCGTGACAATTTTAATATACCCTCTGCAAGGGTATGAAAACAGGTAACAGATTTGGAATCAGGACATCCCTGTTTGTGTTGTGTGTTTGTGTTTTAAAACAAACAAAAATTACCTAAAAATTGTATGTTCTTGCAAATATATCAACCAAAATAAAAATCGCATTATATAAAGGGTTTCATATTTGTAATGAGGGATGCAAACTACTCGGGAATTAAGACTGGTTCGATTTAGTGGTTTATGTAACGTTCAAATTACCGGTTTAGTTAATAACATGGTTTTTAGAGCAAACCAAAGTGCAGTTTTAGGTTCGGTTCAGTGGTTCACTCTGCATTTTCAATCATTCTATTTTCTAATAAGAACTTTTAAATCTTTTTGGTATTATTTTCGAAATTAAAGTCGTTTAAATATTTAAAATAATAATTATATAAAGTCGGTCGGCACAATGCTTCATATGAATAGAAACTCTTTTTGAAGAGCTCTGAAAGCTGAATGCTTTTGAAAAGCTGTCATATTCATATGAAGCATAGTGCCGAAATAAATTTTGATGCCATCTAGAACGAGGCCTAGGAATGAGGAATAGCTGCAATTTCACAGACTAAACTAAATTGAACTTTGTTATTTCATTTCGATAATTGATTTTTTTTAAGTGTAGCCAAATGTCAGTTAAAATGCTTGCTTACAATTTTTCTAGGGTATCAAACTGAACTTCATTTCTTGTCTTTTGTTTTTAATTATTTACCATAAATTTGCGGTGCAAGTGGCGGCGTTTGCCTGGTACAAACTCAAAAAAAAAAAAAAAAAAAAGGGGAAAAGAAGGAAAAAACAACACACACACAAAAATAAAAGTAAGGTAAAAATTGTTGCACAACTAAATCGCATTTATTTAAAATTCCAGACCATTGCGGGTAGCCGCAGCCACAGCGGCAACAACGGGCACAAATATTTATATACAGAAAATTCGTTTGCCGCTTTGGCGGCAAATAAATATGCATGTGGTTAAGGCAAACCGAAACGGAACGAAATGAAACGAAATGCTGAAACCCGGTTGGCAGATCTAAGATAACCAAGTGACTTACTTTTACCCACTCAAAAAACTCTCCCCCATATCAAATTGCCCAAAAATTTTGATAATTTGTAACAAGGGATCGATTTCAAAAATTAAGTCAATGAATTTGGTAACCTAACTAAATTTTTGGGTGTGTTAAATGGTTGCCCTTTTGCCACTAAATCATTAGAAACACTAAATACAACTACTTTGTCATTAACGTACACAAAATCATGATGGAAATTCGAGACCACAAAGAAAATCGTTTCACTTTGCATAATAAAGTTGTTGTTGCTGCTGTTGCTCCCACGCCCAGTTTCCCCCCTCCTAGTTCAGGCAAAATCAAGTGATTTTTTTATTGCTCGTTTCGCGCTCGCTCCACACAATTTCGTAGTGAATTAGACCAGCCCCATAAAAAAAACAACGGATCCGCCTTGGGAATCGATATCAGGGTTTATTTTTATAATTTATGCAAAAGTAGGTAACAGACAGAAGGAAACATTTATGGCCATTTAAAGCATATATATTCATGATCTGTTGGATGATTTTATGAAGATTGTTTAAAAAAATAGTAAAATATTTAAGTGTGCAGCGTCGCGTCGGCAGCGATACAATTTCTACACTTAGAAAACCTGAGAAAAAAAAAATAATGATCACCTGCCTCTAACGGTGTCTGTGAGATTGCATGTTGGTCAGCAGCTCGCTTGATTGACACCTTTTAACTACCGTGGCGCAATTGGAGTCGCCGCCACTTTTGTGGCTTGAGAGGTTACATATATATATATATAGTTGGCCTCCAAATACACTTTTCTTTTGCCTATAATTAGAAATTTATGCAACACGCCCCAATCGTGGGCCCTCCCGCCGTTTTTTTTTTTGCCAGTTATTGTTAGCATAATTTGCTCTCTAATTGTCACTGACAGTTGAAGAATGTGAACTGAACTGAACTGAACTGGTTGTTGTCTCTCGGTTGGGCGCATTGTCAACACATTTTTTTTTTTTTTTTTGCCCGCAGCCAATTGGCATATTAAATGGGAAAAACTCGAAACTGGGTTCGAGCTACACCCACCACCACATACATACATACATACATATATATACTGAGACGCCCCCTGGCGACCATTGAATGCAACATGATCAACTAATTAACGGTTACTCGATTGATGTTGTCATATGCTAATAACTAGTCTGAATAGTCTGGAAGCCTTCAAGTGTCTGTGTGTGTGTGTGTGTGTGGTGGGAGGCATATTCGATTCAAATCGAAGCAGGAAACTAATATTTAATATATGTATGAAGTGAGGTGGGATTGGTCATATCAACCAACTCCAAGGTAGTAAAAATAATATAGAACAAGCCAGGCCTCAGGGTAGGTAGTTAGCCAATTTAGGCTTTGCTTGGGTTAATACGTGGGTTGCTATTTAAGTTTCTGGCCTAGGTCACTTCTAGACATTTAAGGACCAATTGCCCTTTTCCCAAAAAAAAGCTTGGACTTTTATCGATAAAAGCTTCATACAACTCTTTTATGTGTGACCACGTTTGATATCGATTAACGATTAATCAAAAACTTACCTCGGCAGAAAAATGGAATTAACTCGTGAACATTTTCGTGCAATCATTTTTCACAACTTTCGACGTGGTTTATCACGACAAGAGTGCAACGATGAACTTAAATCTTTGTATGGCGATGAAGCACCATACTGTAGCACTGTGAAAAATTGCGACGCTCGCTCGAAAACGAAGGTCGTCCAAAAACAGTCGCTGTGCCAGAAAACGTTGATGCCGTGCGTGAACTGATAATGCAAGATCGTCATGTGACATACCGTGAGAGATAGAGGCATCCTTGGGCATTTCTTTCACCAGCATACATTCGATATTGCATGCGTAAAAAAGGTTTGTTCTCGATGGATCCCGCACAATTTGACAATAGCTCAAAAAAAGGCTCGTGTGGATTGGTGCAAAGAAATTTTGAAAAAATATAATCGCGGTGTTTCAAAAGACGTTTATAAGATCGTCACAGGTGACGAATCAGGAATCTATGCTTATGAGCAATCGACCGTGTGGATCTTCGAAGACGAGCCAAAACCAACGAAAGTCGTTCGTGGAAGAAGCACTTCGAAGCAAATGGGCGGCTGTTTCTTCGGTAAAACTGGTCATGTGACGACTGTTCCGCTTGAGCAACGTAGGACGGTCAATTCTGAGTGATACACCACAATTTGTTTGCCTGAAGTCTGCGGAGAAGAGAAGACAGATCATTGTGCACCATGACAATGCGAGCTCTCACACATCAGCTCACACCAGCGCCTTTTTGACCGTCCAAAACGTCGAATTGATGGGTCATCCGCCGTACAGCCCTGTCTTGGCACCCAATGACTTCCTTTTATTCCAACATCATCAAGGGAAAATGCATGGTCAACGATTTATGTCGCCAGAAGATGCTGTTGAAGAGTTCAAAAACCATGTTTTGGAGGTGTCTCAATCGTAGTGGAAAAAGTGCTTCGACAATTGGTTTGAGCGCATGTAAAAGTTTATAAATCTTGCTGGGGAATACTTTGAAAGACAATAAAACCATGTTTGATCATAAATATTCGCGTTTAAAATATATATAGCATCCTAAGTATAGCTGTCATAGGAACGATCGGTCCAAAAACTAGTTATAGTGGGAAAAACTTTTTTGTTTTCCATCGTAGCGACACCAAACGTGGTATGTATTAGTTTTATATGCTTTCACATAATTTTGAAAAAATTTATCAAAATCGGTTGACTATAGCATATAGCTGCCATAGGAACGATTGCTGGGAAAATGAGTTTTTCTAAGAAAAGTTGATCTAATTTTGATTCTCAATGATTTTGAATTTATAAAAATCTGATATCTATATCCTAAATATATTCTACCGATAAAGTCAAATCGAGTGAACTTTAGCAAGTGAATTAAAACTTCGGCACAGTCGAAGTAAGATAATTTATATTTTATCGTACGATTGGAAATTCCCAGTTGCCATTTTTTAACTTTTGAATTCTTTTCAAAATCTTCACATTATGGAAACATTATGCTCATTATTATGATCCTGACTTCTCTTCTTCTTTTCTTCTTTTCTACCCAGGCCCACTAAGCATCGCATTCATATGTTAATGCACTTCCGTTTTTTTTTTTTGCCGTTTTTTTTTTGTCATTTATTTATGCATTTAGTTTTGTTTGTGCCACTCACCTTTGGGTCTTTAGATATCACAGAATGTTTTTTTTTGTTGTTGTTTTTTTTTTTTAATTTTTCACGCCTTAGCAAAAACGGCGACACTTGTGCTGGTCTTTTTCTTCTTTGATGTGAACTGAAATTTTCAAGCAATTTTCCAGTTTTTGTTGTTGTTGTTGTTCCACTTAATTGTAGTTTAACTTGTACAAGTCAAGCCGGGAGTTATTTTCAGTTGGTGGTGGTTGGCTTATTGTTCTTGTTGGGCAACTTGAGGGTTGTTGTTGTTGTTGTAGTTGTACATAGCATTTCCGACAGCGGCAGCAACAACAACCACATGTCGCAGCGTTCTGCGTGAATCAATCAACAAAAAAAAAAAAACTGGAAAGAAAAAAAAAAACAAATACAAATTATAATTTTAAAAACTCGGCAGGAAAATATATAATTCATGTTTATGCTTAATTATTCAGAGGGTAGGTTAATTCAGTGTCAAGTCGGTTACGAATTGATTTATATGAAAATGTGTGTTGATCTTATTCGATGTTAATCGGCCCACTTTTAATTATTATTTATTTGTATTTTCAATTTTAAAGGGCTACCAAAAATTTACAAAATATTTTTGTCCAACAATTATCTAAATTGTTTAACAAATTCTTTTTCATTTTTCATACCTCTATGAAAACTTGCCTAAGCAAATTGTTGACCAACATTTCGACTAATTAACACATCGCGCGCCAAGTTAGAGTGTGGGTCCAACACTCGATATATATTGTAACTATATATGGGTCAACCTCATACACTCACTCACATATGTCTATGTCTATATAGTTCACTTAACGCCCGTTGGCCACAATTGTGCGCAACGGCAGCGGCTTAATGTAATTTTGATGTACTGAAGTGTGTGTGTGTGTGTGTGTGTGGCAATTAAGCCGCGGAGTGAACATCAAAATGTGTTGGACATACAGCCAAATGCTTTGTGACATTCTCCAGGTGTCTGTAGCCCCAAAACCAAAACAGTTTCCGCCTTTCGCCTGTTGCGAATGCAGGAATTCCGTTTTGGATTGGGTTTTGTGGGGAGGGAGAGCGTCAATAAGAACAGCCTGATCCAACTACCGCTTATAAATCTCTTAATTAAACGCTCATTAAAAATTTTAATTGTGTCTTTTTATGACCAATGCCAGAGCCATTAATTGCAGGTGTTGGTGGTGGTGCGCTCTAGTTGGGAATTAAGAATTATAAGAATTACAAGCTTTTGCTTGTTTTTGCTTAAAATGCAACATCGATTTACAGTTTTACTGGCCAGACTATAGGGTAAGAGGTTGTTAGTCTACCTTTGAAAAAAAAATTTTTTTTTGATTTTTTGTTTCGCATTATTATATAAGCTTGGGCGTTCCTCTTTCATCCCCTTTAAACCATTTTCAAAAATTCGAAATAGTTTAAGAGATATTGTCATTTTAGTGTAGCAAAGTTTTTATTTGAGGAAGCACTCAATACAACCTTAAGACGCGGTCTTCTACCTTTGAAAAATATATTTTTTTTAATTTTTTGTTTTGCATAATTACTATAGCTTGGACATTCCAATTTCATTCCCTTCAAGCCATTTTCAAAAATTCGAAATAGTTTAGGAGATATTGCCATTTTAATTCCTGTTTGAGGAAGCACTCAATACAACTTTAACAAGAGGTCTTCTACCTTTGAAAAAAAAAAATTTTTTTTTATTTTTTCTTTCCATTATTATTTTAGCTTGGGCATTCCCCTTTCATCCCCTCTAAACCATTTTCAAAAATTCGAAATAGTTTAGGAGATATTGCCATTTTAGTGGAGCAAAGTTCATGTTTGAGAAAGCACTCAATACAACCTTAAGAGCGGGTCTTTGATCTTCGAAAAAAAAAAGAATTTTGAGATTTTTTATTTTGCATTATTATTATAGCTTGGGCATTCCCCTTTCATCCCCTTCAATCCATTTTCAAAAATTCGAAATAGTGTAGCAGATATTGCCATTTTAGTGGAGCAAGGTTCTTGCTTGAGGAAGCACTCAATACAACCTTAAGAGAGGATCTTCGATCTTTGAAAAAAAATGTTTTTTGATTGTTTGTTTTGCATTTATATTATAGCTTGGGCATTCCCTTTTTTATTCCCTTCAAGCCATTTTCAAAAATTCGAAATAGTTAAGGAGATATTGCCATTTTAGTGGAGCAAAGTTCTTGTTTGAGGAAGCACTCAATACAACCTTCAGAAGAGGTCTTCTGCCTTCGAAAAATATTTTATTTTAGGTTTTTTTGTTTTGCATTATTATTATAGCTTGGGCATTCCCCTTTCTGTCATCTACTTCAAACCATTTTCAAAAATTCGAAATAGTTAAGGAGATATTGCCATTTTAGTGGAGCAAAGTTCTTGTTTGAGGAAGCACTCAATACAACCTTCAGAAGAGGTCTACTGCCTTCGAAAAATATTTTATTTTAGATTTTTTTGTTTTGCATTATTATTATAACTTGGGCATTCCCCTTTCTGTCATCTACTTCAAACCATTTTCAAAAATTCAAAATAGTTTAGGAGATATTGCCATTTTAGTGGAGCAATGTTCTTGCTTAAGTGATTATTTTTTACGTTGCTCAAAACTTTAAGCCATGATTGTGCCAGTTCTACTTAACCGATTTTGCTGAGCCAAGTTGCAATCTACGAAGAATTCATATAATTCAGTCCCGATCAAGAGGAAAAACATTTTTTTACTATTTTTTTTAACACTAAACTACAAACAAAAACAAGTAAGAAAGTTAGTCAGAGTAGAATATATGTAGAATATATGTCGAGTAGAATATATGTCTAGAAAGTTCGAACAACCTAACTCCAAAATTGCGGAATATTTGAGGTGTTTTTTAAATTGCGGGGGTGTGAACTCTACTATCGTTCATCTGATCGGAAAACAATGTATGGGGACTCGATAAGTAATGATGAGTAGAATATATGTCTAAAAGGTTCGAACAACCTAACTCCAAAATTGTGGAAGATATAACGTTTTTTTTCAATTTGCGGGGGAGGCAGGGGGCGTGGCAAAAATCAAAACTAAACTTGATCTGCCTGCAAGTATAAGAAAAATATGTTCCATATACTTCAAACCTCTATCTCTTACCATTTCTGAGATCTCTTCGTTCATACGGACAGACGGACATGGCTATATCGACTCGGCTGTTGATTCTGATCAAGACTATATATAGTTTATATGGTTTTTTTTGTGGGCTACAATTTATCAAAAAAATATTGAAAAATATGTTTGAGGTGCGGGCCAGTATTACATCAATTCTGATTCTGATCATAACCTCATTTACCGTTTTCAATTCCGATATCGTGGAGTCCCGGAATCACCTATACTCCTTTTTTTTGAGACCTTAATTGGCAGGCCGATAACTTTTAGAACAGCCCTCGAAATCCAACTTTATATTTAATTAATACCTTACCTAACCTTTCCCTCTAGAAATTTTTTTAAAAACACTCACCTCTGTCATAATTGCTTATCGATATTTATCTTCAGGTTCCATCTTCAATAGGGATGTGCAAACTGTGTAATTATTGGAGATGACACTTGTACAGAAATGTACAAATTCCCTGCCATCACTATTAAGCTTGGTACCATTGTATATTTGTGGCAGTGTGACCAGATTTTAAGAACACTTTAATGTGTGGCTTTTAACCACGTGTTTTAAAAAATATTTTTTCATCTTAAACATAAAATTCAGCTTGGCGGCATTTGTTTTTGATGGACAATCCACTCGATAAGGGAAAATTGCAGAAAAAGCAGCCACACTTGGCAAATGACCAGAAGTTCAAACTCAACCATGTGTCTCACATGTCGCAGCCCCTTAATTTGATAACATCAGCACAGGTTGTGAAGAATGAGGAGGAAGAGGACGATGACGACGATGATGATTTCGGTGATAATTTTTTAGATATGCCATGTTATAGTCAGCAACTATTTCAACCAGGTAATATGTTCAATGATAATGATACTGAACTTGAGGAACGCTTAATCGATGAATGCCTTGTTTCTTCTTCTTCTGAAGAAGAAGAAGATAATAATGTGGTGGAGCACACTACAACCAAAGAGGAGGATGAATTGTTTCTTGAAGAACAGTTACAGTTATGCCTGCAAGAAGGTATCTGCAATCCCATTAATCTAGATGATAACCCCTTAAAACCGGAGGCCACTCAAAATGTTGATGTAAAGGAAGAGGATGAAGACCATGATGTTTTGTCAATGACGGACTCCTGGGAGGAGCCGGAAGAGTACGAACCACCGGCCTTAAAAAGGAGGATAATTGAAAAGGAAGGCGGCCTTCTTTCCCCCACTTTCCATTCCACCCAACCCTGGATGATTCATCTATTTGGCACAGCATGCTTAAGCTATTTAAAAGACGCTTCTTGTAACGCCTCGGACTGTCATCATCAGCTTAATTCGTTGCCTGATTTCCAGCGTAAAATCCAAAGCCTCGAGGAGCCTTCCCTGGTTGCCAGTTACCATCAAGTGTTGCGCCGTAGCTTATTGTTTCGCCACTTTTTTGGCTGCTATGCCAAAGTGTTTGCCCAACGTCGTATGGTTGAGCATCTACTTCAAATGCTCACCGATTGTCGTCATTATAGGCAATTCTGTGCCCCCTTTGTGGGTCGTATCTATGCCCATCTACAATCAATTGGTAGACAGCGTCAAGGTATGACCCGTATAATGCAGGACGTTTGGTTGGTCCAACATGCGAATCAATTTAAGGATTTAACTTTGGCCATTTTAAAAATTTTGCCTACCAGCGATTGGTATAATTATATGCAAGAATTGAACGAGCTGTTCGTAACCTATGCTTTTCCCATGCCAAATGATTTTATGTTCAATATCGTGGAATCGGCCAACGTGAGGGAGGAGCTAACGAAATTCGCTTTGCATCTGTTGCTGCTAAGACGTAAGGATGGTGTTCACGATGAGGCACTTAACTTGGCGCTAAATATACTAGCTCACGGTGGCCGCCATGGCAACATTTATTTGCCCTAAACTAAATTTCAATAATCCTTATCTATAAGTAATAAGACTTTCAGTAAAGACACAAAAATTTCTATGTGAATCCAAAGCGAAAAATGATTTATAATTTTGTTGAATATAATAATTCTGTATCAAATTCTTTCCTAAAAAAAAAAACTTATTTTTTTCCCACCCGACTTCTGTATGATTTTAATATATATATATTAACTGTAACAAGCTAAAAATTCATTAAAAAGGATTTCTGCTAATTATATACAAATAAAGATTTTTTTTTTTCTACGAAGCTATTAAAGCTTAAAGATATCGTTTTTTTGTGGTTTTACTCGTTAGAGTAAAAATTAACACCTACGTCTGTATGAACACCCAGATCTTAGACACTATAAGAGCTAGAGCTACCATTTTTTTAGTGTAGACTTATATTGTATGAAAAAACCCCATATCACCCACCTTCAAGAGAATTATTACACTCATTATTATTTATCGATCCACCATACATCATTCCCCGATCAGATGAACTTTAGTAGAGTTGCCACCCCGGCAATTTGGAAAAATACTCATATCTCCTACAATTTTGAACATGGATTGTTCTTACCTTCTAGAAATATATTTTAATCATCTTTACTTATCGATTCACCATACTAGATTTCCCGCATAGATAAAAGATAGTAAAGTTGACACCCCGGAAAAATTTGGAAGAAACTTACATTTTTACACAATTTTGAAGATAGATTGTTGAAACCTTCTACACATATATTTTAATCAGCATTACTTATCGATTCACCGTACTCCATTTTTCGCTCAGATGAATAGTAGAGTTGTCACCCCCGCAATTTGGATAAATACTCAAATCTCCCACAATTTTGAAGATAGTTTGTTCAAACCTTTTAGATATATATTTTAATCATAATTACCTATCGATACGCTATACCTGTTAAACGATCAGATGATCTATAGCCGAGTTATAATTATAAGCAAAACTAATAATTCTGATAAGCAATTTGTGATTAAGGGCCGATTTCTCATCTACTATATAGCTGCTGTCAGATATTACTAAATTTAACTCCGTTATTTATTAGTTTATGTGACATATAGGGCTATGGAGGATATTAGATGAGAAATTGGCCCTTAATAATATATATTTGAAAAAAGGAGTGTTTGTCGTTGAACACACGGTACTAGCGAAGCTCTTTTCGAAGAAAAAACTGAATCAAAGAAGAAAATATATAAAGTTATTTAATAGTGTTGGAAAATAGTTTACCTGTCCCAGTCCCAGATCCTAAATCCCTAACCCGAGATCCCACAACTCTGATCACAGATCCCTAACCCCTGATCCCAGATCCCTGATCGCAGATCTCAGTTCCCCGATTTCTAATCCCTGATTCCAGATCCCTGATCCCAGATTCCTGATCCCTGATCACAGATCCTAGATTTCATACCGCCGATCCCAGATCCCTGATCGCAGATCCCAGTTCCCTGATTCATAATCCCTGATCCCAGATCCCTGATTCCAGAACCCAGATCCCTAATTACAGATCCCAGATCCCTGATCACAGATCCCTGATTCCAGAACCCAGATCCCTGATCACAGATTCCAGACCCCTGATTTCTAGTCCCAGATCCCTGATTCCAGAGTCTTGATCCCAGATCCCTGATCCCAGTTCCCATATTCCCTGATTTCTAATCCCAGATCCCTCATTCCAGATCCCTAATCACAGATCCCTAATTACAGATGCCTGATCCCAGATACCTGATCATTAAATCTCAGACCCTAATCCCAGATTCCTGATCCCAGTTTCCTGATTCCGAATCGCTGAACCCAGATCACTGATCCCAGATTCCTGATCCCAGTTCCCTTATTCCCTGATTCCTAATCCCTGATCCCTCATTCCAGATCCCTAATCCCAGATTCCTGATCCCAGATTCCTGATCCCAGATTCCTGATCCCAGATCCCTGATTCCAGATTCCTGATCCCAGTTCCCTGATTCCGAATCTCTGATCCCAGATTCCTGATCCCAGTTCCCTTATTCCCTGATTCCTAATCCCTGATCCCAGATCCCTTATTCTCGATCCCTAATCACAGATCCCTGATCCCTGATACACAGATCCCTGATCATTAAATCCCAGATCCCTGATCCCTGATTCCTGATCCCAGTTTCCTGATTCCTAATCAATGATTCCAGATCCCTTATCCCAGATCACAGATCTCTGATTCCTGATCCTAGATTTCAGATCCCTGAACCGAAATCCCTAATCCCAGATCCCTGATCAGAGATCTTTGATCTCTGACTGCATCTCAGTTCCCTGATTCCTAATCATTGATCGCAGAACCCTGATTCCAGATCCCTGATCCCAGATCCCTGATCATAGATCCCAGATCATTGATCCCAGGTCCCTGATCCTAGATTGCTGATCCCAGATCCTTGATCCCAGATTCCTGATCCCAGTTCTATGATTTCTAATTCCTGATTCCAGATCCGTGATCACAGATCCCTGATCATTGATTCCTGATAACTGATCCCAGTTCCCTGATTCCTAGTCCCTTATCCCAGATGCCTGTTTCCAGATCCCTGATTGCAGATCCTAGTTCCTTGATTCCAGATCCCAGATCCCTAATCCCAGATCCCTTTCAGATCATTCATCAAAGAAAATTTCACGCAAAGAAATCTAAGTCCAAATTTTGTTCGTTTTAGTCCCTCAGCCGAACGTCCCTTCAAGAGCTTCGCTCTAATAAACCTTTTCCTGAGTAACGAGTATATCGTTTCTTGAGACCTTTTTGAAAAAGAAGGAAAGCTCGCACATTTTGTGACATTTTCAAAAGTCACACAAGCTCAGAGATTGAGAGAAGCTCGTCTGGGCCCAAACAGTTTTGCGGGTTGGAATCCTGAAGTGAACACCTACCGATTTATTAAAAGCTTTGCAGTCCAGTTGGATTTTGTAAATCAGCTGTTCGCAGAGTGACCTTAAAAACGGCAAAAAAATACGTTCACTTTAATAATTCGATGCGGATTTTGTTTTCAATGTTAGAGTGACCGTTTAATGTATTTTCATTTTAATCAAAGTATTCAAAGTGACCTTAAACTCAAACGAGAGTAAAGCAAAAATATAAGGAACTACTGAAGCGTTTTCAGGGATTGATAGTTCATAGAATAGGCATGTTATTTGCAGAGAAGTATAAGCTAAAATGATCTGAATATTGGCAGAAGAGAGAGAGAACTCAAAGATACGCACCGAGCAGCCAATGGGTAAAGCCGAGGGCTCAATGACCAATTAAAAAATATGTAGATCCATAAACCTTGATAATAAAAAGCAATTAAAGGGTATTATCTAGATCAGACCTTAAGAGAGGGGAATTCAAATGTCTTCCGTTCCATCCACTGCATGACGGCAAAAATCAAAGAGACGACGTTAGCTGTTGCCTGTTGGCCATTGTCGGTGATTAAACAATAAATAAAACAATTATGGCCAAGTCGCTTAATGAATGAATGCAGCATCCCACAGACACTTGCTGCAGTTTGCTGCAGCGGAACTCGTGAGTCAATTGGTTGTCGTCTCATTCATCCTCAACACCTTTTCACATATCAAATAAGTAATTTTGTGGCTCTTGATTTCGTTCCCAAATTAATTGGTTTGCAAATCTGTTTAACCATTCAGCCAACGTTTAATTGAGTGAGGCATGCCACACGCATCTGTTAAGTTGCAACACATTTGCTTAGGGAAATTGCAAAACACTTTTATATATTTGTATTTTTTTTGTTTTTTTTTCCAAGACTCGAACTCGCTTATGATATCCGGTGGTGGCCCGGCCAGTTGTCTGGCTCTGTTTGGCCGTTGGTTCAGCCAACTTATTAAATCATTTTTATCGAATTTCAATTTCAGTTTTCAGTTTTTTGTTTCTGTTTGTGCTTGGCATACGAAAACGCAAAGTGCAGCACGCAAATATCAAGTATTATTGCCAAGGAGGGAATTGGAATTGGAATTTAACAAATAAAACTTACATACGTATACCAAACGATTTAATCAACAGGAAATGCCAAAAGGAAAAGGGGGGAAGAAGAATAATGATGATGATGATGATGATTGAGGAGGGGAAATTGAAATTAAATTCTCTTCCCTGAGAATGAATTGAATTCTTAAGAAACTACCATTTCGCTTTGATCTCAGAGATGTTTTCGAATTATTCAAAAACTCGTTATAGTTAATCGTATGAAAAATATTAAGTCATATTCTCATCCCCTTAAAAATTGCATTTTGGTGTAATAAAAAAAATAGTTTTAAGGGTTGCGCAATGAAATCCAAGTTTTCACATACACCTTGCTCGATTATTATATTTTTTAGAAGTTGGCGTAGAATTGGCGTACAATTCACAAAAACGCATCCTTGCTTCTAACACAAGCTATTTGGTATGCTTAGCTCTGGTGCATAAACCCACCAAGTGTTAATGAGAAGTGAAAAGAGTGCAAATGTCAATGCAAAGAAATGAAAAAGCAGAGAAAACCCATAAACCAACTTTCACGCCCCGTCAAACAATGACTGTGGGCGTGTCTGGTTTTCACATGTGCCACAGTTTCTTCAAGTATTTTCTAGAGTGCTACCTACCTTTTGCTGTGTGTGTGTGTGGAAGTGCAAAAGAAATTGTTCAAGTAAAAGTTGAAATTACAAGAGTAATAATTCGAAAGGAGTGACTTTGATAGACACAAAAAAAAACAAAGTTTAAGGTTTGACCACGACACAAATAAAAGTACAATACAATACTTTCAGCTGCAATTCCCCTTCCAATTGTGAAGCGGTGTTTCCGTTTTTGGTTAATACTTTTTTAAATCATTCTTTTTTACATCATTCATGATTCTTAGGAAATTTTTCTGCCTCCTTTTTTTTAAATATTTCGAAGAACAGGTTTCACCGAACTGAATTATTAAATTTCGAGCTCTATTAACGTTCAGTTTAAAGCAATTAGGTAACTTTTTATACAAACAAAATTATTCGAGCACATGCTTTTGCGATCTGTGGTTTCCTTAAAATTAAAAGAAATATAATGAAGGTAGATTAAGTAAAATAAAGAAAATTGTTCAAGCTTTCCAACGCCACTTCACATGGCATGAAGCGATGCTCACACTGCGGAGACATGTGAGATTGAAAGGGAGTAGTTTCTTTTCGTTACAGTCCTTACATAGAAAATAAAAACGCGTAGATAAATTCAATCTATTTATTCGTAATTTAAGCCTGTCCTGGGCTTTAAAATTCAAGCACATTTTTGAGAATATTGAGCACAATTCAAGCTTTTTATGCTAGGCCCAATCACATCAATCCGCATGTTCTTACTTCAATCCTTTCTGAGATCACATACAGAACGAGAAGGCAAAGCTAACTTCGACTGTGCCGAAGTTTTAATACACTTGAAAACGTTTACTCCAACTGATTTAACCGGTAAAATATATAAAGGATATAGATATAAAAAAATTAAAAATTTTTAAATCATTGATAAGAAAGATTTGATACCATAAAAAAAACTTTTCTTAGTAAACCACATTTTCCGACCGATCGGTCCTATGGCAGCTATATGCTATAGTCATCCGATTTTGATAAAATCTTCCAGACATGTGTTGACGCATATAAAACTAATATATACCAAGATTGGTGAAGCTACAATGGAAAATAAAAAAGTTTTTCCTACTAAGACTTATTTTCCGAACGATCGTTCCTATGGCAGCTATAAGATATAGTCATCCGATCCGGTCGGTTCCGACATATTAGTTGCGTGCAGTAAAAAGAAGACTCTGTGCAAAATTTCAGCTCGATAGCTTTAAAACTGAGAGACTAGTTCGCGTAGAAACAGACAGACAGACGGACAGACAGACGGACAGACGGACAGACAGACGGACAGACAGACAGACGGACAGACAGACAGACGGACGGACGGACAAGCGGAAATGAACTCGGCTCGTCGTCCTGATCAAGAATATATATAGTTTATGGGGTCGGAAATGAATATTTCTATGCGTTACAAACTTCTGGGCCAAATTAATATACACTTTTCAAGTGTATAAAAACTAATGAAAAATATGATTGAGGTACGGGCCACAATTACATCGATTCTAATCATAACCTCATTTACCGATTTCATTTTCGATAACCTGGAGTCCCGGAATCATGGCTACCACCTCTACACATTTTTTTGGGAGACCTTAATTGGCAGTCCGCTAATTTGTTGAACTGCCCTCCGAATCAATTTGAATACACCTTTAATGGGGACGATTTCAAAAACTCACATTATCCTGTATAACAAAGCCAAAAGTGTTCTTGGTTTTATTAAGAATTCATACACCACCAAACATTCTCTAGAATATTCAGACCTCTTCTTCCGTTTCCGATTCCTTTCAAAATATGTGTAATCGGAATTGGTAGATGTTCTCGTATTCAAAAAGCCTTCATCCGAAAAAATGTATAACCCGAATGTAATCGTTTACGATACACCAATTCCGATTGACCTTCTTAATCCTCTAGTCTATGTAGTATTAGATATAGAGAGATCAGACTAAATTAGTTCAGAAACAGTTCCTGATCTTTACCTTTAGAGTATTAAAATGGAATAGCAGCAGGCAGCTAACTTCTTACGAACAGAGATACCATTTGATTGACTCCGCTCCTCTTTTTTTGCCCTTCTGTACAAAATGTACAAATTTTGTACATAAGCTTTTTCTTGGTGTGACTCAGAGACCATAAAACTCATTGAAATAAAAGTAACTAGTCCCTTTTGAGAAGTTAAGGAAAAATTTGAACCTCGATAAGGTAAAAGGTACACCGAATTTGTATCTAGGAATGTACCTAGGTACTCCCTAACACTGGACGTGGGACTGTTTCCTACCAAAATTTTGCAAAACTATTTGAAAGCATATAATATTCTGGTGCTCATTTCAAACGGAGTTCGGTTTTCAAATCTGTTTAGACATTATAAGAACCTGGAAAGAACGGGTTCTAAAGATATTGAAATGATATTTTTTTTCTTGACTTATCCACATTCTTTACAACTGCCAAAGCAGAATCTTATATCTTTTATTATTCAATAAAGTGATTACTTTCGCGCCACCTTGAACCATTAAGTAAATCTTAGCATTATTTCCAATTGATTGAAATTGGGTCAATGAAGTTCCATTTTGAAAAAACCTGGTTTGAGTTAGAGCCTCTACATGAGTCTGCAGTGTCAGAATTTATGGGTCTCATATTGTGTGGAAGTGAATGCTGTCTGAAAAAGAAAAACGAAAAACACGAAAAGCCTAATGATGGAGCAGTTTAAACGAATCAGTTGAATGCTGCTGTTGCTCTGCTGCTGCTGCTGATGATGCGCGTGCCATGGCGCCATTTAGTTTGGTTTTAGGAGGCCTCAACCAAAAAATGCACAATTTCTGTGCAAATTTGTTTGACGCTTCCGGCCTGAGCCTGGAGTTTGCCTGTTTTGCCGCTTACTATTTTTCGGGAGATGGATTTAAGTGCTTAGTTTGGACAGAGTTGGCTGCCCACCAGCTGCTGCTGCAGTTTTGCTACTGTACAACAGAAACCTGCAGCAGTCAGACATTCACTTTGTATTCATCGTCATAATTTCCGCACCGCTTTTCTCAAAAGGAGTTGTTTTTTTTGTGAAAGATGAGATTGCACTTTTTTATGGCCATGGTCAAGCAATTATGTCTTCACCTTTTTATATCAATTGAATTTTTTCTCCTCCCTCCCCGCCTCCCGCCTTTCTGCCTGCAATTTGCATGGCAATTAAATGTCCCAAGCGGAAGCCGGGCCCAAAAGATCTAACCATTAATTATGGGTTAATAAATATTAGCTGCCAAAAGTGCAATAAACCAAAGCTAACGACAAGCGACAATCACCAGAACAAGGAGACATGCAAAGGCGGTGTCTGTGTGTGTGATTCTGGTTCTTTGGTCAAATGTCTGGGGCAATTAATTTGCCAGCATGTTGGCCCGGTGTTCATGCAAAACCAGCACACACGCATATGGGCACACACAGTGGGAGACCATTTTTTTTAAGTGTTTGCTATCAAAAATCAAAGCACATAACCGAACCCCTTGCACACAAAAATATTAACAAATATTCTTAAGAACATTTTTTTTCAATCTTGGATTTGGTGTATTTTAGGTTTTTGGTCAGAAAATACAACATGATTTTCAACACCCTTAGCCGGGAAAAAATTTTCCCTGTCAATGTAAGTAAAAATTTATGAATAAAAAAAAATATCTCGTTTTAATATTGATTTATTTTATAAATTTTTAGGAAACGCGTTTCTAAGCACAAATGCTTTCCAAGTCTGTGTCAGATCCACAATAATTGCAATAACAGGTATTGGTATTCAGTGCTTCCTCAAGCAAGAACCTTGCTCCATTAATATAGCAATATCTCCTAAACTATTTCGAATTTTTGAAAATGGTTTGAAGTGAATGAAAGGGGAATGTCCAAGCTATAATAATAATGCAAAACAAAAAAATCGAAAAAAAAACATATTTTTCAAAGCTAGAAGACACCTCTTAACAAATATATTTATTCAGTGCTTCCTCAAGCAGGAACCTTGCTCCATTAATATAGCAATATCTCCTAAACTATTTCGAATTTTTGAAAATGGTTTGAAGTGAATGAAAGGGAAATGTCCAAGCTATAATAATAATGCAAAACAAAAAAATCGAAAAAAAAACATATTTTTCAAAGGTAGAAGACACCTCTTAACAGGTATTGGTATTCAGTGCTTCCTCAAGCAAGAACCTTGCTCCACTGATATGGCAATATCTCCTTAACTATTTCGAATTTTTGAAAATGGTTTGAAGGGGATGAAAGGGAAATGTTCAAGCTATAATAATAATGCAAAACAAGAAAATCGAAAAAAAATTTTTGTTCAAAGGTAGAAGACCCCTCATGAGGTTGTATTGAGTGCTTCCTCAAGCAAGAACCTTGCTTCACTAATATGGCAATATCTCCTAAACCATTTCGAATTTTTAAAAAAAGGTTGAAGTGGATGAAAGGGGAATGTCCAAGCTATAATAATTATGAAAAATAAAAAAATTGAAAAAAAAAATTTTTTCAAAGGTAGAAGACCCCTCTTAACAAATATAGGTATTCAGTGCTTCCTCAAGCAAGAACCTTGCTCCACTAATATGGCAATATCTCCTAAACCATTTCGAATTTTTGAAAAAAGTTTGAAGTGGATGAAAGGGGAATGTCCAAGCTATAATAATTATGAAAAATAAAAAATTGAAAAAAAAATATTTTTCAAAGGTAGAAGACCCCTCTTAACAAATATAGGTATTCAGTGCTTCCTCAAGCAAGAACCTTGCTCCACTAATATGGCAATATCTCCTAAACCATTTCGAATTTTTTAAAATAGTTTGAAGTGGATGAAAGGGGAATGTCCAAGCTATAATAATAAAGCATAACAAAAAAATCGAAAAAAAACATATTTTTCAAAGGTAGAAGACCCCTTTTAACAAATATAGGTATTCAGTGCTTCCTCAAGCAAAAACCTTGCTCCACTGATATGGCAATATCTCCCAAACTATTTCGAATTTTTGAAAATGGTTTGAAGTGGATGAAAGAGGAATGTCCAATCTATAATAATAATGCAAAACAAAAAATAGCATTTTCCACACTAAAGTTTGTTCTTTCTAATCTAAGAAGTTAAAAGAAATGAACAGATTCAGGACGAAACAATGTCCAAACAGAAAAAAAACCGAAATATTCCAACTGATGTTAGAAATAGGTCGATTCCACATGTTTCCACACCATGTACTAATAGATTTTTCAATCTCGGAATTCTCGTCTGAAAGAGCTTGAAATAGGTTTATTTGAAAAAGTCGGGATTGATTTTAGCATTTTTTTGGTGAATGTGATGATTATTCCTAAAATGTACTTAAAATAGAGAAGAGTCGGAAAAGAGGTGTGATGGGGTAGCTTGCCCCTCTACGCCTCTTTCCTACAAGCAAGAGCTTTTCAAAAACATCATGAAGTATGCTTCATCGTGTAAATGCGGTCTTAGTCGAGATTTACATGAAGTCATGAAGTTTCTTAAAAAGCTTTTGTTTGTTGGAAAGAGGTGAAGTGGGGTAGCTTTCCCCTCTACACCTCTCTCCTACAAGCAATTGCTTTTTCAAAAACATCATGAAGTTTGCTTCATCGTGTAAATCTCGACGAGAAATGTCAGAAAAATATTGATATGATTTTTAGAAATAATAATTCGTTATTTTTTAAAAAAATTGTAAAGAAAAAAGCTCAGGCAGATTTTATACCTTCCACTGTTAAGAACTGATATACCTCTTTGAGCATTTTACTAGCGTATTATGGGTTATTAAGGGTCCCATATAACCTCTTATAGTATGGGTTCGAATCTATCTCTATTTTAGGCTGGGATATAGAAAATTATAGGGCCAATTATTGCGAATTAGAATTCAGAAATATTTTTGTTATTTTAAGAAAGATTTTATTAAAACTATAAGAAAGATGAACTTACAATTTATATAATTTAATTTTGTAAGTTTATGTGATAGATAGTTTTCACTTCCACATCTTCCGAGCTAGTCTAGTCGACAAAAGAATAGAGAATTCCTAAATTATCCTATGTGTTCCACAAATCGCTTCCGACCCAAAAACGACCCAAATCCCTTACACCTGGGTATAGTTCATTTTTTTCTGAGTGTAGGAATACCTGTGGAAGCGTATTTGAATTCAATGAATAAATTTTAATGCAAAATATATTCAATATAAAAAACAATTGATTTTTTTAAAATAGTTTTTGCCATTTGGCCCCACTGTGCTGGGCCGTACCCCACATAACTGATCATTAAGCTACGTTTAAACAAACGTTTTGCTGGCCCACAGTATGGCTTCACCTCTACACGCCCCACTCTCCTTTCCTTTCAGCGGGGCGTGGCCTTTTGGGGCGTTAAATGAAAAACGAACTGAACTTGCATGCAATCCCAAATACCAAAAGATTGTGTATGTGTATTTTGGCAATTAAAAAATGTTTTACCAATTAGAACTCTTAGCACCCTGTTTCAGAGCGCAAAACATTTCGTAATAATTTAATAACTATTTTTTATTTTTTTTTTTTTTTTCAAGACATGATCGATTCTGGGGGCCAGATTGGAAATTGAATTTAATTAAAGTTGATTATTATGACAAACTCTGATTAATTAAAGTCAATTTGAGACGCCCACTTGTATGGAGAGTGGAACCTACATAGATATGAGAGGGGTGTATGTATGTATGTTGGATCCAGTCCCAAGTGTTGTGGCTAATGATTATTGAAACTGGCGACATGTCTGCCCGTTTGCCGTTTGCTGCTAAATTGTTGTTAATTCCTAGCCATAATTCAATGCAAGCGCCTCATAAACAAACAACTTTGTTAACAGCAATTGGTAGGGTGAGAGGGGGTGCGAGGGGAGGGGTTGCCGCCGCTATCAGTTGCAAGTGTTGAAGTCATAAATCTGCATAATGATCATGTCGCTGGTGCGTAAGTCACCAACCGCGTGTGGGTTGTAGAAAAATGAAAAAAAAAAACAACAAACAGTCGCATTTTGTCGCAGCTTTTAATGTTTTCTCATTACCCGATGATGTTTTCCGTTTACAAAATGCAAATTAAGCATGGCCCCAATTGTGGCGCCCACCAGAATATCACAATGTTATATAAAGAGGAAATAAATTTACACCAAATACTTACATGTTTAAACTTAGTAAACAAATTCTAATTTCAAGTACTCTGTCTTACCTTAGACTTAGATTCGAAAATACTTGATCGAAATACAACAATTCTTAGTTCACAACTTGTAAAACTTTGATATTATCTCGGATATACCTACCTGTCAAATGATTGGAACGGTCCAACATCGCGATATTTAAAGATACAATTATTAACTTTTTTAAACATAGTTTGACTATTAAGCATTCTTATATCCAGTACCCATTAAAAATGGGGTAAAAAGGTATCAAGAAGTTGTGGAAGCAGAAAACATTTCCAACCCTTTGATCAATAGACTGCAATAACTACTTGTACCGGGGTACAATTGTACCCCAAAGACGTGCGTGGGTTGCTAGGTCATTTCTAGCCTTTTTAGGACCAATTGGCCTTTTCCCAAAAAAAGTTTAGACTTTTATCGATTAAAGCTCCATACAACTCTTTCATGTGATATCGATTAACGATTAATCAAAAAAACTTACCTCGGCAGAAAAATGGAATTAACTCGTGAACATTTTCGTGCAATCATTTTTCACAACTTTTGACGTGGATTATCACGACAAGAGTGCAACGATGAACTTAAATCTTTGTATGGCGATGAAGCACCATGAAAAATTGGTTTAATGAATTCAATCGCGGGCGACGCTCGATCGAAGGTCGTGAAGTTCGTCCAAAAACAGTTGTTGTGACAGAAAACATTGATGCCGTGCTTGAACTGAGAATGCAAGATCGTCATGTGACATACCGTGAGATAGAGGCATCCTTGGGCTTTTCTTCCACCAGCATACATTCCATATTGCATGAAACCCTGGGCGTAAAAAAGGTTTGTTCTCGTTGGATCCCGCACAATTTGAAAACAAACGTTCAAAAAAAGGCACGTGTGGATTGGTGCAAAGAAATTTTGAAAAAATATAATCGCGGTGTTTCAAAAGACGTTTATAAGATCGTCACAGGTGACGAATCATGGATCTATGCTTATGAGCCCGAAACTCTCCGAAAACGAGCCAAATCCAACGAAAGTCATTAGTGGAAGAAGCACTTCGAAGCAAATGGTCGCCTGTTTCTTT
Organism: Lordiphosa mommai; assembly: GCA_018904225.1. Taxonomy (NCBI): domain Eukaryota; kingdom Metazoa; phylum Arthropoda; class Insecta; order Diptera; family Drosophilidae; genus Lordiphosa; species Lordiphosa mommai. Next base: position 43,470 of record JAEIFT010000261.1, on the reverse strand, counting down.
GGTAAAACTGGTCATGTGGTGACTGTTCCGCTTGAGCAACGTAGGACGGTCAATTCTGAGTGATACGCCACAATTTGTTTGCCTGAAGTCTTCGGAGAAGTTCGAAAAACGAACAAGAGAAGACAGATCATTGTGCACCATTACAATGCGAGCTCTCACACATCAGCTTACACCAGCGCCTTTTTGACCGCCCAAAACGTCGAATTGATGATTTATTCGCCGTACAGCCCTGACTTGGCACCCAATGATGCGTGGTCAACGATTTTCGTCGCCAAAAGATACTGTTGAAGAGTTGAAAAACCATGTTTTAGAGGTGTCTCAATCGGAGTGGAAAAAGTGCTTCGACAAATGGTTTGAGCGCATGCAAAAGTGTATAAATCTTGCTGGAGAATACTTTGAAAAACAATAAAATCATTTTTGATCATAAATATTCGTGTTTTCATTATTAGGCCAGAAATATATATAGCAACCTACGTAGGCCTACAAATAAGCCAACTACACTTTATACCTAAAGTTAATTATTTTCAAATTATGTAGCTCAAAACTTCGAAAAAAATATTTTTTTTTAATTGTTACACAAAATTTGGACTTAAAAAATTTACGAAAATTCGAAAAAAAATAAAAGTGGTTAATTTTTTCTTTAATCGTAGTAGAACATCTAGTCTATAACAGTTCTCTGTTAAGCTACAGTTAAAAAAAGGTTACATAACAGAGCCTGCGGCCGATTATAGGTTTTACAAGATAAAATTTAAAAATTCAGTTTTCAGCATCTAAAAATGTAAAAAATGGTGGACTAAAAGAGAAAAAAATGTTTTATTAAAAAAAAGAGTCACTGACCTCTAAAACTGCCCTCGTAATGAACTTTAAATGTACGTGCCGTACCAAAATAATTGAGTCTCTACAAATAATCTTCAATTCACACAATTAATAATCTGGTATCAATGTCAATTGAATGATAAATTTTGATTAAAATCGGATGACTATATCATTTGGCTGCTGATGGTACAAATTGAACATTCTTGTGAATTAGCTAAGGTAAACACAAGTTGGCTTGGCTCGTAAATTGCATCGACAAAATGTTACAATATTTTTTTGTTGTTATTTTGTTGTTGTTGTTATTTTTCTTGCGGTATGACGCAAAATGCTCTATAATTTGCTTGGTATGCGTGAGCATTCAATGCACAATAATTTTCATTTTCAAAGTTTCTGTTTGTGTCTGTCAATAAAGGGGGCCTTTGTCAACAACATTTGTTGCCGTAATCCAAGTCACACGCAATTTCAAATATTTTCTGTCTGTTTGCCTTCTTCATTTGCATTTAATGCATACTTGGTGGCATGGCATGGGGCAAGCCGCCGCATGGCCAAATAGTTGAGAGTCTCTTATAATTAAAAACAAAAACAAAAAACGCCTTAATTGCCGAACAGACAGTTGCGATAAAAATACAAAATAAAAAAAAAAAAGAAAAACGCTATGGCAATTATGAGAACGTATCCATAAAACCCTCATGGAATCGGAATTGAAATTCAAATCGGAATACGGAATGAAAATGCGAGCAACAATTGCGCAAAATAAATTACCAGCCATTTGTCCAAGTTGATTTTGTACGAGTACGAGTATTTTGCGAATTGAGTTATGCCGACAACGTTGGCATCGATCGATTTGAATGGGAGACAAATTGCTAGGCATTCGTTAACCACATTTACATACATATGTACGTATGTACGTATACGTACGTTTAAGTACCACCGGTAGGGATATAAATAAAACAAAAGATTTATGAAGCTGATCAAAAAAAAAATGCTCTGTTATATAGTTTAATTATGCTTCTGCTTTTGCACTCTAGTTTTTGGTGAACATTAAAAATACTGATTCGACTTTTGCTTCAAAACGCATCAGCCTAAAGTAAGACCGCATTTACACGATGAAGCAAACTTCATGAAGCTTCTCAAAAAGCTTTTGTTTGTGAGAAAGAGGTGTGGTGGGGTGGCTTGCCCCTCTACGCCTCTTTCCTACAAGCAAGAGCTTTTTCAAAAACATCCTGAAGTTTACTTCATCGTGTAAATCCCGTCTAAGTAAGGATCTTCGCTGCATAGAACCTAGCACCGTTTTCGATGAGACTATTTGACTAATGTTAGGCCTTGTCGTTCAGACTGTGTGGAACTTTATGTTTTTATCTATAGGATACACTGCCGATCATTGAAATAGACTCAAGGTTATTCAGTAGAATATTATGTTTTTGAAATCGAAAAACGCTTAAATATTGTTGTTATATTTTACATTTTGAAAAGGTTTTTATTTAGCTTACCCTGTTTGTGTGGGTTGAATTTAGTTATTGAAATTTTGACTCCTTCCTGTTGACCGAAATTATCTGAAATTAAAATACAAACATTTATTTCTGTTTATATATATATATATATACATATATGTATGTATATTCAGTATCATGGTAAATCCAAGATGACCACCATCCCAAAGTAATAATTATGACCGACTTTATTCATAAACTCCGGGTGCATAACTATGGCCGCACCCAGTTTTTTCAGTGTAGCAGTACTCAAAAAAGAGAGAGCTACAATTGGTGAATGCAGATAAAAAGAGAATCAAAAATTAAACAACAACACCAGCAATACACAATTTACCTTTAAGATCAGGGATGCAAACCGCTCGGAAATAAGGAGTGCTTTGGTTCTGTGGTTCACACAGATTTTAAACCATCGGTTCGTTTCATAATATGGTTTTTGTAGCAATCAGAACCGCGGTTTTAGTTCGGTTCAGTGGTTCACAGTTAATATATACAATTTAAAAACGGGATAAAGCGTGAGATCCCCTTTTCGAATATCCCAAATTATGGAAAATAAAAAACTTAAATGGAAAATAACGTCGATTAATATATTAATTATATAGAAGGAAATCAGGTACCGTGCTTAAAATCCATTATTGCCTGACTGACAGATCCAAACTGACTGACTGACCGATTGACTGACTGTTTGGTGACCCTTGCAAAGGCCAAATCGTTAGAGATAGCTAGCTAAATTTTTTTCTGTAGTTGCATCTTATTCTGAAAGTGAGTACTAAGACGGGGTTTTGGAAAATTCCGTCGGGAAATGTGGAAAATTCGCAGAAAACTGTTGTATGAAACTTTATTGTTTATGCTCCGATCAGCTGCAAACTAATTTCAAAAATAAAGAAATAAAAATTCAACAAAAACTACATACCAGTTCTCCGAAAAATTTAACCCACTACACCCCCATGGGTGGAAAATGGGTTTAGCGATTAGTTCCAAACTCATTTTTGAAAGTCAGTCCCATGTGTTCTACCTATCGCTTTCGATCCTAAAACGACCCAAATCGTAGGGTCGTTTTTGGGATCAAAAGCGATATGTTAGGTGGGTTGCTATTTAAGTTTCTGGTCTAGGTCACTTCTAGCCATTTTAGGACCATTTGGCCTTTTCCAAAAAAAAAGTTTGTACTTTTATCGATAAAAGCTTCATACAACTCTTTCATGAGTGACCACGTTTGATATCGATTAACGATTAATCAAAAACTTACCTCGGCAAAAAAATGGAATTAACTCGTGAACATTTTCGTGCAATCATTTTTCACAACTTTTGACGTGGATTATCACGACAAGAGTGCAACGATGAACTTGAATCTTCGTATGGCGATGAAGCACCATCCTATAGCACAGTGAAAAATTGGTTTAATGAGTACAATCGCGGGCGACGCTCGCTCGAAGGTCGTGAAGGTCGTCCAAAAACAGTCGTTGTGCCAGAAAACATTGATGCCGTGCGTGAACTGAGAATGCAAGATCGTCATGTGACATACCGTGAGATAGAGGCATCCTTGGGCTTTTCTTCCACCAGCATACATTGGATATTGCGATTTGTTCTCGTTGGATCCCGCACAATTTGACAATCGCTCAAAAAAAGGCTCGTGTGAATTGGTGCAAACAAATTTTGAAGAAGCACTTCGAAGCAAATGGTCGCCTGTTTCTTCGGTAAAACTGGTCATGTGGCGACTGTTCCGCTTGAGCAACGTAGGACGGTCAATTCTGAGTGGTACACCACAATTTGTTTGCCTGAAGTCTTCGGAGAAATTCGAAAAAAAGAACAAGAGAAGACAGATCTCACACATCAGCTCACACCAGCTCCTTTTTGACCGCCCAAAACGTCAAACTGATGTGTCATCCGCCGTACAGCCCTAACTTGGCTCCCAATGACTTCTTTTTATTCCCGCACATCAAGGGAAAAATGCGTGGTCAACGATTTTCATCGCCAAAAGATACTGTTGAAGAGTTTAAAAACCATGTTTTGAAGGTGTCTCAATCGGAGTGGAAAAAGTGCTTCCACAATTGGTTTGAGCGCATGCAAAAGTGTATAAATCTTGCTGGAGAATACTTTGAAAAACAATAAAACCATTTTTTAATCATAAATATTCGCGTTTTCATTAGAAATATATATGGCAACCTAAGATACAGACAGTCGTGAAGCCTCTGTCCATAAGTTCAAGGACTGTCTTGACAAGCAAAAATGTAATATATACCATAGTACTTTGCGTTTGAACTGAATTTCCGACTACAATGGCTAGCATAAGATCGCGTATTAAACTCTTTTTAATCATTTGATCGTTTGATTAATGAGAAAACATTACTACTACCTGAAAAAGTGGAATATCTTCTTTACATCATGAAACTCATCGATCAACAGTTTATGAGCGTTTTATGAAAGCCTGCCAGCGACTGATTGGTTTTGAATTCGAATGTGGTACACATTTAGTTTGGCATAATAAAATTTTAAATGGGATTTTTCTTTTGAAAATATCGATTTTCTTCTTATTAACTTTGCATTAAAAACCAACTATAAACTTTAACTTTATGTTTTGCAATAAAGTTGCATTTATGTGCTACTTAATGAACATTTTACTATCAACTCAAATGAACGATGTATGGCTTCTTCTCCAACTGTATTGTTGTTGTTGTTGTTGCTGGGCGTGCAGGCATTTTTTAGATTTGCAATTATGTTAACATAGTTTCATTTTCCTCCTCCTCATACTCCTGTGTGCCTTTTTTTTTGGCTTAAATTGCTTATTGAAAAATAAGCTCAATCTTAGATTTATGGGGCGGCGGCAGCTTTTGCAAGCGTCGTGCAAGTGTCGAGTGTGGGGCCCACTGTACTCGCTGGTGGTCCCAGCGATCGATCAACTTGTCTGTGTCAATCGATAAGATCAGCAGTTTGCAAGTTATTTTGGTATTTGGTATTTGTCATAAGCTCGAAATTGATTCTATCTTTGTGCTCTCAATTGTGGAAATTGCGAATTGCAATTCGTATCAATTTATGTGCCGCTTCCTGTGGCAGACACAATTGTCTTAAAATTTAATTATATTGCTTTGGATGCCAATTCAGACATTGATTACATCCTGCCAAAAAAAAAAAAAAAAAATAAAATTTGTTACAATTGCCACGCTTCTTGACCACATTTGGTCACTGCCAAAACTTGCCAAACATTCCGCTGCTTTAACTTGGATTGGTGTCTCTCATGAGTCGCTTTTTATGGCATTTTAAAGTGTTTCACATGGCAATTATATATGCTCAAGGGGGGGAGAGCTGTTTAATTGCCGCTCCGACAAATTATAATTACAATTAAATGCGTTAAGTAGACGCTTGGCAATTGACAATGAAAATGTACCAACATTTTCACGTTTTTCTACAAAAATATAATAAAAATTTCCCCCTTATTTTCTGTCATCTTGTTTATTGCCTTGTAACAATTTCTTATGCAAATTCTATTTACATATATCTAAATTACCATCTTTCCATACCAAATTTGGTGCGGTCCTGATTTGGTGGCAGACATTTGGAGAGGGCGTACCTCATAAAAGGGGCCGCCAAAAACGTTAGACAGAAATTCGAGATGAGATCACGAGGCAAACACACAAAAGTGCACATGTAAAAATGAAAAAAAAAAAAAAAAACTTTAATTAAAGCAAGGCGCAGTTAGTTGTTGTTGCGCCAAATGAACCTTGGCAAGAATTTCTATGGCGCAACTAAAAACAACGGCCTCTCGTTTGGGCATTATTTAGCCAATCAATTTGTGTGCAGGCAATAAAATTCAATACTTAGATTGAGTGTAAGAAATCAATATAATATTGAAGCAGTAACAAGATTAAGTAATCCTTAAAAGTTGTGCAACACTTACAGTAAGTCTATACGGAAATTATAATCATATGTTTCTCTCACTTTAGGACCAGGATTCTCATTCCAAATGGCATAAAAATGATTCATATAAATAAGACAGGTTTTTTAAAAGGATTCAGCTTTCAGAGCTTTTCAAAAGTGTTTCTATTCATATAAAGCATAGTGCCGAAATAAATATTTTTGTCTTTTGGAAAGTGGTCAACAATTGTTTGCTCTACCAAAAACTATTTAAAGGAAAGTACTTAATTTTGTTGATCCCCGAATTATTCATCTGAAGAAGCTCATTGCAGTCCCTATGTAAAAAATGTACTGAACTGCAAATTATGTAAATAAAGATAATCAAAAATATACCTCGTGATGTTTATTAAAATAACCAACAAATCAAATCAAAATGGCTTAATCTGCTTCAAATAAAATTGCCTAAAAAAATGTAAATTTTGTAGATCATATCTTAATAATAAGTTACTAGTATATGCTGTTGTATTTCAAAAAAATCAAATAGATCATCAATAGAAAGGCAATTGCTGAGCTAATTGAATAGAAAAGAATTTCTGAGCTGATTTACTCGAAGGTTTTTTTTTTAAAGGGGCTTAAGTTAATTTATAACTACTGCGATTACATAATTTTGTACTAAAAATTAGCTGTATTAGAAAGATAATATTATGTCAAGAAAGATATTCTGGATGTCCAAATTTCAAACACTTTTTCAAACAAAGGGCAATCGTTTGCCAAATGTTGTATATTTAGAGTCTTCTTGGTTTTTTTATCAATTAATATTTTTTGGAAAGTGAAATTTACCGTTGACAGAAATTTCACAGCTTTTTTTAATACTAACACATCAGGTATTAGTCCCGAAATGAAAATCGGTTCCGGTACGTACCGAAATAGGAATTTCGGTTAAAGGTTATATTTCGAGTTTCAGTAAATTTCGGTTATCGGTACCCAGACTTTTTTTCAGTATACCCGTACGTACTGATACTAGAAAAATTTTTTTTAATATTCAAAAATTAAAAATGTTTCATGATATCCACAAAACTAATGGATGTAACAAAATTAAAAAATTATATTCTAAGAATATGACACAAGAAAAAACGCTATTAAAAATATACCGATTTCTATACGTTTTTATTTTTGGACAACCAATTTCGCTAAATAAATTTTCGCGCTTCCAGTGATATCGCAACACAAAAAGAAAAAAAACGACCAAGAATTAAGAAAACCTTTATTCCTTTGTTGCCCAAGACAAGCTCGCCTGCGGGCCGATTTCTCATCTTCCACATAGAACAATCTGTCACTTAATCTAACAAATAACAGAGAAAATTGTAAGTTTATCTTTATTAGGGCCAATTTCTCATCTTAAAGATAGCCAATATATGTCAGATCAACTTTAATTTCTGATTTTGTTAGTTTCTGTGACAGACTTTGCATTCTAGGAGATGAGAAATCGGATACCTAACCTATATAAAATCTTTTCAAAAAGCAGAAAAATATTTGGTCCTTAAATCTGCTGTTTTCCTGCCATAAATAAAGATCTTTTGCCATTTAGATAGATTTGAAACCATACATATAATATAGGCCTTAATACGCTGGTAAAATACTTAATGGGGTGCATTAGCATTTATATTAAAAAACATTTCTAACATTTCTATATTTAAGGAATGATTTTTCTAAGACTTAGAAATCCTTAACATTTAATTAGAGGGATACCATTTTCGAAAGAAACGTTTTTTTTTTTGCCGTTTTATAAACTTTTTTCTATATCTTATATATCTTTAAAAAATTATTTGATCTTGGTTTTTTTTAAAGGTCGAATTTATAAAATGTAAGACATTTTTTTCTGAGTGTAAATATATTGTTATTTTACCGCATGAAATATATATTTGAAATAATCATAAATCAATTAAATAAATAATAAGAAATTAGCATTTTGGTATGGTTCCGATTTTTTTCAGTTCCTATATTTTCGGTTCTTAAATTTTTTTTTAATATCGGTTCCGGCTTATTCCCTGGTTCTCATACATTTATTGTATTTAAGATTCCTAATTTTTGAACTATGATTTTTTACTAATTGTATTATTCCTAAATATGTTTTTTTTTATGTTCCCAATTTTTTGTTTTCCATTTTTGAACTACTTAATTTCGTTTCATTAATTGTTTTTCTAGGAATAATTTTCAGAATTTGCATGATGTACCTTCCCAAACATGCATTTTGAACGCTTCTTCTGGCGTTGAAAATCGTTGACCACTTATTTTGCGACCAGTTGCTTCAATGTTCTATGCCAGCAAACAACTTTCGATGCTCGTCATACTAATGCTTAAGAATGCCTCAATCTCACGGATAAAGGCTTGCTCAATAATTTTGCTCATAGCATTGATATTTTGTGATTGAGGATGGATCAAAGAATTCTTGTCTACTTAATCCACGTCGAAAATAGTAAGAAAAAATAATTGCACGAAAATGTTCACGGCTTAATTTCATTCAATTTACAAATCAATCTAAACCATTTACAGTGTGACCGTACAAAAAGTTATATATAGAATACCTACATTTTTAATTCTAAAGACAATTGGGTTCTAATAAGGCTAGAAATATAAATTGTAACCTATGTATCACCAAACCAAGTAGACAAGGTCACGTCTTCGTGAAGAATTACAAACCCCTTAAGCCTCATATCGCTTACGATGAAAACTTTTGACCCAGCTATAGAACTAACATCCTACTTACAGTCGACAGTCGAAATACTTTCTTGATGAAGAAATTTTAAGTCCAATGAACTTTGTTAAAGCTAAACGGTCCCCTTAATTTGTACCGATCCGCTACTAGCTTTGGGTGAAGTTATTATTATATTTTCTATGGAAAAACAGGAGCATCAACTAAGCAGAGGCTAAGAAGCAAGGATTTAACTTTTCGATAGTTTTATCCGTTGTCCCTTGGGGAAACTTTTGTAAAATAAGCTAAGCAACGGCTATAAAAATTGTAATTAATTTCCAAATAAATTGCAGTTCACTTCACCCTCTCAGTTGATTTCCTCTCTGACCCGAGTGCGGCCCCCCAACTGAGAACAAGACTTTAAGACGCCATTTGAAATATATTTTTGTTTTTGCAGGCTTTCACTTTTAAATTGTTTACCTTTATCTGTTTACATCGATCGGATTTGGACTGACAATCACTTTGTGAGTGGCCAGTTGACGCCTCTGTGAACCGAAACTGACCTCCCACTTCACCCACACCCTATCGTTCCAGCACTTGTAGATAATTCATTGATAAGATTTTGTATTTTTTTTTTGTCTTGAAAAATAAAAAAGTACAACAAAGTATTGTAAAATGGCGCAATGACATTTAAATTGGCCACAAAGTTTTTTTTTTTTGTTGTAGACCGCCCTATAAAACGTGCGCTATGTCCATTGTTGTTTGTTTAAAAAGTAAAGTAAAGTAACGTAAAGTAAAGCCAAGTCCAAGTCGACTTGACAAAATGAAATGCTCACAAATTAAAGTGAGCTTTGCTTTTTTTTTGGTTGTTGTTGTTGTTGTGTTTGCTGTTTATTGCTTCAAATTTGTTCAAAAACCTTTTGTGGTTGGGGGCCCTACAACAACAACAACAACAAAATTATGACTTTTGATCTAATTATGGCTGTGATTTGACTTGAGGCAACCTTGGCCCGGTTTTCATTTCGTATAGTTGTTGTTGTTGCTTTCTTTCTTAGCCCATTCTAAGCCAACCCACACGCCCACTTTTACTCCATAATTATGTATTTTTTTTATTTTGCAATTTGATTGTGGGATTCGATAGTTTTTTTTTGTGTTTTTTTCAAATTAGACCAAAAAAAAAAATAAATAAAATATTTGAGATAGCAAACAATTATCCTCAGGCTGGAAAATTATTTACTTGCTTGTTGTGTTGTGTTTGTTGTTGTCTGTTTGCTTGCTTTGGCACGATTTGGTTTCGTATAAAAGTAAGAGTTTCTTTTGCGCAATTTTTAACACTGCACACCAAAACGAAAGACTTAAGACACAAACTTGCTCGGGTGGGGGGTGGGGCCCCGGCAAACAACTCCATTAGGCCAATCTCTGGAATTGCACAGACAAATTCTAATGATTTATGGAGGGGGGAGGGGGGCCCTTTCACATATTCCTCTCGATTAGCTGCACTTATGAATTGCTCCACTTGTGTGTGTGGACCCGGTTTGGCTGTCAAATTCGTTGCACTCATTAGGCCAATTCAATTGGTTTTTTTTTATTTTTTTTTTATTATTATTTTGTGGTAGCCGCCTAGTCGAAACGAGTCTTAATTGTGTTGTTAAGGCCGTTTGGTAATTCGATATGATATGACTTAGATATATATATATGTATGGCCAAGCCTCCACTTCACAAAATTAATCACTTCCCTTTGCTAGAATTTGCATGTAAGGCTTTTAGTTTTGATTTTTCATTTGTCGGTTGTTTCGAATTTTCGTATCAATTAAAACTCAATTATGTATCGGAAAATGCGTCCGTCCGGTCATAACGGGTTTTTTTTAGCTACGCATCCAAGGTTACCAAACAAGTGAGTGTCAAAGCGCCCCGTTGTCAGACAATAAAAATTTTGTTAAATTTTCACACCAGGGAAGGAGAAGGGGAAGTATTAACGCTTTAAAAGTAAACGTCCTTATTACTCTTTTAAATTAGCTGTTGCTCCCAGCTGGCGTCTCTCTGTTTGTATAACCGTATAATGGGAGAATGTAACAGACAGAGGAAATCGATTACCAGTCTTTAAAGCAGGCGTCGGCAATGTGAGTCGAGACGTCAGCCGCTGCAATAGAATTTTTGAGACAGTAGTAAAAAGTTGTTAATTTGTTGATGATGGAATTATTACACTCATAGAACAAATAGAGAATTTCATACTTGGATCAAGAGTATTATAGTACGGTAAGAGTGAAAATTATTGATCCTAGAGTGAAAATTCTTGATATTAGAATAAATATTCTTGAGCCAAGATTCTTAAGTACGAATTTCTTGAAACAAGAATTTTCATACTTAATCTAAATATGAAAATATATTATATCAAGAAAAAAATAGCTGAACAGTCTCAAAACTAACATACTCTCAAAGCAGAACATTCCTAATGAATGAATGAATTTTTAAGTACGAATTTCTTGAATCCAGAATTCTCACTCTGAAACCTAGTATGAAAAGTTCCTAATTCAAGTAGAAAATAGCTGGACAGACTCAAAATCAAGATACTCTCATTTTTGAATCAAAAACGGAACATTCCAAATGAATGAATAAATTTTTAAGTACTTATTTCTTGAAACAAGAAATTTCACACTTAATCCTAGTATGAAAAGTTCTTAATTCAAGTAGAAAATAGCTGGACAGACTCACAACCAAGATACTCTCATTTTTGAACTATTAGCGGAACATTCTTAATGAATATAAGAATTTTTAAGTACGAATTTCTTTAATCAAGAATTTTCATACTTAATCTAAATATGAAAAGTTCTTATTTTAAGTACAAAATAGCTGGACAGACTTAAAACCAAGATGCTCTCATTCTTGAATCAAAAGCGAAACATTCTTAATGAATAAATAAGTCCGCATTTACACGATGAAGTTTCCTTCATGAAGTTCTTCATGAAGTGTTTGTTTGTGAGAAAGAGGTGAAGAGGGGCAGCCGAAACTGGCAAAGCTTCATGACCTACCGTGGCGTGAAGCTTTTCGATAATTCTGAAAATTGAACTGATGCAGGATTGATTTGCTTGTCGATAACTCGTGTTCACAGGTGAATCGAAATCGAGCTTCATGAAGCAAACTTCTTCATGTAAACACGGACTAAATTTTCAAGTACAAGAATTTTCATACTTGTTCTAAGTAAGTGAAAAGTTCTTATTTCAAGTAGAAAATAGCTTGATAGACTCAAAACTAAGATATTCGCATTCTTGAATCAAAAGCGGAACGTTCTTAAAACCAAGAATCTGCCATTCTTGAATTAAGAGCCCAACATACTCAAAGCCAAGAATTTCCCATTCTTGGATAAAGAGCTGAACGTACTTAAATTCAAGAATTTTCCATTCCTGAATTATAAGTTGGAAAAATACATAATTCAAGAAAAAAATACTTGAATTAATAGCTTGACAGACTCAAAAACAAGAATATATTATTCTTGAATCATAGCGGAACCAAGTATCTTCCATTCTTGAATTAAGAGCCTAACATACTTAAGTTCAAGAGTCACCCATTCTTGAATTAAGAGTCAAGTATACTTAAATCCAAGAATTTCCCGTTCTTGAATGAAGAAGAGCCGAAAATTATCACATCCAAAAATACCTCATTCTTGAATTTAGAGCTGAACGTACTAAAATCTCCCATTTTTGAATTAAGCGCCAATTATACTCAAATCCAAGAATTTCCCATTCTTGAATTGTATTTCAATATGTACAAATTTTATGAAAATTATCGAAAATTTGTTTATAAATAACTTATTGCTTCGAGAGTTATTTTGTCGCTTAAGCAATTGCAAGTGAAAGATTAGTTTCAATAATTATGTTATAAACCCAAAAAGTCATGAATTTCGAGGCGCTTGCTTTCCTGATACTCCTTTAAACCATATTATAAAACCGTTGGGCTTGAACGACTTTCTTACTTACTTCAAGCTAATCATTAAATTAAAATAGGCGTAGATTTTTATACCTTTATCATAAATGAGAACTCTAAAGTAAACTGAAGTTAACCACTTTCGTTCTAGTTAAATAATTTAATGCCCATTAAAATGTTGCTAACGAAAGTAAAGATTAAGTTACCCTAAGCTCTAGTTTAATGGGTAGAATAGCTACGTACGTGTTAGTGTTGAGAAACTTTTTTTTTTTTTTTTAATACAAATTTTTGGCGACACACTATTTCTGTTTGCCCGCCATGTGCCCATAATTTGCTGGCTCTTGTAACCTGCGGACGCGTGGCACGAGTCGCGATTGAGATCGAGACTGGGGAGACCCATAATTGCCACACTGCACAGAGAAACAAAAACAAAAATAACAACAAAAAAAAAAAGGAAAAGTTCCACAAGACTTTGTGCCAACATTTGTGGCAAAACATTTTGCACCAAGTTTCGGACATGGAGATGGAACCCTTGTTGGTGGCAATCGCCCACATGCAAAAGGCGAGAGTGTCTTCTGGAGTGGTGTGAAGAAGAAGTGTGTGCGCACACCGAAAATGCCTCGACAAGATGACAAAGTGCAATCATAACCATAAACAGATGATGTCAGCTGATTAGGCAACCTGCCAAAAGGGAAGACTGCAAAATGTGGATGGGGCGCATATGGAGAATATGCATTCAAATGTTGTATTTAGAGTTGCAAGATTTCATGACATTTAAAAGCAGAAAAAGTCTAGTGATGAAAGCGTACAAAAGTTAAAGATTCTTACAACATAAAAGAGTGTGTGACGAAGAGGTTTTTTGAAAGTTGGAACTAGGTAAAGTATGTTTTCTAAGTGAGTCAACAAATTTCCCCGTTGCTTTTTTCAGTTGTTCCGTTGTTCTGTTTTTCAGTTGCTCCGTTGTTCCTTTGCTCAGTTGTTCCGTTTGTTCAGTTGTTCTGTTTTTCAGTTGTTCCGTGGTTCAGTTGTTGAATTCCTCCGTTGTTTCCTTACTCAGATGATCCGTTGTTCAGTTACTCAGTCGATCCATTGTTCTGTTCATCCTTTATTTAATTGTTCGGTTTTTCAGTTGCTTTTTTATTCGGTTGTTCAATTTCTCCATTGTTCCGTTTGTTCAGTTGTTCTGTTTTTCAGTTGGTCCGTGGTTCAGTTGTTCTGTTTTCAGTTGTACCCTTGTTCCGTTGGTTCTTTGTTCAGTTGTTCTGATTTTCAGTTAATCCTTTATTCCGTTGTTCAATTGCTCCGTTGATCCTTTGTTCAGTTGTTCCGTGGTTCTATTTTTCAGTTGTTCCGTTTTCGAATTGCTCCGTTGTTCCCTTACTCAGATGATCCGTTGTTCAGTTACTCAGTCGATCCATTGTTGCGTTGCTCCGTTGATCCCTTATTCAATTGTTCGGGTTTTCAGTTGCTTTTTTATTCCGTTGTTCAATTTCTCGTTTGTACCTTTGTTCAGTTGTTCTGTTTTTCAGTTGTTCCGTGGTTCAGTTGTTCTGTTTTCAGTTGTACCCTTGTTCCGTTGTTCCTTTATTCAGTTGTTCTGATTTTCAGTTGCTCCTTTATTCCGTTGTTCAATTGCTCCGATGATCCTTTGTTCAGTTGTTCTGTTTTTCAGTTGATCCGTTGTTCCGTTACTCAGTTGATCCATTGTTCCGTTGCTTCGTTGTTCCTTTATTCAATTGTTCTGTTTTTCAGTTGCTCCTTTATTCCATTTTTCAATTGCTCCGTTATTCCTTTGTTCAGTTGTTCTATTTTCAGTTAATGCGTTGTCCCATTGTTCCGTTGTTTCATTGTTCCGTTGTTCCTTTATTCTGCAGTTCCGTTGTTCAGTTGCTCTGTTGTTCACGGAACAAAATAGAACAATTAAAGAGGAACATGTTCACTTTATCCATTTAGTGAACAACTCCTTTTTGTTCACTCACTCACGGAAAAACCCAACTTTATTTTGTATACACTTGCAGAGGGTATGGGTAGGACCCCGTAAAGTATATATTATATATTCTCGATGAGCATAACGAACTGACTCAATATAGCCATATTTGTCTGTCTGTTTCCATGTTATCGCCTCCCTCAGTTTTAAAGCTATATTGATAACACAGGGAAACAGCCATTTTGCGATGCTAAATTCTATTCCTGTTCTGTGCCCTGATTCCAAAACTGGTCTCGGTTTTTCTCCATCAGCTCTTGTTTTCAAGAAATCGCGGAAAATCCATTTTGCAGTTTTTTTAGCTTATGGAAAATTATGAGGGTCACACCAAGCACAAATTTGTAGGTTAATAAATTTTGTTCGATACTTCATACATCAATGCAGCCATAAAAAATCTAGCTAGCAGCATCAGCAAACCCGAAAGTGACTAAATAGGACCTTGAAGATAATTTTTTCTCCTTTCTTAGCAAATTTTTCAAAATAAACCGTCGACTACAAACCAATGCGTAAATCGGAAATCCAAAACAACTATTTTAGCATATAGCCTAACATATCCGCTATTTTTACGAATTTTGTTGCACTTTTATCAGCTTGTTGGACTAAGCTACAGCCGCTTTTTATACACTTGAAAAGTGTATATTAATTTTGCCCAGAAGTTTGTAACGCATAGAAATATTCATTTCCGACCCCA
Source organism: Lordiphosa mommai (assembly GCA_018904225.1). Taxonomy (NCBI): domain Eukaryota; kingdom Metazoa; phylum Arthropoda; class Insecta; order Diptera; family Drosophilidae; genus Lordiphosa; species Lordiphosa mommai. The sequence goes on along the minus strand of JAEIFT010000261.1, from coordinate 28,030 downwards.
TAAACTATATATATTCTTGATCAGGACAACAAGCTGAGTTCATTTGCGCTTGTCCGTCCTTCCGTCTGTCCGTCTGTCTGTTTCTACGCGAACTAGTCTCTCAGTTTTAAAGCTATCGAGCTGAAATTTAGCACAGAGTCTTCTTTTTACTGCACGCAACTAATATGTCGGAACCGGCCGGATCGGATGACTACATCATATAGCTGCCATAGGAACGATCGGTCTAAGAACAAGTTCTAGTTAGAAAAACTTTTTTGTTTTAAATCGTAGCGTCCCCAATCTTGGAATATGTTAGTTTAATATGCTTCCACATATTTCTGGAAAAATGTATCAAAATCGGATCACTATAGCATATAGCTGCCATAGGAACGATCGGTCGAAAAATAAGTCGTTGTGAGAAAAACTTTTTTGATTTTCATCGTAGCGGCTCCAATCGTAGTATATATTTGTTTTATATGTTTCCACACAATTCTGAAAAAATTAATCAAAATCGGATGACTTTAGCATATAGCTGCCATATAAACGGTCGGTCAAAAAACCACTTTTAGTGAGAAAAACTTTTTTGTTTTTTATCGTAGCGTCCCCAATCTTGGTATATATTCGTTTTATATGCTTTCACATAATTTTGAAAAAAATTATCAAAATCGGATGACTATAGCATATAGCTGCCATAGGACCGATCGGTCGGAAAATGTGTTTTACTAAGAAAAGTTTTTTTTTATGGTATTAAATTTTTATTATCAATGATTTCATAATTTTAAATATCTGATATCTATATCCTATATATATTTTACCGGTTAAATCAGTTGAAGTAAAGTTTTTCAAGTGTATTAAAACTTCGGCACAGTCGAAGTTAGCTTTGCCTTCTCGTTTATAATAGTTTCTAATTTGTGCTCTAGGTCGGAAAGTGGGGTTAGATTCTTTTGAATACCAAATGAATAGAAAAATAATTTTATAATTTCGGAAAATCGAAGCCAAGTTTGGAAATGGGAAGTTCAGACTTTACACTCTCATTTACATAGTTAGACACTAACCAACAAAATTATAATTTAATAAAAAAAACTACTTAGGCCCAATGGCGTATACCCTTTAACCCGTATGAGTAACGGGAATACAAATAGTTACAAAATTTAATACCTTCACCCAACCCAAACACCTCGATTACCAACTTGTCCCTGAACCAGCCTTGCCCTGTCAATCACTCCAAATGCAGTTCAACAAAATTCACTGAACTCTAAAAAAAAAAAATTGAAAAAAAAAATACCACAAAACAATTTTGATTTGGCATCGCTTACCAAAGGAACAAATAGAGCATATCCATGGCAAAAATGCTTGACCAACTGTGTCTGCATATTTGAAAGTCATGCTTTTAGTTTTTTTTTTTTTTTTTTGCAATTTGAGATGTGCAGAAAATGTTGCAGCACTTCTAGAGGAATTCACAGATCGATTGTGCTGGTGACCCCCCTACACCTCCTGTGGCGATGTATGTGGCGCGAGGTCTTGACATTGTACCTTGAGCATTGAGCTGCTGATGACAACAGCAGCAGCAAATGTAACTCGTAATTGTTTGCCAATTCGTAGGCAGGGCAAATCCAGCTCTGACACTCCACACCCAGTGGGCGTTGCAAGTTGTTGCTCTAGTTTTATGATTTTTTTTTTCAATGACTCATCGTGAACTCATGTGAACAAAAGTGATTGCACAATGCCCAGACATACAGGGTTTCATCCTTGGCAAGTGGCATTAACTATTGTTAAAAAAATTGGGATAGAATTGTAGTACATTTTCTTCACCTGTTCTTTCGTCAGCTGTGACTTTCTTATAAACGTCTTTTGAAGTACCGAAATCGTATTTTTTCAGAATTTTTTTTTTGCACCAATCCACACGAGCCTTTTTAACAGCAAGGTGTTCGTACTAAATCTTGAACAAATTTAAGTACATTTCCAATGCTCCCGTCCTTCACCTGTTCTTTCGGAAGAAGAACCAGACGACCTTTTGCTTCAAAAAGCTTCGTGCGCGAACAACTTATGTGGGATTTAGCTTGTCTAGGAACACCCTTTCGTTGGATTGCTTATATGCATATATCCATGATTCGTAAGCTGTTACTTTCTTATAAACGTCTTTTGAAGTACCGAAATCGTATTTTTTTAGAATTTTTTTTTGCACCAATCCACACGAGCCTTTTTAACGGCAAAGTGTTCGTACAAAATCTTATATATGCTGGTGGAACTAATGTTAAGGGAAGCCTCAATCTCACGCTGTGTCACGATCTTGCATTATCAATTCCCACACATCAACGTTGTTTTCTGCCTCATCAACCGATTTGGAACCATCTTCACGAAATTCGTCGCTATTATTCACTATATCAGCGATATACAGTGTTTTTTGAAAGTGCTTTATCGCCTTACAAAAAACTGTGTTCTGCGACTAACTCTTGTGGAGATAATCCACGTCGAAACCTTCTCTTGAAATTTTCTATTGTAAAGCCAAATTGATTTTTCAACTCACTGTAAACAACACAAATAGCGCTCATACATCAAAACGTTGTGAGACCGTTTATTCAAACTTTATTCTGGTATTACCAGATTTGATCCATTGGCATTAGTGTTACCAGTTCTTGAAATATAAATAGCACACCCCACGTATCTAGGTACGTTCTGTTCAAAAAGGCTAGCTGTTCGTAACGCTAATACGCTTTTTTTTGTGCAAGAATTTTAATCAGTTTGATTTTTAAATAAAATAACACAAATAAAAATTTTTACATGTTACTTTTACTTTTAAGAAACTTATAATATAGTGTAATTTTTTGTTTTTTCTTAATGTAATATAATGTGCTTTAGAAAATGATATTTCTGCGCGATGGATTTTCTGTTACTACGGAATATAGTTGGATAATAAAATCGTATATTGTTTTTAAATGGACAAAACTTGAAGTGGATTCAAATGAATCCATTATATAATTGTTTTTTCAAGCGAAGGTTGGCATTATCTTATAATCTTTGCATTTCGGGAAAACACATGGTATTTGGAGAGACTGCGAAAACAATTGCTACTAGACAAGGAGAAAGAAAAGAAAAAAAGCGATTGCTTGTCGGTAAAGTGTTAAGAAAAACACAATATTGCTAATTGGAAGAGAAAGCTCTTCACCCTAGCACGAGTCGAAAGCGACTGAAGCTATATTTTTGATTTTGCCGGAATTTACAAAATTTGAAAGCAAAGGCTTGCTTAGTTACGAATGCTGTTCCATATGCATTTCAAGTGGAATTTAATCATAGTAGGCCAAATCACAAAAAGGTTCTTAAAAAACCGTATTTACCTGGCCTACTAGGATAAAATTCAATCTGAATATTATATGAATATTATATGGAAATTCTATCTAGAATATTCGAACCCGAAATCACTTAATGTAATCCAACTTTGGCGGCTAATGGTTATGGAACTCCGATTTAAGACAAACAAGACAGACAGATGAACAAAGAAATTTCTTCTTGTATTTATTCTCGAGCGTTCTATAGAACGAACGGTTTAGAATTTATACCGTTTTGAACTTGAAATTTCAAGTATAATTCGTACTTGGTTGTACTTAAATTAAATACGGATCAGTCTAATGTTTTAAATTTTTTCAAAATGTTCCTGAAATGAGAACAAAATTCTTAAATCAAGTACGGAATACTTAAAACAAAAATTTTTGTACTCAAACGTTCTTATAAGAACAGGATAGTATTTATACCTTTTTGTGCTTAAAATATTAAGTTTGATTAGGTTTTGAGTGTACTTAAACTAAGTACGAATCAATCTAGACCATTTCGTTCTAAGAATAAGGTTTAACAAAACCTTGGAATAGCCCAAAATGTCTAACACAAGTATTTTGGGATTGAAAAAATCGTACTTGAACCAAGTATTTTCGTACTTGTATTAAGTATTTTCGTACTTGGCATACTATTAACACCGTTTGTACTTAGTCTTAAATTTTAAAATTTACTAAAAATTTTCATAAAATGAGAACAAAGTTCTTGAAACAAGTACGAAATACTTAAACTAAGAATTTTTGTACTCAAACGTGCTAAAACGAACGTGATTAAATTTATACCTTTTTTGTACTTAAAATATTAAGTTTGACTAGTTCTTGGGGGTACTTAAACTAAGTACGAATCAGTCTAAAGTTTCAAATTAACACAAAATGTTCCTTAAATGAGAACAAAATTCTTAAATCAAGTACGAAATTCTTAAATCAAGATTTTTTTTGTACACAAACGTTCTCATACGAACGGGATAATATTTATTCTGTTTCGTACTTAAAATTAGAGATGGGCGCGGGACGGGAATTTTCGGGATTCCCGCGGGTCCCGAAAAAATCTTCGGGATTGGATCGAATTTTCTGTCCCGCGCCCATCTCTACTTAAAATATCAAGTGTGTACTAAAACTAAGAAAAAATCAATCTAATAAAAAGGAATAGGGATTGGTTCAAAACCAATTCGTTCTAAGAATACAAAAAAAAACCTTGGAATAACCCAAAATGTACTTAATGTATCCCGAATCGGTCTAACCCAAGTATTTTGGGATTGAAAAAATCGTACTTGAACCAAGGATTTTGTTCTTGTATACATTTTTATCGTACTTCATTCTCGTTTGTTTTTCTGAGTATACTACAAATTTATTTCAAAAATATATTGGGATTGACTTAAGACTAACTTACGTTTGTGTACAAAGTTCTCGGTTTTTGTACCCTTGCAGAGGGTATATTAAAATTGTCACGATGTTTGTAACGCAGTGAAGGAAGCATTTCCGACCACATAAAGTATATATATTCTTGATCAGCATGACGAGCTGAGTTCATTTCCGTTTGTCCGTCTGTCCGTCTGTCCGTCTGTCCGTCCGTCCGTCTGTCCGTCTGTTTCTATGCTATATCCTCCCTCACTTTTAAAGCTATCTTGACCAAACTTTGCAAAATGCCTTTAAATACAAATACGCTGCACATTTGTCGGAATCGGCCGGATCGGATGACTATATCATATAGCTGCCATAGGAACGATCGGTCTAAAAACTAGTTCTAATGAGAAAAACTTTTTTGTTTTCCATCCTAGCGTCACCAATCGTGGTATATATAAGCTTTATATGCTTCCACACAATATTGAAAAAATTTATCAAAATCGGATGACTATAGCATATAGCTGCCATATAAACGGTCGGTCCAAGAACTAGTTCTAGTGAGAAAAACTTTTTGTTTTTCATCGTAGCGTCACCAATCGTGGTATATATTAGTTTTATATGCTTCCACACAATTCTGAAAAAATTTATCAAAATCGGATAACTATAGCATATAGCTGCCATATAAACGGTCGGTCCAAAAACTAGTTCTAGTGAGAAAAACTTTTTTGTTTTCCGTCGTTGCGTTACAAATCGTGGTATATATCAGTTTTATATGCTTCCACACAATTCTGGAAAAATATATAAAAATCGGATGACTATAGCATATAGCTGCCATATAAACGGTCGGTCCAAAAACTAGTTCTAGTGAGAAAACCTTTTTTGTTTTCCATCGTAGCGTCACTAATCGTGGTATATATTAGTTTTATATGCTTCCACACAATTCTGAAAAAATTTATCAAAATCGGATAACTATAGCATATAGCTGCCATATAAACGGTCGGTCCAAAAACTAGTTCTAGTGAGAAAAACTTTTTTGTTTTCCGTCGTAGCGTCACAAATCGTGGTATATATCAGTTTTATATGCTTCCACACAATTCTGGAAAAATTTATCAAAATCGGATGACAATAGCGTATAGCTGTCATAGGAACGATCGGTCTAAAAACTAATTCTAGTGAGAAAAACTTTTTTGTTATCAATGGTAGCGCCTTTCGAAGACTGCAAGGGTATTTAATGTTAGCCTTCTATTTTTATTTTTTTCTGAATTTACTACAAATTTATTTCAAAAATGAGAATTTATAAAACTTCAACGATGAATATTTTTTTTTTACTTATTTTAAGTATGCAAATTCTTGTTTTAAGAATTAAACGAAATGGACTTAAGACCTTAACAAACTAAATTTAAGATCAAAAATGTGTATACTTAATACTTATATGCCAAAATTATGTAGATTTAAGATATTTTTATTGTACTTGAAATCAGAATTTTGTACTCGATTTAAGTACAAAATTCTTGATTGTTTACTGTGTTGTACTTTGTATAATTTCTTCATTTTTCTGGCTTTTCTTTTTTAAGATTTCAATACAACTCAAGGGTACGGGACTTGCTTCATTTGGATAAAACCAAAAAATCGAAATTAACTTTCTGTATTGTTGTTGTTTTGCAGTTTTGGCTTTCGTATCTTTCTCTCTGTCTTTCTCTATGTGTGTGTGTGTGTGTGTGTGTGTGTGTGTATATTGTCGCTTGGCTTTTACATTGGCAGCTTTTCTTGCATAATAAACAAGATCAGCACACAATGTGCAACAACATTAGGCCAACCTGGACGTGCGGCAACGGGGCGCTAAACTGCTAAGAAAACAAAAACAACAACAATTTTACTTTTGCTCTCGTTTTCGACTGCTGCTGCTGCTGCTGCGTGAGGCACATGGATAACTGGATAGCTGGATATACTATAGCTGCTGCCGCTGCTGCTCCCTCCAAGTGCAGCGCATGTCGCGATCGTGGTGAACCTGCCACCAAAAAAAAAAAAAAAAAAATACATACAAAATAAATGGCCAAGCGGCGCACAACTTTAAACTGTGTCGCTGCTCCCAGCCACACAAAAGTTGCTCCATTTTCAACCAAAAAAACAACAGGCAATCTGGCAAATATTTCTGGCCTGGCCATTTGAATAAGTATGCTGCATATGGAGAGCCAAAGGAATTTTGACTTGGCCATAAAAATAAGTCAAACAGGCAATTTCAAAATATTGTAAATGTAGCAAAAAAAATTTAGATTGAAATTAAAATTGAAATGTTGCAGTAGATTAAGCGCCCACGAGTCAAGCTAGTAAGTCTTTTGATTTTTTACATCAAATGTAAATTTTTACATCCCATGTCCAGCTGCCGTCGCTTAAAAACCATGTCTTATAAATCTCAAGGGTTCCACAAGCCATGACCATAAGTTGCCGCCAAAAACTTTAGCTTCAGGCTTTAAGCATTTACCCTTTTGACCCGACCCAGTTCCATATGTCACAAAAGAACCGCGTCAGACGGCAGTCTGTGCAATGCCCCAGAGCCCCCCAAAAACTCACTTCAATTCACTTCACTCACTCTGACTTTAAACCCGAATTGCATTAACATTTAGGCCTACGCGCGCCGCTGCTGGCTGCTACGCCCACTTCTTGACTGACTTTTTGTCAGAGCGTTTCAATTCCAATGCATGCGTCACTCTAGTGTTTCACTTGCCATTCCGTTTCAACTGCTTAACGGCACTTGGCACGCGCTGCCAATTCGTTGAATAGTTTATATAGAATTTCGAAGAGTCTACATTCGAGGAGGGTATTGGCCATGCATATTGATTCACTGGGAGTAGCCGGACCTTCAAATCAGTCACTTTGTATGTACCAAATGCAGTTGAACTGCATGTGAAAGTGTATTTTTATACACACACACAACTTTTGGACATTACGAAAATATAGTCAAACGAAATAATAATCAAGGGAAATAGTGCAGAAGGTAGTTGTAAATCTTTTGGTTTTGGTTCACGAAACAGTTTTTCGAAAGTATTGGTACAAACTATGATTCTAAAAACGCTATTGAAACGAAAAATAGCTGATCGTCGTTACTTAAGAGTCAACCTATTCATCAGTTTTTAACAGGCTTGTATGGCTTGATAAAAATTTAAAATTTTCAAATCTTTTTTCTTTCAAAAATATTGTTAGAAATATTAAATATTGTATAGAACAGCATAATTATATGAATATTAATGTAATTATTGCTGGATTCGGTACAAGTTCCGGTAAGTCCCGAAATAATAGTTTTAATAATATAGAGCCCTAACCGCGAAATAACGTAAGCGCTATTATATATATAACGTATACAACAGCGGTGGGTACCAAATTGTAACTTATTATACATTTGTAAAGTGTGTAACGCATAAGGCCCGTCTGTTTTTTTTTATGTAAACTGGTCCCTCAGTTTTAAAGCTATCGAGCTGAAATTTTGCACATTCTTCTTTTTACTGCCCTCAACTAATTTGTCGGAACTGCCGGATCGGATGACTTTATCTTATTGCTGTCATAGAAACGATCGGTCAAAAAATAGGTCTTAGTAAGAAAAACTTGTTTGTTCCTAATGATAGCGTAGAATAAAATATGCTTATAAATAGTTCACCAAAATTTGGTTAAGATCGGATGACTATATTTTATAGCTGTCATGGGACCGATTCGAACCAAAACATTCGGTTCGGTTCAAAAAAAGCGGGTATTTTATTGATGGGAGAAGTAGTATAGACCAAAAATTGCTCGAAGAAAAAAAACTTAAAAAAATTGAATTACTCTTCTTTACAAATTTGAAAAAACTTCGAACGAACCAAGGTTCGAACCGAAACCTTATCACAAAAACCTTGAACCTTTAAGTTCTGAACCTTATCCATTGGTACATTTTGGTTTGAACCTGCGAATCGGACCTCCGAAAAAATTATTTGGGTTTGCAGCCCTGATTAAAAAATAACAAAATTTCAAGGAATAAATTGCTTTGACAGGATCCTCAAAAAAGAAAAAATAATGAGATAAAGTAATACCGTGTAATCATTTCGTGGTTGATATAACAATAGTTGCTTTCTTGAAAATTAATAATTTTTGAATTGATAACATATCGACTATTAATAACACCAAGGGCCGATTTCTCATCTTCTAGATAGCTAATATGTGTCAGATAAACATATCGATTACTCTGTTATTTGTATTATGTATATAGTACTTTGGAAAAATAATTACTTGAAATAAGTATTTCCTATATGGAGCAAGTGTTTTTGAATTTATCGTATTATTGAAACATTTGGTTCTTGATCTCAGTACTAAATTCTTAATAGTAAGTAATAATAAGTGAAAAAATAAAACCAATTCACAATCCAACTGGAGAAATTCAAGAACAAACGTTCTAAAAAGCTAACTTAGTTTGGAATTTACAAATCTGAGAACACAGTTTTGCATTTCATATTCTTTTTGGGATTATGAAATCGCTTAAACTTAAAATACGATCATCATCACCTCTTCTGTCATTGCCCAGCGCTCAGCAGAAGTCGACTTGCAGTTGTGAGTAATCTATTCTTAAAAAGATGTTGACTTATTGCTAAAATTTGTGATACTTTCATAATTGCTCTACGGTCATACACAGAGAAAAAAAAGCACAAGATCAATTTAATCTTTGCTGGTTAAAATGATCTTTTAAAAATATCAAATTTTTCATACTTAATATAAATTGTCTCATAGACGGTTGCCCTGACTGCGTTGAGACGTCATCCCATTCGGGTTAAGCGCAAGGTCTTGAGTTCGATTCCCAGACAAGGCATTTTTTTTTTTTTTTTTTTATAGAAAAGCTCGTATTGATATTTTTTATCATATCAAGTTAATCTTCGTCATATCAGAGTAAAATTGATATGAAAAAATGTGGCCTGTTTCGATTTTGATCAAAATATGCGGAATCGGAATTGAAAAATGTTCCCTATTCCATAAAGTGATTAAGAGATTACGCTCTTAGCTCCCAATTTCTATTTATCTTTATTCAACTGTATTGATGGCAATTAATTAGTTTGAACTGAATTATCTAATCCTTTCTTGAAAATCAGATCTCTTACCAATTCCGATCGATCGGATTCGGAAATGAGAACAGATAATAATCAGTTTTAATTTATTCCTAAGATTTTAAATTTTATATTGATTAATGCATATTGCAAGAAAGAAAATATAAAACATTCTTAAAGTCTTAAGAACAAAACGTTCCTAATTCCATCTCGTTTATGCTTAAATTTATGATGACATTTTTTGTCTGAGTGTAAAACTATTATAAGGCCCGTTGTCTCATGTTCTTGTTAATTTAACCTCTTTTGTCTAATTGTTTTAAAGGTTCTGACAATTACACAAAATTCGTACAATTTGTTAACATAATGGTGCAAAAAAAACAAAAAGTGAATACCAACAGATGTAACTTCTAATGGCTACAAATAAGGCAGCTTGAATGATTTTTCATTTAATTTATTAATTTTTTTTTGCTTTTGCCCCCCTTGAAAACGTTCTTCGAATCTTGGCCTTGATTTAATTTAAAAAAAAAATACTTCAAGTCATCCTTCATTTTATGCCGGACTTCCACCTTCCTTTTGTGTGCTTTAGTCTAGAAAAGTTCTTGGCTTTCAGGGACAAGGTCGCCTGTTTGCCTGCGTATTATCTTGATGGTTGCGGTTCAGTGCAATTTCGCTGCTTCTTTTGTTCAGCCTAGCGGCAAAGCGTCAGATTAGCAAATCCAATTTTGGTTATAATATGGCATGCCATAATTAAACAAAAATAAATCAGCTTACCTCAATCTATCCAGATGCCTTCTACATGCTATAAAACACGTCCAATAAGCTGGCGGCAGAACAGGTTCAATTCAATTCTTGAGATTCTTTTCAAAGTGCACACAAAACACCACAAAAAAAATAATGATAAACAACACAAATTATTCAAATTTTTGTTTTCGTTATTTTTTATTATTTTTGTATTTCATAATTCATTTCTACAAAAAAAACACACAAAACAAAAAATTAAAATAAAAAGTTAAACAAAAAAAAAGTGTTGGTCATTAACAGCAATTAAATGCATTTAAAAAATTTCACAAAACAACAGGAAAAAAATTTGATTATCGATCATCAACTTCATTATCAACATAATTTTACCCGTATCAAAACTTTTCATTTCGCACCCGCACATACAGTTTGTCCGTTAGTTAGATTTTGTTTTTTTTTTTTGTATTTGCCGCCGGCCAACGATCGTGGCTGAGAGGAGAGGAAGCCGTCAGCTCTTGCCGAATGCACAACACTGACTGACGGACGCAATTGTGTTGGGTGATAAAAAAAAAAAAAAAAAAACAAACGGGGAACGAGTGGCAAATGAAACGAGACTCAAGCATAAAGCTTAGCTTAGTCGGTGCCTGGACTGGAAATGTGTGGAATATGAGACAGTGGACAAGATGACAAAGGAGGAATGACTTAATATGCTAATTGCTATGAAATATACGTACAGGAGAGCGGAGGCGTTATGAGAAGTCACCAAAAAAATAGTAACAAAAAAGTCTTTTAAATCAAATTGTAACTCAAGTCGGGCTTTCAGTCTTCAACTTCATTGTATTGTATATCCAAAAGAAAGGTTGGAAAATTAAACACTTTGATTTTATATGACGCTACATTTTTTTATTATTCCAATAGCGATTAATAAAACTTTACATGAGTTTCAAATATTTGGTCATCTGTGCTTTTTCTTTTTGAGCCTAATTACTTAGGACAAGGATCTATAAAAAAAACTTTTATTAAATCGCAAAATTTTAGTGTTAACATAAAATGTTAATATTAACATAAAATGTTAATATTAACATAAAACGTTAATATTAACATAAAATGGTAATGTTTTATGTTAACACTAAAATTTTGTGATTTAATAAAAGTTTTTGAATAGATCCCTGTCCCGAGTCAAGGGTATATCAAAGACGAGCAGTGCCTATTATAACTTCCGCTCTCGATTTTCTTTCTGTTGTTGTACGTGGGTTGCTATTTAAGTTCCTGGCCTAGGTCACTTCTAGCCATTTTAGGACCAATTGGCCTTTTCCCAAAAAAAAATTTGAACTTTTATCGATAAAAGCTCCATACAACTCTTTCATGTGTGACCACGTTTGATATCGATTAACGATTAATCAAAAACTTACCTCGGCAGAAAAATGAAATTAACTCGTAAAAATTTTCGTGCAATTATTTTTCACAACTTTCAACGTGGATTATCACGACAAGAGTGCAACAATCAACTTAAATCTTTGTATGGCGATGAAGCACCATCCTATAGCACTGGGAAAAATTAATTTAATGACAAAGGTCGTGAAGGTCGTCCAAAAACAGTCGTTGTGCCAGAAAACATTGATGCCGTGCGTGAACTGATAATGCAAGATCGTCATGTGACATACCGTGAGATAGAGGCATCATCCTTGGCATTTCTTCCAACAGCATACATTCGATATTGCATGAACACCTGGGCGTAAAAAAGGTTTGTTCTCGTTGGATCCCGCACAATTTGACAATCGCTCAAAAAAAGGCTCGTGTGGATTGGTGCAAAGAAATTTTGAAAAGATATAATCGCGTTGTTTAAAACAGCGTTTATAAGATCGTCACAGGTGACGAATCATGGATCTATGCTTATGAGCCCGAAACAAAACAGCAATCGACCGTGTGGGTCTTCGAAGACGAGCCAAAACAAACGAAAGTCCTTCGTGGAAGAAGCACTTCGAAGCAAATGGGCGGCTGTTTCTTCGGTAAAACTGGTCATGTGGCGACTGTTCCGCTTGAGCAACGTAGGACGGTCAATTCTGAGTGATACACCACAATTTGTTTGCCTGAAGTCTGCGGAGAAGAGAAGACAGATCATTGTGCACCATGACAATGCGAGCTCTCACACATCAGCTTACACCAGCGCCCAAAACATCGAATTGATGGGTCATCGGCTGTGCAGCCCTGATTTGGCACCCAATGACTTCTTTTTATTCCCGCACATCAAGGGAAAAATGCATGGTCAACAATTTTCGTCGCCAGAAGATGCTGTTGAAGAGTTCAAAAACCATGTTTTGGAGCTGTCTCAATCGGAGTGGAAAAAGTGCTTCGACAATTGGTTTGAGCGGTTTCTTTTTCTATCTACGTATACGAAAATTATGTTTTCTGAGAATTATAATTTAGTTTTTGGATTTTTGTTGGTATTTTTCAGATTTTTAGTATTTTTTGTACTATTTTTTGGTATTTTTATGTTTTGGGACTTTTGTTGGTTTTTTTTTTAAATTTCAGTATAAATCTTGCTGGGGAATACTTTGAAAAACAATAAAACCATGTTTGATCATAAATATTCGCGTTTTCATTATTAGGCCATAAAATATATATAGCAACCTACGTACAATGTGTTACTCTTACTTTTCTGGCAATGTTTGGATTCTGACCCAATAAAACTGCACGTCTTTGGAGGCAAAGAAGAATATCTTCAACTAAAGTTCTGTAACAACCAAATCAATTGGTAGTCTGAGGGTGCAAGGTCTGGGCTATATCAGGGATCATATACTCATGCAAGCATAATTTCATGCTAATTTTCGACAATTTATTTGCTGACGTCCCGAACTCCCCTTATCAATAAAGAGTCTTACGAATAAAATACCTAACGCTTTCTTTCGATGAAGAAGGCTCACCTTTTTCTGACCGAAAATATAAAACAAATTAGGTTTTCTTTTTTCTATCTACGTATACGAAAATGTGGTTATCTGAGAAATTTTATAAATTGGTTTTTTGGGATTTTTTTTTTTATACACTTGAAAAGTGTATATTAATTTTGCCCAGAAGTTTGTAACGCATAGAAATATTCATTTCCGACCACATAAACTATATATATTCTTGATCAGGACGACGAGCCGAGTTCAATTCCGTCTGTCCGTCCGTCCGTCTGTCCGTCTGTCCGTCTGTTTCTACGCGAACTAGTCCCTCAGTTTTAAAGCTATCGAGCTGAAATTTTGCACAGAGTCTTCTTTTTACTGCACGCAACTAATATGTCGGAACCGGCCGGATCGGATGACTATATCATATAGCTGCCATAGGAACGATCGGTCTAAGAACTAGTTCTAGTGAGAAAAACTTTTTTGTTTTCCATCGTAGCGTCTCTAATTTTGGTATATGTTAGTTTTATATGTTTCCACATAATTCCGGAAAAATGTATCAAAATCGGATCACTATAGCATATAGCTGCCATACAAACGTTCGGTCCAAAAGCTAGTTCTAGTAAGAAAAACTTTTTTGTTTTCCATTGTAGCGTCCCCAATCTTGGTATATATTAGTTTTATATGCTTCCACATAATTTTGAAAAATTTTATTAAAATCGGATGACTATAGCATATAGCTGCCATAGGATCGATCGGTCGAAAAATTTGTTTTACTAAAAAAAGTTTGTTTTTATGGTATCAAATTTTTATTATCAATGATTTAAAAATTTTAAATATCTGATATCTATATTCTATATATATTTTACTGGTTAAATCAGGTGGAGTAAAGTTTTTCAAGTGTATTAAAACTTCGGCACAGTCGAAGTTAGCTTTGCCTTCTCGTTTTTAAGTTATTCAGTATCTTTTGTAGTTCTTTTTGGTATTTTTTTTGGTTTTTTTTTTTTAAATTTTCGGTATTTTTGTACTATTTTTTGCTATTTTTAGGCAAAACCTTTGGTCAAGCAATTGCTTTAAATGGGTGTATTGTCTAACTGCGAGCGTGACGGCGTGACGCTGATACTTTATACATAAAAAGAGTGTACAAAATCTGCCTTAACTTTTGCAATTCTATTTCTTTTCTTTTCTGTTTTTTTTTTTTTTTAAACTTTAATTTGAAGTTGCTGAAAAGCCAACACAAATTTTTATTTATGCCTGGTTTTTGGTTGGCGGCTTTTGAAATTGTAACTGTAACACTAACTGCAATGGCTTTACCTATGTGTTGGCGTCAGTGCACACACACACAGACACTTTGGAACAGGCACAGAACGTAGCCAAAGACTTGCCACACCTTTGACTGCCTGTGTATAGTATTATTATTACTATTTTTTGTGCTTTTTGTTGTTTTTGTTGTTGTTTAGTTTCTGTTTTTGTTTTAATGCGCGCCCGCACACACACGCTTGGAAAAAGGAAAGTTAGCAAACGCGAAGTTGAGTTTTGTAGATCAATCTTGGGGCTAGGCTGGCCAATTGCCGTTTGCCGTTAACCGGCGGCGCTCACTAAAATGTGGTTTGTCCTTGGAGAATGTGGCAAAAATAGAGAGAGAGAGAAAAATATAAAATTATAATATACATATGCGAACTGTTTCGGTGTATAATTGTGCCGTTAGGTTTTGATTTGACGTTGGCGCCGCACCCAGCAGCCAGCCTACCCCGCAGCTCCCACCCCTGCTGCTCTCTCTCTATGTGCATTAGATTTGATCTACTAGATCGGATCTACTACACGATCTGTCATAGTCGTCATCGGAATTGTTTGTGATTGCCTTTGTCTAATGATTTCGTTTATTGTGGTGGTTTTTATTACCAACTACAAGCTTCCGTCTCGGCACTTGACTTCAATATTTTTTTTAGTTTTTTGGGTTTTATGTTATTTTGTGAAAATAAATATGTGAAAATTTTCTGTTGACTTAAAAACATTTTTACTAAACTTGTTTTTTTTATATATAATTTTGTCAAAAGAGCAACTGAAATAATATAATAATCCTTAAGAACAAAAATGTCCCGTGCGACATGTCCCGTGCGACATGTCCCGTGCGAAAGTGCTTAGTATTGAATTTTAAAAAAATATATATACGGTTTTTAAGTGATATCAAGGCACAACATTCTAAAATTTAACACATTAAAATATTGCCTCAGGTTTCGCTGAAATTGGCTTTAGAATTTCTGTTTTTGTCCCTTGCGAATGCCTTGGTTTTTTGTCATTATCTTGAAAAGTAAGAATTGCTCAAAATTAACCTTAGCACCAATTACAGGGCTTATTAAAAGCTCTAAGTTAAGCCTTCTGACAAAATAAAAATCCGTTTTATTTGGACTTTTTTTACACTTCAAAAGAGTTCGACAGTCCCGTTCGACATAATGGAAATGCCCATATAAAATATTCATGTGTCATTAAGCAGAAAGAAACGTTTACAAATGCGCCTAAGGAAATAGACAACCAATCAAGGGAAAATGACTTTAATGTATATAATATACAAAAGCATAAGCGAATTAATTACACTGGTAGATTATTTCTCATAAAACAAAAATAGAAAGCTAACATAAGCTCCATCAAAAAAATTATACATTAGTATATATCTTCCCTGTCGTTTTTTCTGGGCTAGGTGCAGCCGTACGTAAGCCATCAGGTGACCCTATCCGAACAGTACTACCTTTCGTTCCTACATATATAGTTAATAATCCGGCAGTCAGCTTAGGGTAACCATCGGCCTACCTGATAGGCACATCAACACCAGACGTTCGCACATAATTTGTCAGCCATCCGCCAGGCGGTTTGGAGACAGCCATCGGCCAGGACTTTTCCGTCAACCATCCGGTTGTCCGATAATGGTCGCCATCGGCCTGGCTGATCGGCACAGCAATACCAGAATTTGTACACGAAATGCCAGCCATCCGCCAGGCTGTTTGGAGACAGCCATCGGCCAGGACTTTTCCGTCAACCATCCGGTTGTCCGATAATGGTAGCCATCGGCCTTGCTGATCGGCACAGTAATACCAGAACATCTACAAAAAATGTCAGCCATTCGACGATGAAAAAATATCTAGAGTGAAATATTTAATATTTAAAAACGAAGGGCAAAGATAACTTCGACTGTGCCGAAGTTTAAGGGGGTCTTCTTCCGTTGAAATATTTTTGATTTTTTTGTTTTGCATTATTATTGATTTTATATTCTCGGCAATTATGCCTCATTAACTGAATCAGGCAGTTTTGGGCCTGGCCCCAAAAAAACAAAACAGAAAATATTGCATGGACTGTAAAGTTTGGTGGACAAAATTCCAAAGAAAGAGTTAAATATTTTCTCAAATTTTAATGACTAAAAAAAAAAAATTTTTAATATAAACAAATTAATAAAAAATGTTTATTATTCGATTTTTTTGTTTTGCTTGGGCCTTCCCCTTTCATCCCATTCAAAAATTCTAAATAGTTTAGGAGATATTGCCATTTTAGTGCCTCAAGGTTCTTGCTTAAGGAAGCACTCAATACAGCCTTAAAAGGGGTTTCTACCTTTGAAAAAAAAATTTTTTTTCGATTTTTTTGTTATGCATTATTATTCTAACTTAGACATTCCACTTTCATCCACTTCAAACCATTTTCAAAAATTCGAAATAGTTTAGGAGATATTGACAGTTTAGTGGTGCAAGGTTTTTGCCTGAGTGCCGGAAGCAACCTTAAGAGTGGTCTTCTACCTTTGAAAAATATTTTTTTTTTCGATTTTTTCGTTATGCATTTTTATTATAGCTTGGACATTCCATTTTCACCCACTTCAAACCATTTTCCAAAATTCGAAATAGTTTAGGAGATATTGCCATTTTAGTGGAGCAACGTTCTTGCTTGAGGAAGCACTCAATACAACCTTAAGAGGGGTCTTTTACCTTTGAAAAATATTTTTTTTTCGATTTTTTTGTTTTACATTATTATTATAGCTTGGGCATTCCCTTTTCATCCCCTGTAAGCCATTTTTAAAAATTCGAAATAGTTTAGGAGATATTGCCATTTTAGTGGAGCAAAATTCATGCTTAAGGAAGACCTCAATACAACCTTAAGAGAGAGTCTTCGATCTTTGAAAAGAAAATTTTTTTGGGGTTTTTTTGCTTTATTATTTTAGCTTGGGCATTCCCCTTTCATACCCTTTAGATTTCTTCAGATTCTTTAAAGCAATTCCTTTAAGAAAAGGCAACTGCTAGTCTTTAGTCGATACCAAAGTCTACTGATGATAGAACCGAATTTTTTTTTCGATACAGCTGTATGTACGACCTGCTTAGTTTGGGTGTTGTTGGTGCCTCCTTGTTACTTATAGTATAACTTTCAAAGACCTTAAACTTGGTAGAGAGTCAAACTAGTTATTGAAGCGACTTTAGTTCCAAATCTTTAGAATATTTAGTGCACGAATGTTAAAGGTAATTTCTTTAAAATGAAGGAATTTCATATCTTATTATTTGAATTTCAATTTGGATTCTTGTTTTATTATATTATTTTGTGTACCGAAATTTAAGTCAATTGAATAAAAACCAAAATACGTTCCCTACAACATAATCCAGTCATTTTTTTCAAGGAGGAATGAATCCAAAATCCCGTCTTAGTGTTTACTTTTTCAAGCTATGTAAGCTAATGTACAAGTTTCCGCTTTCTAGCTCTTACCGTTTGGCCTGTGCGTTGATTTTCAATGATTCTTCCGCAAACGGAAGATATCGATATCGATCAAAGAGCGTAAAGTGGTCTTCTTTCGTTGTAAAAAAGGTGTATGCATTATTGAGTGCTTCATATAAATTTCCATTTTTTGATTAAATTAATTGTTTTTTGTATATTTTTTTGGAAAATTTTCACTTTATGTGCCGGCGCTTTTCCTCATTTCTAATGCAATTCTGCTGCTGTGTGAAAGCATTTTCACCGCACGCAAAGGGCAGAGAGACAGAGTAAAAACCGCAAAAAAAAAAAACACAAAAAGGGAAAATAATTCTCGCCAGTGACATTTTCATGGCCAACACTGAAACTGAGCCACCACACCACCACCAATTGCGAAAGTGAAAAGCCATCGTCGCCTGCGCCTGCGCGTGGCAGTTGCACTTTTCCGCGGACGATAACTGCAACTTCATTCAGCATTGTTTCGCCCCGCTTTTACGTGTATTTCCCAGCTGCTAATTCAAATTTTGACATAATTTTTTTCTGCGCTTTGCTTTCTCACTTTTGTCTCTCGGGGCAATTTCACTTGACTTGACCTTTGTTGTGGCAAGTCTCCCAGTATCTGAGTTTGCCTTTTGTTTGTGGTTTGGCGGCCTTGGGAATTTTGCCAATTGGGCTCTGATTTATTTATATGTGTGTGTGTGTGTGTGTGTTTGTTTGAAGCCAAACTTTTTAGTGTGCCACAAATCAAAGTCAAAATGCAGTTTGCAGTTTGCCAAGTTTCCAAGTTTCAACTCTGACTCAGCTCCCGACTTTATTATGTGGTGGACCTGTTCGTTCCACTCCTTCGCCCTTCTTCTCCTGGAGTTTTTGCATCTAAATAGTGTTTGCATTGTGACCTTGGTAAGTGGCGGTAAGTGGCTGGCCATAAATTTTCGGTTCTGCCATTGCGCAAACAACATACGCCCCAATTCCAATTCTGAATTTCAACTGAGTCCGTGTCCAAAATTCAACAAAAAGTGAATTGTCGCCCAAAAAAAAAAAAAAAAATACTTTGAATAAATTTGCTAAACGAATGGTTAAACAACAGAAAAAAAATAAATGGTTGTATACTAAAAGTTTCACCTACTTATAAGTGATTTATGGCAGAGAAAAACTATCAATTAATATCATCCCTGTACAAACTAAGATCTAAGAAAGTCAGTCAAGCTTGACTTTAAGTAGAAATTTACATTATCTTTTTCCTTAAAAGCATTTTTAAGAAAAGAATTCTTTCGATCATGTGGGAACAGTTAAATCCTGTTCCCAGTTAGAAGAAAATAAATCGGCATAACTTAACATTTTTCTTGATGAAGAAATTTAACGTTCTGTTAACCTTTTCTAAATTGGACGATCACCTTACTTGTACCCCATAGCTTTGTACCAATCTGCTAACGGCCTGGTACATTTTTTATTTGGTGCCTTTTCCTACATCTCTATTCTTAGCTTTAGCTGAGGATTTTCTATCCCAGCAGTGTTTTTCATATAATAGTTTAGGCGCGTATATGATTCCTAGGAACACCGAGAAAATAAGTCCGTTTTAAAAGTTCCAAAATTATGAGCATTCGTTGACGAAAGTCATTTTAAAATTCGGTTACCATCTTTATAGACTTCTGATTAAGTTGTGCCATCAGTTTTTAAGGTCTATCTTTTAATATCATAATAGTTTTTTGGTACATCATGCGAATTCCCTAATTTTGATCAAGAATAAGGCTGCGTTCATACTGTTCGACGCATGAGACATGATAATTTAGTAGTCCGATTAAAATTATCTTAGAACGAGAAGGCAAAGCTAACTTCGACTGCGCCGAAGTTTTAATACACTTGAAAAACTTTACTCCAACTGATTTAACCGGTAAAATATATATAGAATATAGATAGCAGATATTTAAAATTTTTAAATCATTGATTTTTAAATAGTGTAACCCTAATGTAAAAAATTTTGTATTAGGGTTACACTATTTAAAAAAAAAAAATAAAAAACAAACACTTGATAATAAAAATTTGATACCATAAAAAAAAACTTTTCTTAGTAAAACACATTTTCCGCCCGATCGGTCCTATGTCAGCTAAATGCTATAGTCTTCCGATTTTGATAAATTTTTTCAAAATGATGTGAAAGCTTATAAAACTAACATATACCAAGATTAGTGACCCTACGATGGAAAACAAAAAAGTTTTTCTCACAAGAACTAGTTTTTTGACCGACTGTTTCTATGGCAACTATATGCTATAGTGATCCGATTTTGATCCATTTTTCCAGAATTATGTGAAAGCATATAAAACTAACATATACCAAGATTAGTGACGCTACGATGGAAAACAAAAGAGTTTTTCTAACTAGAACTAGTTCTTAGACTGATCGTTCCTATGGCAGCTATATGATATAGTCATCCGATCCGGCCGGTTTCGACATATTAGTTGCGTGCAGTAAAAAGAAGACTCTGTGCAAAATTTCAGCTCGATAGCTTTAAAACTGAGGGACTAGTTCGCGTAGAAACAGACGGACAGACAGACGGACAGACGGACGGACGGACAGACGGAATTGAACTCAGCTCGTCGTCCTAATCAAGAATATATATAGTTTATGGGGTCAGAAATGAATATTTCAATGCGTTACAAACTTCTGGGCAAAATTAATATTCACTTTTCAAGTGTATAAAAAAGAAGAGACAAGTTTTACATTTTATACACTTGAAAAGTGTATATTAATTTTGACCAGAAGTTTGTAACGCATAGAAATATTAATTTCCGACCCCATAAACTATATATATTCTTGATCAGCACGACAAGCCGAGTTCATTTCCGTCTGTCCGTCCGTCCGTCTGTCCGTCTGTTTCTACGCGAACTAGTCTCTCAGTTTTAAAGCTATCGAGCTGAAACTTTGCACATAGTCTTCTTTTTACTGCACGCAACTAATATGTCGGAACCGGCCGGATCGGATGACTATATCATATAGCTGCCATAGGAACGATCGGTCGGAAAATATGTTTTAGTGAGAAAAACTTTTTTGTTTTCCATCGTAGCGTCACTTATCTTGGTATATGTTAGTTTTATATGTATCCACAAAATTCTGGAAAAATTGATCAAAATCGAATGACTATATCATATAGCTGCCATAGGAATGATCGGTCTAAGAACTAGTTCTAGTTAGAAAAACTTTTTTGTTTTCCATCGTAGCGTCACTAATCTTGGTATATGTTAGTTTTATATGCTTCCACATAATTCTGGAAAAATTTATCAAAATCGGATGACTATATCATATAGCTGTCATATAAAGGTTCGGTCGAAAAACTTGTTCTAGTGAGAAAAACTTTTTAGTTTTCCATCGTAGCTTCACCAATCATGGTTTGTATTAGTTTTATATGCTTCCGCGTAATTCTGGAAAAATTTATCAAAATCGGAAGACTATAGCATATAGCTGCCATATAAACGGTCGGTCTAAAAACTAGTTCTAGTGAGGAAAACTTTTTTGTTTTCTATCGTAACGTCCTTAATCTTGGTATATATTAGTTTTATATGCTTTTACGCAATTTGGAAAAAATTTATCAAAATCGGATGACTATAGCATATAGCTGCCATAGGACCGATCGGTCGGAAAATGTGGTTTACTAAGAAAAGTTGTTTTTATGGTATCAAATCTTTCTTATCAATGATTTAAAATTTTTTAAATATTTGATATCCATATCCTTTATATATTTTACCGGTTAAATCAGTTGGAGTAAACGTTTTCAAGTGTATTTAAACTTCGGCACAGTCGAAGTTAGCTTTGCCTTCTCGTTTTTGTATATATTTAGGTAGTAATTCAATAGCTCTTTACTTAGGAAAAAATATTACAAGAATCCACCCAGAGGATTCAAAGATATAGGTAAAAATATGCTCTAACGTGACGTTACTTAAAACGGAAGTGCGTTTTGACTTGGATTACAAAATTGCATAATTCTGCGAATTGAAAAATTTTTTTGTATAAAACTTTTTCAGTAGTTTTTAAAATAATATACGTTTATTTTCCAATTTACCAAATATTAAAATCATTTCTCGCTTTTTTTTATTATCTTTTTATATCTGACGTGACGTTACTTAAATTTCATTTGGCATTTTTTTAGTGAAAATTATTTTTCTTAAATTATTCAACGCATCAAAAAAATCAATTTAAATTGTAGCTAAAGTTTGGCTTAAGGAGTGGAAGTGCTCAATGATTCCTAGAGCTGTAAATCGAAAAGAGAAAATGCACTGAAAAATTGGCCAAAACGTAAATTACTAATGAAAGCTTTAAACTCTTTAATTAAAATTATTTTGCATATTTACGTTTTCTGAATCAAGTAAGAATCAACTTTTAATGGTAGCGGCTGAATCTTTATGGTTTTTCATGTCTTTATTTCGTGCTTTATTTTTTGAGTTGGCGCCAAACAGATCAAGCTCATCCCAATCAAGCTCAGCCAATCGATAACATGCAACAGTGAGTACTTAGTGATAAAAGATCGCGTTATTCACTCGTTACTTGAGTATTTATTTATTATTCAAGTAACTGTGATTAAAGAAAGGCGGATTTCCCTTTGTTTTATTAGACTTGATTCCATTTGTACGTTTTTCTAAGGAAACACTAAAATGGGATATCTTAACCCAATCGCCATATTTACCAGATTTACTGATCCTTCAGAGCGTTGACTCTAGGCTAGGCTAGGTATTAATTCGAAATGCAAATAAAACCGAGTACCGATTTTTAATTTTTTTTAAAGGCCTGAGCAGCTTAAGCCCAACAATGAAAAATTTTATCAAATTTCGAAAAGTTTCAAAATAATTGGAAATAATTTTCGTGGGTCCCAAAAAAAAAAACCGCGGGATTGAATATCATCTTTGGGGTCGGTATCGGAATGCGTCTGGATAGACTAGGATTGGGATCAGAACGGCTTTAATTCCACTGTGATAGTTTTTTTTTTTCAAAAAATAAAAAAGACATGACCGAACTCGACGGTTTCCCCCTATTTCGGGTCCTAGGAATCGAACTGCATCATTACTTTTTTGAGTTGTAATGATGGCTTCATACGAAAATTTTGTTTAAAGTTTTTTTACAAAGTTCAATTTTTTTTTGTAAATTCCAATAATATAATATTTTATTATAGTGAAATCTTAATAAATTGATTTAAATGTCCTCTTATTAAATACATTCACAGTTTTTCGATATCATTGCGCATTCAAAAGTTATAGATCAAAAATCTAAACAAAATTACAAGTTTTTGTACATAATTTTTATTACCAAAATGACATTAAATTAGGAAATATTTAATTAGAAATCAAGTTATTGTTGGAGAACAAAAGGGAAGACATTAAAAAATGATTTTATTCTGATTTTACATAATATTTGGAAATTTTATATAATTTGTTGTGCAAAATTTTATCCAAAAAAGTTGCAATTATTTTAGTTTTTGAAAGGGCAATAATATTGAAAATCTGTAAATGTGGTAAATTTGAGGACATTTAAATCTATTTATTCAGATTTCACAAGAATCAGATATAATTTTTTTACAATTTAGAAAAAAATTTTGTATTAAGCCATCGTTATAACTCATAAAACTAATAATGCAGTTCGATTCCCAGAACCCAAAATAGAGGAAAACCGTTAAAGTTGACCATGTCTTTTTTTCGACTAACACAGTGTTCTTGATCCCGATATTTTTGAATGGCCTAAGCAAGCTTTAGCTTAGCAATGTAAAGAATTGATAGAATTTCGGTAATGTTCAAGGTGGGACGAAATTCCCGCGGTATCAGGACTTTAAATATGTTTTCGAACTGGGAACGGGACAGAAGACGGTATAGTTTATACCTTGGTCTATAACTTATTGTATCGTTAAAAAATTTTTCGCTGAATTTTATTTAGTTTAGTTAAAGTTCGTTAAGATTCTACGTACATTTTTCGAGGCCATGTTTTACATTAAAAATTTTACTTCTACATTTCGTAAAATAAAATATTCCCTATATAATTTTCGAAATTTTAAGAGACACAATAAACCTTATTCAAACCTGTTCTAAAGGGTTTTGTACTGGGACAGTCTGAACTTCGAAACCTTAAATAAGAAATTCAGCTGCTGAGCTGCTGCTGCCTCTTTTTAATAAAAGTTTCAAATACCTTTAAACAGTAGGCCAGGCAAAAAAACCTTTCATTAAGTAGGCCTGTGCGTTTTCCATCTCTAGTTTCTGATTATTTGTACTCGTGACTCTCAACCTAGATTCATTTGAAACCGAATTCTCACAACGTTAACAACAGGCAAGGAACTAAAAAAAAATCATAATTAAATACAATTCTCGCAAACATGGACAACGAAGCACCCATCTATTATAATGGTGAGACAGTGCGTCGTGTGCTTACCTGGCCGCTGGTCACTGAGGCCGTGGAATCGGCTCTAAAGGCTGTGGTGACATCCATTGAGTTGGGGTCATCCCGTCGCTCCCTGAATGCTGGTGCTGCCTATGTCGATCAGCCGAAACGCAGTTACACCATGGCCTGCAATGATCCAAGCAAGATTCTACTGACCATGCCCGCCTTTGTGGGCAATTACAGTTTGACTGCCGACGGTGGTGGCGGCGATGCTGCCAATTTGCCACGCGCCTTTTTGGCCTGTAAGCTGGTCACCTCATTTCGGGGCAATCAGGATTTGGAGCCGCCGTTGCCCAGCATCCAGGCGAATATCATGCTCTTCAATGCGCAGACGGGACAGCTGGAGGCTTTGATGGCCGGCACTGATATAACCATATGGCGCACTGTCGCCGCCTCACTGGTGGCCACCAAATACTTGTATTTCCGTCGTTTCGGACCACGGGCGGAGCATGAGCGTGAGATTATTGCGGCTGTCATTGGTTGCGGTGTCCAGGGACAGATGCATGCCAGGGCCTTGTGTGCCAATTTCAAGGTTAAACAATTGAATCTTTACAATCGCACCGAGTCCAAGGCCTTGCAGCTGGCCCAGCGTCTGCGTGAGGAGCTGGGTGCCACTTCGAATACAAAGATCAGTGTGTTCAGCACTCCACGTGCCGCTGTGGAGCTGGCCGATGTGATCTGTGTGGCCACATATGCCAAGGGGGCGTTGATACATGCCGAGGATTTGCGCGAAAAGCGTTCGGTGCATATAAATGGTGAGTGGTTGTTCTTAGATCGTCCGTAATTCCGCCGAATCTGCACTTTTTAAACACGTTCTTAAGAATAATGTACCGGTTTTTTCCTTAAATCGGTCCGGAAAGTACTTTTTACAAACTTTTAAAGATACGGCGGTCTGAAAAAATGACCATAACTTGATTCTTTTCTAAGATCTTTCTTAATTCCACCGAAACTTTACCCTTACAGCTCGTTCTTTAGAATAATGTACCGGCTTTTCCTTAAGTCTATCTGAAAAGTACTTTTTTCAAGCTTTTAAAGATACGAAAGTACGGAAAAATACCAAAATATAATTTTTGTTCCATGACCGTTCTCAATTCCGTCGAATCTCTACCCTTAAATCATGTTCTTCAGAATAGTGTACAGGCTTTTCCGGAAAATACTGTTTCCATTCTTTTGAAGTTACGGCAGTCAGAAAAAAATGCTAAAAACTCATTTCTGTTCTTAAATCGTCCGTAGTTTTGCCGAATCTCCACCCTTAAAGCACGTTTTTCAGAATAATGTACCGGCTTCTCCTTAAATCTGTCCGGAAAGTACTTTTTCCAAGCTTTTAAAGATACGGCGGTCTGAAAAAATGCCAATAACTTGTTTATTTTCTAAGAACGTCGGTAATTCCGTCAAATCTCCAACCTTAAAGCACGTTCTTCAGAAAAATGTACCTGCTTTTACTTTTTTCAAGCTTTAAAAGATACGAAAGTACGGAAAAATACCAAAATATAGTTTTTGTTCTACGACCGTTCGCAATTCCGGCGAATCTCTACCCTTAAATCATGTTCTTCAGAATAATGTACCGGCTTTTCCTTAGATCTGTCTGTAAAGTTATTTTTTCCAAACTTTTAAAGATACCGGCGGTCAGAAAAAATTTTAATAACTTGTAACTCTTCTTAAATAGTTCGTAATTCCGCCGAATCTTCACTTGTTAAGCACGTTCTTAAGAATAATGTATCGGCTTTTCCTTTAATCTGTTCCACGATCGTCGGAACAGAATAGTGTACCGGCTTTTCCTTAGATCAGTCTGTAAAGTTATTTTTCCAAACTTTTAAGGATACGGCGTTCAGAAAAAATTTCAATAACTTGTAACTCTTCTTAAATAGTTCGAAATTCCGCTGAATCTCCACTTTGAAAACGCGATCTTAAAAAAAATAACCGGGTTTTTTTTAATTCTGTCTGAAAAGTACTTTTTCCAATCTATTAAAGATACGGCGCTTCGAAAAAATACCAAAAAAAAAAAATTTTTATTCCACGTTTGTCCGTAATTCCGCCGAGTTAAAGTAAGTTCTTTAGAATAATGTACCGCCATTTCCTTAAATCTATCCGTAAAATACTTTTACCGGTCGGAAAAAATTCTAAAAAATCATTTCTGTACTAAGATCGTCTGTAATTTCGCCGAATCCTACCGCCTTTTCCTTAAATCTGTCTAGAAAGCAGTTTTTATGGTATTTCGAAGTAACGGCTGTCTAAAAAAAAAAGCCCAAAACTCAATTTTTGTTCGTAGATCGCCCATAATTCCGTTGAGCCTCAAACCTTAAGGAGCATATTCCGTCATTTTCTTTAACCTGTCGTACATATTCCAAAAATGGGCTAAAACCTCACTTCTGTTCTTTGATTACCCGTAATTCTGCCCAGTCTTAATACAGTTTTATAAAGTTGAATTTCATGAGAGCCGTTCTTAAGGGTTCAATCTAGATGGAAAGTACCGAACCCCATTAACTCTTACAGACTTCGACAAAGGTTTATAAGGATAGGATAGGATATTCTAAAAATGATGTTAAACTCTTCAGTAGAAATTATTATACTTCCATGGAAAACCCAATCAGCCATGTTTTTAATTTCACTTCCACAAAAGTATTGTGATTTGCAGACTAAATTTGGTGCAAAAATCGGTTGGAATTTTTTTGAAGTCGCTCACTCACTGAATATTTTCAAAGAACAGTACCCGGAACTAGACCTGGGGAAATAGTTCCTATAACAAGACCAAGGAAAATAGCTTCTAAAACTAAACTAGGAAAAATTGTTCCTGAAACTTGGAGATTAAAAATGTGATCGTTAACGAGCTGGAGCTTATTTCCGCTTGTCCGTCCGTCCGTCTTGTCTGTTATTTGTCTGTTTCTACGCGAACTAGTCTCGGTTTTGAAGCTATCGAGCTGAAATTTTGCACAGAGTCTCTTTTACTGCACGCAACTAATATGTCGGAACCGGCCGGATCGGATGACTATATCATATAGCTGCTATAGGAACGACTTGTAATTAAGAACAACGTTCTAGTTTAGAAAAACTTTTGTTTTCCATCGTAGCGTCACTAATCTTGGTATATATTGTTTTAGATGCTTTCACATAAATTCTGGAAAAATGTATCAAAAATCGTATCACTATAGCATATAGCTTTTCATAGAACGATCGGTCGAAAAATAAGTCTTTATGAGAAAACTTTTTGATTTCCATCGTAAAGGTCTCCAATCGTAGTATATGTTAGTTTTATGTTTCCACATAATTCTGAAAAATTTATCGTAACGTAGATGACTATAAAGTATATGCCATAGAAATCGGTCGGTCAAAAAACGGTTCTAGTGGAAAACTTTTTTGTTTTTTAACGTATGTCCCTAACGGGTATATAATAGTTTTATATGCTTTCACATACTGAAAATTATCAAAATCGGATGACTATATCATATAGCTATAGGAACGATCGGTCGGGGGGGTGTTTACTAAGAAAAGTTTTTTTTATGGTATCAAATTTTTATTATCAATAATTTAAAATTCTTAAAAATATCTGATATCTATATCCTTATA